>CM042688.1:382579435-383179435 GCA_023614405.1 Avena insularis
ACATGGATCCACTAGATGTCATTGCATGTGTGTTCTTTTCCTAAACCACATGGATCCACTAGATGTCGTTGCATGTGTGTTTTTTTCCTAAACCACATGAATCCACTAGAGTCATTCCATGTGTGTTATTTTCATAAACCACATGGATCAACTAGATGTCATTGAATGTGTGTTCTTTTCATAAACCACATGGTTCCACTAGATGTCATGCATGTGTGTTCTTTTCCTAAACCACATGGATCCAATAGAGACATTCCATGTGTGTTCTTTTCATAAACCACATGGATCCACTAGATGTCATTGCATGTGTGTTCTTTTTATAAAC
This sequence comes from Avena insularis, assembly GCA_023614405.1. Lineage (NCBI taxonomy): Eukaryota > Viridiplantae > Streptophyta > Magnoliopsida > Poales > Poaceae > Avena > Avena insularis. The sequence goes on from CM042688.1 coordinate 382,579,761, forward strand.
CGCATGCATCCACCAGAGTCATTCCATGTGTTTTTTTTTCATAAACCACATGGATCTAGTAGATGTCATTGCAGTTGCGTTCTTGTCCTAAACCACATGGATCCACTAGATGTCATTGCATATGTGTTCTTTTCCTAAACCACATGGATCTACTCGAGTTATTCCATGTGTGTTGTTTTCATAAACCACATTGATCCAGGAGATGTAATTGCATGTGTGTTCTTTTCATAAACCACATGGATTTACTAGATGTCATTGCATGTGTGTTCTTTTACTAAACCACATGGATCCACTAGAGTCATTGCATATGTGTTATTTTCATAAACCCAATGGATCCACTAGATGTCATTGCATGTGTGTTCTTTTCCTAAACCACATGGACCCACTAGATGTCATTGCATGTGTGTTCATTTCATAAACCACATGGATTCACTAGATGTCATTGCAGGTCTGTTCTTTTCATAAACCTCATGGATCGACTAGATGTCATTGCATGTGTGTTCTTTTCCTAAACCACATGGATCCCCTAGAGTCATTGCACGTGTGTTCTTTTCATTAACCACATGGATCCAATAGATGTCATTGCATGCGTGTTCTTTTCATAAACCACATGGATCCACTAGATGTCATTTCTTTTGTGTTATTTTCATAAACCACATGGATCCACCAGAAATCATAGCATGTGTGTTCTTTTCATAAACCACATGGATCTACTAGATGTTTGCATGTGTGTCCTTTTCCTGAACCACATGGATCCACTAGAGTCATTCTATGTGTGTTGTTTTCATAAATCACCTGGATCCACTATATGTCATTGCATGTCTGTTCTTTTCATAAACCACATGGATCCACTAGATTTCATTGCATGTGTGTTATTTTCCTAAACCACATGGATACACTAGAGTAATTGCATATGTGTTCTTTTCCTAAACCACATGGATCCACTAGATGTCATTGCATGTGTGTTCTTTTCCTAAACCACATGGATCCACCAGATGTCATTGGATGTGTGTTGTTTTCCTAAAACCACATGGGTCCACTAGAGTCAATTCCATGTGTGTTCTTTTCATAAACCACATGGATCCACTAGATGTTATTGCATGTGTGTTCTTTTCCTAAACCACATGAATCCACTAGAGTCATTCCATGTGTGTTCTTTTCCTAAACCACATGGGTCCACTAGAGTCAATTCCATGTGTGTTCTTTTCATAAACCACATGGATCCACTAGATGTTATTGCATGTGTGTTCTTTTCCTAAACCACATGAATCCACTAGAGTCATTCCATGTGTGTTCTTTTCATAAACCACATGGCTCAACTAGATGTCATTGCATGTGTGTTCTTTTCATAAACCACATGGATCCACTAGATGTCATTGCATGTGTGTTCTTTTCCTAAACCACATGGATCCACTAGATGTCGTTGCATGTGTGTTTTTTTCCTAAACCACATGAATCCACTAGAGTCATTCCATGTGTGTTATTTTCATAAACCACATGGATCCACTAGATGTCATTGAATGTGTGTTCTTTTCATAAACCACATGGTTCCACTATATGTCATGCATGTGTGTTCTTTTCCTAAACCACATGGATCCAATAGAGACATTCCATGTGTGTTCTTTTCATAAACCACAAGGATCCACTAGATGTCATTGCATATGTGTTCTTTTTATAAACCACATGCATCCACTAGAGTCATTCCATGTGTGTTCTTTTCATAAACCACATGGATCCAGTATATGTCATTGCAGTTGTGTTCTTGTCCTAAACCACATGGATCCACTAGATGTCATTACATATGTGTTCTTTTCCTAAACCACATGGATCCACTAGATGTCATTGCATATGTGTTATTTTACTAAACCACATGGATCTACTCGAGTTATTCCATGTGTGTTGTTTTCTTAAACCACATGGATCCAGGAGATGTCATTGCATGTGTGTTCTTTTCATAAACCACATGGATTTACTAGATGTCATTGCATGTGTGTTATTTTACTAAACCACATGGATCCACTAGAGTCATTGCATATGTGTTATTTTCATAAACCCAATGGATCCACTAGAGGTCGTTGCATGTGTGTTCCTTTCCTAAACCACATGGACCCACTAGATGTCATTGCATGTGTGTTCATTTCATAAACCACATGGATTCACTAGATGTCATTGCAGGTTTGTTCTTTTCATTAACCACATGGATCCAATAGATGTCATTGAATGCGTGTTCTTTTCATAAACCACATGGATCCACTAGATGTCATTTCTTGTGTGTTATTTTCATAAACCACATGGATCCACCAGAAATCATTGCATGTGTGTTCTTTTCATAAACCACATGGATCCACTAGATGTTTGCATGTGTGTTCTTTTACTAAACCACATGGATCCACTAGGGTCATTCTATGTGTGTTGTTTTCATAAATCACATGGATCCACTATATGTTATTGCATGTCTGTTCTTTTCATAAACCACATGGATCCACTAGATTTCATTGCATGTGTGTTATTTTCCTAAACCACATGGATACACTAGAGTAATTGCATATGTGTTCTTTTCCTAAACCACATGGACCCACTAGATGTCATTGCATGTATGTTCTTTTCCTAAACCACATGGATCCACCAGATGTCATTGCATGTGTGTTCTTTTCCTAAACCACATGGATCCACGAGATGTCATTGCATGTGTGTTCTTTTCCTAAAACACATGGGTCCACTAGAGTCAATTCCATGTGTGTTCTTTTCATAAACCACATGGATCCACTAGATGTCATTTCATGTGTTTTTTCCTAAACCACATGAATCCACTAGAGTCATCCATCTGTGTTCTTTTCATAAACCACATGGATCCACTAGATGTCATTAAATGTGTGTTCTTTTCATAAACCACATGGTTCCACTAGATGTCATGCATGTGTGTTCTTTTCCTAAACCACATGGATCCAATAGAGACATTCCATGTGTGTTCTTTTCATAAACCACATGGATCCACAAGATGTTATTGCATGTGTGTTCTTTTTATAAACCGCATGCATCCACTAGAGTCATTCCATGTGTGTTCATTTCATAAACCACATGGATCCAGTAGATGTCATTGAAGGTGTGTTCTTGTCCTAAACGACATGGATCCACTAGATGTCATTGCATATGTGTTCTTTTCCTAAACCACATCGATCTACTCGAGTTATTCCATGTGTGTTCTTTTCATAAACCACATGGATCTAGGAGATGTCGTTGCATGTGTGTTCATTTCCTAAACCACATGGATCCACTAGATGTCATTGCATGTGTGCTCTTTTCCTAAACCACATGGATACACTAGATTTCATTGCATGTGTGTTATTTTCATAAACCTCATGGATTCACTAGAAGTCATTACATCTGTGTTCTTTTCATAAACCAAATGGATCCACTAGATGTTATTGCATGTGCCTTTTTTTCATAAACCACATGGATCCACTAGATGTCGTTGCATGTGTGTTCTTTTCAGAAACCACATGGATCCACTAGATGTCATTGCATGTGTGTTCTTTTCCTAAACCACATGGACCCACTAGATGTCATTGCATGTGTGTTCTTTTCCTAAACCACATGAATCCACTAGAGTCATTCCATGTGTGTTATTTTCATAAACCACATGGATCCACTACATGTCGTTGCTTGTGTGTTCTTTTCATAAACCACATGGATCCACTAGATGTCATTGCATGTGTGTTTTTTCCTAAACCACATGGATCCACTAGATGTTATTGCATGTGTGTTCTTTTCCTAAACCACATGAATACATTAGAGTCATCCCATGTGTGTTCTTTTCATAAACCACATAGATCCACTAGATGTCATTGCATGTGTGTTCTTTTTATAAACCACATGGATCCACTAGATGTCATTGCCTGTGTGTTCTTTTCCTAAACCACATGGATCCACTAGATGTCATTGCATGTGTGTTATTTTCCTAAACCAAATGAATCCACTAGAGTGATTCCATGTGTGTTCTTTCCATAAACCACATGGATCCACTAGATGTCATTGCATGTGTGTTCTTTTTATAAACCGCATGCATCCACTAGAGTCATTCCATGTGTGTTCTTTTCATAAACCACATGGATCCACTAGATGTCATTACATGTGTGTTCTTTTTATAAACCACATGGATCCACTAGATGTCATTGTATGTGTGTTCATTTCATAAACCACAAGATTCCACTAGGTGTCATTGCATGTGTGTTCTTTTCCTAAACCACATGGCTCCACTAGAGTCATTCCATGTGTATTCTTTTCATAAACCACATGGATCCACTATATGTCATTGCATGTGTGTTATTTTCATAAACCACATGGATCCACTAGATGTCATTGCATGTGTGTTGTTTTCATAAACCACATGGATCCACTAGATGTCATTGCATGTGTGTTCTTTCATAAACCACATGGATCCACTAGATGTCATTGCATGTTTGTTCTTTTCCTAAACCACATGGATCCACTAGAGTCATTGCATGTGTGTTATTTTCCTAAACCGCGTGGATCCACTATATGTCATTGCATATGTGTTCTTTTCATAAACCACATGGATCCACTAGATGTTATTGCATGTGCCTTTTTTTCATAAACCACATGGATCCACTAGATGTCGTTGCATGTGTGTTCTTTTCAGAAACCACATGGATCCACTAGATGTCATTGCATGTGTGTTCTTTTCCTAAACCACATGGACCCACTAGATGTCATTGCATGTGTGTTCTTTTCCTAAACCACATGAATCCACTAGAGTCATTCCATGTGTGTTATTTTCATAAACCACATGGATCCACTACATGTCGTTGCTTGTGTGTTCTTTTCATAAACCACATGGATCCACTAGATGTCATTGCATGTGTGTTTTTTCCTAAACCACATGGATCCACTAGATGTTATTGCATGTGTGTTCTTTTCCTAAACCACATGAATACATTAGAGTCATCCCATGTGTGTTCTTTTCATAAACCACATAGATCCACTAGATGTCATTGCATGTGTGTTCTTTTTATAAACCACATGGATCCACTAGATGTCATTGCCTGTGTGTTCTTTTCCTAAACCACATGGATCCACTAGATGTCATTGCATGTGTGTTATTTTCCTAAACCAAATGAATCCACTAGAGTGATTCCATGTGTGTTCTTTCCATAAACCACATGGATCCACTAGATGTCATTGCATGTGTGTTCTTTTTATAAACCGCATGCATCCACTAGAGTCATTCCATGTGTGTTCTTTTCATAAACCACATGGATCCACTAGATGTCATTACATGTGTGTTCTTTTTATAAACCACATGGATCCACTAGATGTCATTGTATGTGTGTTCATTTCATAAACCACAAGATTCCACTAGGTGTCATTGCATGTGTGTTCTTTTCCTAAACCACATGGCTCCACTAGAGTCATTCCATGTGTATTCTTTTCATAAACCACATGGATCCACTATATGTCATTGCATGTGTGTTATTTTCATAAACCACATGGATCCACTAGATGTCATTGCATGTGTGTTGTTTTCATAAACCACATGGATCCACTAGATGTCATTGCATGTGTGTTCTTTCATAAACCACATGGATCCACTAGATGTCATTGCATGTTTGTTCTTTTCCTAAACCACATGGATCCACTAGAGTCATTGCATGTGTGTTATTTTCCTAAACCGCGTGGATCCACTATATGTCATTGCATATGTGTTCTTTTCATAAACCACATGGATCCAGTAGATGTCATTGCATGTGTGTTCTTTTCACAAACCACATGGATCAACTAGATTTCATTGCATGTGTGTTATTTTCCTAAACCACATGGATCCACTAAAGTCATTGCATGTGTGTTCTTTTCATAAACCACATGGATTTACTATATGTCATTGCATGTGTGTTATTTTACTAAACCACATGGATCCACTAGAGTCATTGCATATGTGTTATTTTCATAAACCCAATGGATCCACTAGAGGTCGTTGCATGTGTGTTCCTTTCCTAAACCACATGGACCCACTAGATGTCATTGCATGTGTGTTCATTTCATAAACCACATGGATTCACTAGATGTCATTGCAGGTTTGTTCTTTTCATTAACCACATGGATCCAATAGATGTCATTGAATGCGTGTTCTTTTCATAAACCACATGGATCCACTAGATGTCATTTCTTGTGTGTTATTTTCATAAACCACATGGATCCACCAGAAATCATTGCATGTGTGTTCTTTTCATAAACCACATGGATCCACTAGATGTTTGCATGTGTGTTCTTTTATTAAACCACATGGATCCACTAGGGTCATTCTATGTGTGTTGTTTTCATAAATCACATGGATCCACTATATGTTATTACATGTCTGTTCTTTTCATAAACCACATGGATCCACTAGATTTCATTGCATGTGTGTTATTTTCCTAAACCACATGGATACACTAGAGTAATTGCATATGTGTTCTTTTCCTAAACCACATGGACCCACTAGATGTCATTGAATGTATGTTCTTTTCCTAAACCACATGGATCCACCAGATGTCATTGCATGTATGTTCTTTTCCTAAACCACATGGATCCACGAGATGTCATTGCATGTGTGTTCTTTTCCTAAAACACATGGGTCCACTAGAGTCAATTCCATGTGTGTTCTTTTCATAAACCACATGGATCCACTAGATGTCATTTCATGTGTTTTTTCCTAAACCACATGAATCCACTAGAGTCATCCATCTGTGTTCTTTTCATAAACCACATGGATCCACTAGATGTCATTAAATGTGTGTTCTTTTCATAAACCACATGGTTCCACTAGATGTCATGCATGTGTGTTCTTTTCCTAAACCACATGGATCCAATAGAGACATTCCATGTGTGTTCTTTTCATAAACCACATGGATCCACAAGATGTTATTGCATGTCTGTTCTTTTTATAAACCGCATGCATCCACTCGAGTCATTCCATGTGTGTTCATTTCATAAACCACATGGATCCAGTAGATGTCATTGAAGGTGTGTTCTTGTCCTAAACCACATGGATCCACTAGATGTCATTGCATATGTGTTCTTTTCCTAAACCACATCGATCTACTCGAGTTATTCCATGTGTGTTCTTTTCATAAACCACATGGATCTAGGAGATGTCGTTGCATGTGTGTTCTTTTCATAAACCACATGGATTTACTAGATGTCATTGCATGTGTGTTCTTTTCATAAACCACATGGGTCCACTAAATGTCATTGCATGTGTGTTATTTTCATAAACCCCATGGATTCACTAGATGTCATTGTAGGTCCGTTATTTTCATAAACCACATGGATCCACTAGGTGTCATTGCATGTGTGTTCTTTTTCTAAACCACATGGCTCCACTAGAGTCATTCCATGTGTATTCTTTTCATAAACCACATGGATCCACTATATGTCATTGCATGTGTGTTATTTTCATAAACCACATGGATCCACTAGATGTCATTGCATGTGTGTTGTTTTCATAAAACAACATGGATCCACTAGATGTCATTGCATGTGTGTTATTTCATAAACCACATGGATCCACTAGATGTCATTGCATGTTTGTTCTTTTCCTAAACAACATGGATCCACTAGAGTCATTGCATGTGTGTTATTTTCCTAAACCACGTGGATCCACTAGATGACATTGCATGTGTGTTCTTTTCACAAACCACATGGATCCACTACATGTCATCGCAAGTGTGTTATTTTCCTAAACCACATGGATACACTAGAGTCATTCCATGTGTATTCCATGTGTATTCTTTTCATAAACCACATGGATTCTTTTCATAACTAGATTTCATTGCATGTGCGTTATTTTCCTAAACCACATGGATCCACTAGAGTCATTGCATGTGTGTTATTTTACTAAACCACACGAAGCCACTAGATGTCCTTGCATGTGTGTTCTTTTTCTAAACCACATGGATCCACTAGATGTCATTGCATGTGTGTTCTTTCATAAACCACATGGATCCACTAGATGTCATTGCATGTTTGTTCTTTTCCTAAACCACATGGATCCACTAGATTCATTCAACGTGTGTTCTTTTCATAAACCACATGAATCCACTAGATGTCATTGCATGTGTGTTCTTTTTACAAACCACATCGATCCACTAGATGTCATTGCATGTCTGTTATTTTCGTAATCCACATGGATCCACTAGAGACATTGCATGTGTATTCTTTTACTAAACCACATGTATCCACTACATGTCATTGCATGTGTGTTCTTTTCTAAACCACATGGATACACTAGAGTCATTGCATGTGTGTTCATTTCCTAAACCACATGGATCCACTAGATGTCATTGCATGTGTGTTCATTTCCTAAACCACATGGATCCACTAGATTTCATTGCATGTGTGTTCTTTTCCTGAACCACATGGATCCACTAGATGTCATTGCATGTGTGTTCATTTCCTAAACCACATGGATCCACTAGATGTCATTGCATGTGTGTTCTTTTCCTAAACCACATGGATACACTAGATTTCATTGCATCTGGTGTTCTTTTCATAAACCACATGGATCCACTGAAGTCATTACATCTGTGTTCTTTTCATAAACCAAATGGATCCACTAGATGTTATTGCATGTGCCTTTTTTTTTCATAAACCACATGGATCCACTAGATGTCGTTGCATGTGTGTTCTTTTCATAAACCACATGGATCCACTAGATGTCATTGCATGTGTGTTCTTTTCCTAAACCACATGGACCCACTAGATGTCATTGCATGTGTGTTCTTTTCCTAAACCACATGAATCCACTAGAGTCATTCCATGTGTGTTCTTTTCATAAACCACATGGATCCAGTACATGTCGTTGCTTGTGTGTTCTTTTCATAAACCACATGGATCCACTAGATGTCATTGCATGTGTGTTTTTTCCTAAACCACATGGATCCACTAGATGTTATTGCATGTGTGTTCTTTTCCTAAACCACATGAATACATTAGAGTCATTCCATGTGTGTTCTTTTCATAAACCACATAGATCCACTAGATGTCATTGCATGTGTGTTCTTTTTATAAACCACATGGATCCACTAGATGTCATTGCCTGTGTGTTCTTTTCCTAAACAACATGGATCCACTAGATGTCATTGCATGTGTGTTCTTTTCCTAAACCAAATGAATCCACTAGAGTGATTCCTTGTGTGTTCTTTCCATAAACCACATGGATCCACTAGATGTCATTGCATGTGTGTTCTTTTTATAAACCGCATGCATCCACTAGAGTCATTGCATGTGTGTTCTTTTCCTAAACCACATGGCTCCACTAGAGTCATTCCATGTGTATTCTTTTCATAAACCACATGGATCCACTATATGTCATTGCATGTGTGTTATTTTCATAAACCACATGGATCCACTAGATGTCATTGCATGTGTGTTGTTTTCATAAACCACATGGATCCACTAGATGTCATTGCATGTGTGTTCTTTCATAAACCACATGGATCCACTAGATGTCATTGCATGTTTGTTCTTTTCCTAAACCACATGGATCCACTAGAGTCATTGCATGTGTGTTCTTTTCCTAAACCGCGTGGATCCACTATATGTCATTGCATATGTGTTCTTTTCATAAACCACATGGATCCAGTAGATGTCATTGCATGTGTGTTCTTTTCACAAACCACATGGATCAACTAGATTTCATTGCATGTGTGTTATTTTCCTAAACCACATGGATCCACTAAAGTCATTGCATGTGTGTTCTTTTCATAAACCACATGGATTTACTATATGTCATTGCATGTGTGTTATTTTACTAAACCACATGGATCCACTAGAGTCATTGCATATGTGTTATTTTCATAAACCCAATGGATCCACTAGAGGTCGTTGCATGTGTGTTCCTTTCCTAAACCACATGGACCCACTAGATGTTATTGCATGTGTGTTCATTTCATAAACCACATGGATTCACTAGATGTCATTGCAGGTTTGTTCTTTTCATTAACCACATGGATCCAATAGATGTCATTGAATGCGTGTTCTTTTCATAAACCACATGGATCCACTAGATGTCATTTCTTGTGTGTTATTTTCATAAACCACATGGATCCACCAGAAATCATTGCATGTGTGTTCTTTTCATAAACCACATGGATCCACTAGATGTTTGCATGTGTGTTCTTTTACTAAACCACATGGATCAACTAGGGTCATTCTATGTGTGTTGTTTTCATAAATCACATGGATCCACTATATGTTATTGCATGTCTGTTCTTTTCATAAACCACATGGATCCACTAGATTTCATTGCATGTGTGTTATTTTCCTAAACCACATGGATACACTAGAGTAATTGCATATGTGTTCTTTTCCTAAACCACATGGACCCACTAGATGTCATTGAATGTATGTTCTTTTCCTAAACCACATGGATCCACCAGATGTCATTGCATGTGTGTTCTTTTCCTAAACCACATGGATCCACGAGATGTCATTGCATGTGTGTTCTTTTCCTAAAACACATGGGTCCACTAGAGTCAATTCCATGTGTGGTCTTTTCATAAACCACATGGATCCACTAGATGTCATTTCATGTGTTTTTTCCTAAACCACATGAATCCACTAGAGTCATCCATCTGTGTTCTTTTCATAAACCACATGGATCCACTAGATGTCATTAAATGTGTGTTCTTTTCATAAACCACATGGTTCCACTAGATGTCATGCATGTGTGTTCTTTTCCTAAACCACATGGATCCAATAGAGACATTCCATGTGTGTTCTTTTCATAAACCACATGGATCCACAAGATGTTATTGCATGTGTGTTCTTTTTATAAACCGCATGCATCCACTAGAGTCATTACATGTGTGTTCATTTCATAAACCACATGGATCCACTAGATGTCATTGCATATGTGTTCTTTTCCTAAACCACATCGATCTACTCGAGTTATTCCATGTGTGTTCTTTTCATAAACCACATGGATCTAGGAGATGTCGTTGCATGTGTGTTCTTTTCATAAACCACATGGATTTACTAGATGTCATTGCATGTGTGTTCTTTTCATAAACCACATGGGTCCACTAAATGTAATTGCATGTGTGTTATTTTCATAAACCCCATGGATTCACTAGATGTCATTGTAGGTCCGTTCTTTTCATAAACCACATGGATCCACTAGCTGTCATTGCATGTGTGTTCTTTTTCTAAACCACATGGCTCCACTAGAGTCATTCCATGTGTATTCTTTTCATAAACCACATGGATCCACTATATGTCATTGCATGTGTGTTATTTTCATAAACCACATGGATCCACTAGATGTCATTGCATGTGTGTTGTTTTCATAAAACAACATGGATCCACTAGATCTCATTGCATGTGTGTTCTTTCATAAACCACATGGATCCACTAGATGTCATTGCATGTTTGTTCTTTTCCTAAACAACATGGATCCACTAGAGTCATTGCATGTGTGTTATTTTCCTAAACCACGTGGATCCACTAGATGACATTGCATGTGTGTTCTTTTCACAAACCACATGGATCCACTACATGTCATCGCAAGTGTGTTATTTTCCTAAACCACATGGATACACTAGAGTCATTCCATGTGTATTCCATGTGTATTCTTTTCATAAACCACATGGATTCTTTTCATAATTAGATTTCATTGCATGTGCGTTATTTTCCTAAACCACATGGATCCACTAGAGTCATTGCATGTGTGTTATTTTACTAAACCACACGAAGCCACTAGATGTCCTTGCATGTGTGTTCTTTTTCTAAACCACATGGATCCACTAGATGTCATTGCATGTGTGTTCTTTCATAAACCACATGGATCCACTAGATGTCATTGCATGTTTGTTCTTTTCCTAAACCACATGGATCCACTAGATTCATTCAACGTGTGTTCTTTTCATAAACCACATGAATCCACTAGATGTCATTGCATGTGTGTTCTTTTTACAAACCACATCGATCCACTAGATGTCATTGCATGTCTGTTATTTTCGTAATCCACATGGATCCACTAGAGACATTGCATGTGTATTCTTTTACTAAACCACATGTATCCACTACATGTCATTGCATGTGTGTTCTTTTCTAAACCACATGGATACACTAGAGTCATTGCATGTGTGTTCATTTCCTAAACCACATGGATCCACTAGATGTCATTGCATGTGTGTTCATTTCCTAAACCACATGGATCCACTAGATTTCATTGCATGTGTGTTCTTTTCCTGAACCACATGGATCCACTAGATGTCATTGCATGTGTGTTCATTTCCTAAACCACATGGATCCACTAGATGTCATTGCATGTGTGTTCTTTTCCTAAACCACATGGATACACTAGATTTCATTGCATCTGGTGTTCTTTTCAGAAACCACATGGATCCACTGAAGTCATTACATCTGTGTTCTTTTCATAAACCAAATGGATCCACTAGATGTTATTGCATGTGCCTTTTTTTCATAAACCACATGGATCCACTAGATGTCGTTGCATGTGTGTTCTTTTCATAAACCACATGGATCCACTAGATGTCATTGCATGTGTGTTCTTTTCCTAAACCACATGGACCCACTAGATGTCATTGCATGTGTGTTCTTTTCCTAAACCACATGAATCCACTAGAGTCATTCCATGTGTGTTCTTTTCATAAACCACATGGATCCAGTACATGTCGTTGCTTGTGTGTTCTTTTCATAAACCACATGGATCCACTAGATGTCATTGCATGTGTGTTTTTTCCTAAACCACATGGATCCACTAGATGTTATTGCATGTGTGTTCTTTTCCTAAACCACATGAATACATTAGAGTCATTCCATGTGTGTTCTTTTCATAAACCACATAGATCCACTAGATGTCATTGCATGTGTGTTCTTTTTATAAACCACATGGATCCACTAGATGTCATTGCCTGTGTGTTCTTTTCCTAAACAACATGGATCCACTAGATGTCATTGCATGTGTTTTCTTTTCCTAAACCAAATGAATCCACTAGAGTGATTCCATGTGTGTTCTTTCCATAAACCACATGGATCCACTAGATGTCATTGCATGTGTGTTCTTTTTATAAACCGCATGCATCCACTAGAGTCATTGCATGTGTGTTCTTTTCCTAAACCACATGGCTCCACTAGAGTCATTCCATGTGTATTCTTTTCATAAACCACATGGATCCACTATATGTCATTGCATGTGTGTTATTTTCATAAACCACATGGATCCACTAGATGTCATTGCATGTGTGTTGTTTTCATAAACCACATGGATCCACTAGATGTCATTGCATGTGTGTTCTTTCATAAACCACATGGATCCACTAGATGTCATTGCATGTTTGTTCTTTTCCTAAACCACATGGATCCACTAGAGTCATTGCATGTGTGTTCTTTTCCTAAACCGCGTGGATCCACTATATGTCATTGCATATGTGTTCTTTTCATAAACCACATGGATCCAGTAGATGTCATTGCATGTGTGTTCTTTTCACAAACCACATGGATCAACTAGATTTCATTGCATGTGTGTTATTTTCCTAAACCACATGGATCCACTAAAGTCATTGCATGTGTGTTATTTTACTAAACCACACAAATCCAGTAGATGTCATTTCATGTGTGTTCTTTTCATAATCCACATGGATCTACTAGATGTCATTGCATGTGTGTTATTTTCCTAAACCACATGGATCCACTATATGTCATTGCATATCTGTTATTTTCATAAACCAGATGGATCCACTAGAGTCAATAGATGTGTGTGTGTCAGTGTGCATCATTGTGGTTTTGTAAAAGAACACATGTGGTGATGCCACTCCAGCATGTGGTGTCCAACCATGTCTAGGAACCCTAGCAGCATGCTGGGATTCAACTGCAGCATGCATTGTATCAGCAGCTTGAAAGATGCTACATCACCACACCCACTTGTATGTGTGTGTATTAGTGTGCATCATTGTGGTTTTGGAAAAGAACACATGCAATGATGCCTGTCACATCCCAAGATTTTCCAAATCTTGTAATGTGAAAAATAAATAAACAAAAATAAATTTTTGTTGAAAATCAGAGTGAAAAGAAACTTTTGTTTCTAAAAGGAAGCTTAAAATCCCATCTTGAACAAACTTTGGCTAAAGTTTGAATTCAACAAAATCCAAATCAAGGGAAATGCATTCCTCAAATGAATGTATCTGGAAATTTAAACACTTGGAAAGTAAATCCAAAATCCAAAACCCTAAGCCCTAATGGAAGGAAATCAATTTCCAAAGTATCTCCAAATCTATGGATTTGATCCATACCAAAGTTGATCAACAAACTTTCTCAAAGGATCAAGAAAGACCTTAAAAGTTGGTTTCACTTAGTTTGGAACCATAAGCAAAATCTTAGAAGTATAATAAGAGAAGGAAATTGAAATTTCCAAAGCCTTTAAAGCCCTTACCAAAAGCCCATACCCTTTGGTGAACAAATAATCCTAAAGGGATTTATAAAGATAAAACATTTATCAAAGGAAAATAAATTGTTTTGGAAACACTGTTTTAGATCTTTTAATAAAAGACTTTGGTTTCAAATGAAAAGATAAGCCAAATTAATTTTGGCCAAACTTTTGAAATAAAATATTTTGTTTTGATAAAATGAGTAAAAGTTTATTTAAATAAAATAATAAGGATTTAATTATCCAATTTTATTTAAGTAAAGGCTTTTCCCATTTTAAATGAACACCAAGTATTTTATTACTACTTTGAAATCTTTTATTAAAAGGTTTTGCTTTGATTAAAATGAGTAAAGGATTATTTAAATAAAATAATAAGGATTTAAATATCCAATTTTATTTAAGTAAAGGCTTTCCCATTTTAATTAAACACCAAAACTTATTTATTTATTTAAATAAGTTTCCAAGTATTCTTTTATTTTTCAAATAAAACCTTTTGGTTTGGTTTTGAAAATAATTGGATTTCAAATGGAAATTTTATTAAATAAATCAAACCCTAATAACTAAAGATCCATTTTATTTAATTATTAAATGGATCCTAAAATAAATAAAATATTATTTTATTTTGAGATTTGGATTATGTTGATAAACAGAACAAATTCAAAATACCAAGTTGAGTGTTTGTTTGAATGGTTTGAGTGTTTGAATAATTGTTTGAAAATTCAAAACAGAAAAAGAATTAGAAAAAGGAAAAATAAAGCAGATAGAAAAAAAAAATAGGAAAACAGGCCCAGCCCACTAAGGCCAGTCCAGCCCAGACTTCTCCCCTCCCCCGAAGCGTTACTTTTCTCACTCAGAAACAGACCCGCTGAGCCAATGACAACCAGGACCCACTCCTCCTCTCTCTCACTCCACTGACCAACCGACCCCACCCAGCCAGTTGTCTCCCCGAAGAAAACGATTCACACGCGGTTTTAAACCCACAGTGACACTGACAAGTGGACTTCCTCCTCTCTCCTTTTCCCACTGACTGGTAGGCCCGCTATCACTGTTCATCGTCTCCTTCTTCTTCCCCGCACGACCCCTTCTCCCCTCACCGCGCGGCAGTTTCTGCCTGTTGAGAGCTCCATCAATCCGCGTTAATCCGTGCATTAAACCTCGCCGCGACCACGCCCTTTTAATCGCCTCGCTCTCTCCTCCGTTTTCCCTCAGACCCCTTCCCCAAGCTCGCCCCCAGGCCGCTCCATTTCCTCCTCGAACGCCCTCTGCTCCGACGAGCTGTCACAGCAATTCCGGCCAACTCCGACCACCCCTCTGCCTCTACTTCACGCGAGTGGACTCCTCTCGACCTCACGCATCTCCTAGTACTCCTAGTTCCCCCGCGGGAGCACCAGAACCCCGACTCCAACAAGCCCCGAGCCAGCGTCGTCTCGCTTCCAATCTGGCGACATCTCCCCGGTAAACCTGACCTCCCCTCTCATCCTCGTTGACCCGATGATGATCTACAAGCTCATACGAACCTAACGACACCTTCCGTTTGACCTAGGGCGCCCCCTATCCTCGCCTCCGTCGTTGACAGTGAGCACCACCGTCTGCTTCCTCTCCGACGAGCCCCACCGGTAAGACCAGACCGCCCCTTCACTCCTCCTTCACGCTCGCATCACCGCTGTACCCTTGCGCATCTTACAGTGCTTTCTGTTTGTCTTCTCGTGATCCACAGCGACGCCAACGACGACAACCCGAGAGCCCCGCCGCCGCAGCAACTCCGGCGAGCAATCAAGCTCACTCCAGTATGCCCCGCGATAGGAAGATACTACCTCGAGCTTCCCCACGTTCTTGCGAGCATGGTGAGCATGCCCTTTTTCTCTCTCGCCTCCTGTAGCGTCGCCACCGTCACCGACCGATCGCTCCGCCGCCGCTAGCCACCGCAGCGCCGCCCACTTTAGGTCGAGCCTGTCGCAGCCGTTCGATCCCGATCCATCGGTTACGATAGAATGACTAACCGCGAAGGGTTATGTCCCATGTGCCATGCGATCTAACTTAATCTAACGTTCCACAGAGCCAATCCACCCCGAACCGGTAACGGCCAATCACAGCGCAACGCGTGGCACTAGATCTGTTTAAAAGAGATTTGAAAACAGAAACTTTTGCCATTTTCAAACCCTTGTATCTTTTGATCCACACGTCCAAAAATTTCAAATTTGATGTCGTTGGATTCAGCAAGACAAGCCCTAGCCAACCCTGCCCTTAGTTTAGCAAATAGTATCTGTTAGCTTGTTTAACTTTGCAGATTCTTTTGTGTGCTTGCTAACATTAGAAAAATCATTTTAAAATGATTTTAAGGTTAAAACCTTTGCCAATTAGTTTGTTGTGACCTTACTGACCATAGGAACCAACCCATAGTTTGGAAAGTAATTTTGGAAAAGAATAGGATGGATTAATTAGTTTAGTCCATTTCTAGCTAACTAAAACTATTTGTTTTGTTTATGAAAATGCTTTCATAAAGAAAACTTTGGAGAAAATGTTTTGAACCAAACCCACTGACCCAAAACACCAAGTTTTGCAATAGCAACTCATTTGGTGAACCCTATAGGTTAATGCCTTAGTAAAAAAATATTCCTACACCACATAAAATGACCCTTTGTTTTGAAAATGATTTTGAGGTGAAACCCCTTTTACAAATGACTTTGCCATTTTGGTAAATGACCAATTTGGAACTTACAAAGTTTAGAAGCCTAGTGGAGACCATCCTTACAATAGAACCAACCTTTGCATGCTCATGCATGACTTAGATGTACTCAAATGTCTATGACCCACTAGGAACCCCTTTTTCAAACAAAGCAAAGCTTGGAATGCTTTCATGCATTTCTTTGACTTTGTTGTTTTGTGTGTTGTTTGCTTGACTTTGGTTTGGAATGTGAATTGAATTGTGTTTGCTTGATTGACTTGTAGTGAAGTGTGAGACTAGCAAGATCAAGGAGTGAACCTATACCCTCTACCAAAAAGGCAAGTGATATCATCATGAATATTCCATTCCTATATTTTATATATGCATTAGTATTATTTTTCTAAGTATAGGACTTGCATGGATTTTTTGCTAAGTATAAACTATGCTTTGGGAAAACCTATTAGGTGAAACTTTAGTGAAAATTACCTAAGTCAAGATTCCTATTACTATCATGCTTAGCCTAGCTACTAGAAAACAAGGGTGGTTTATATATTCACACTATGGAAAAATATTCTAAGTCTGAGGACTTGTGTTTTTATTTAACAAAAACACTAAGTTAATGAATCACCTGGGTGGAATGGAAGGAATGGTATATGTTGTGTGGTTCACAAGGCCATGGACTTGGCTTGTGTATCTCACTTGTGGATGGCCACCCAGGAAACAAAGAGATTTGAGATGTCAAATGTTGAGGAGCTTCAAGTGCAACCACTTGGCATTATGGGCTCTGCCATGATCTTAGGATGCTAGAACTTAGTCTCTTGGACAGAGGGTGGTAGATGGGATGATAGGTTGGAGCGCGTCCATTTGACTAAGGAAAGGCTATCAAGGATCTTGTCTTGGGAAACCAAGTCTTGTGGGGAAAGTGCACCACCTCTGCAGTGTAAAACCTAAGTACTTAGCCATGTCCTGGTAAAGGACAATTTGAGCATCAAGACATGGAAACTTCAAAAATCTCATCACTCCAATTTCTAAATAAAACTTGTGGGTGAACAAGGGTTAAAAGGATCTTCAGTCATTGATTGGTAGATGCCCTGAGTGGATCTAGAGTCTTTGATTGATAGATGCCTTGGGTGTTTTGTGCCAAGCAAAAACTTAGTGTTTTCAAAAGTTAAGGAAAAATCTATTTTGAGCAATGCAAGCCTCAACTCCACTTAGCCAAAATGCATATAGATGATAGACTCCACTATACTACCAAAGTATCACTTGCCAATACAATTCCAATGTATTGACCCTTGTGGCTGTAACTTGTAATGTTGCAGGTTTGATTGATTTTAGTGAAGAATGATTGATTGATTAGGATTACAAAGTCTACAACCAACATCTGCCTGTGGCACTTTGAAGATGAAGGACCCACGACTATAGTTATTCCGCTGCAATGTAATGTAATTAGCCAATGAGCTAAGTTTGATGTAATAAAACTATTTTATTCCTGGTTATAAAGTTGTATTTTGACCTTTGTTTCTTGATATTACATCTAAACTGTGGATGCTAGCTATTGATCCAGGGACTAGCATTGTAAACACAGGGGGCTCAATCTTATTAAAGGTTGGGGACCTTACAGATGGTATCAGAGCATTGTGTTGCCTGTAGGATTTGTAACCCTAGGATTGGACCAAAAACCCATAGACAATAGGAGTTGTCTTATTCCAAAACTTATTTACAAAACAATCTTGTAAACTCTTTCCTCAACCATTTTGGTTTCAACTCTACTTCTCTTCTACTTCAAAACTTGATGGAAAAGCCTACCCCATGACCAAAGACTACACTATGTGCAAAGGACTTCTTCAACACTTTCAACTCTAATGACTTCAACTTCTTCAAGTGACTTCAACATCTTCATCATGTTCACCAAAGACTTCCAACTTGGATATCATTAAAGACTACAAGTAAGACAAGAAATGTTACTCAAGACTTGAAGACTAAGGAAACACAACTTAGAAGAAACCATGAACACTTTTGAAGATTTGTGACCGAGACACAAGAATTCTCCAAGGATACAAAGATCTCAATCAAGAAGAATCAACCAAGAAGGATGGAAAGATCACAAGTGAATCATATAGATGAACCACCATATTTTAGTTAAGTCAAACCCACCAACTTATGTGGTGTAACAAAAATATTTTGTTTCCTAAGTATGTGCTTGAAACTGTTGTTTGAGTGGAGTGTTTGTTTGTGATTGCTTGCACATTGCTTGTGTGAATTGTGAGGTATGTTATTAGAATTGAACCCTTAGAAAAATTCTTTTGCCTATTCTAATCCCTATCCAACCCAAACAGATGACTTCTCCAAGAGACTCCAACAACAAGGTTGATGACACCAACACCAACCAAGCTGATAGCATGAAAGAGCTCATAGCAACCCAAAACCAGTTGAGCCAAGAGACAACTCAGCTTTTAGCCAACAACAATGGATTAGACCCAGCCATACAAAGGATTTTGAAGCTTCAATCCCAATTGATGCATGGATTGGTTACTCAAATGATCAACATGAGAGAAAACTCTTCCAAAGGAGTTTATGACAACAAGGATGACCAAGATGTTATTTTAGAAGGAACCCAAGTTAGCAATACTTGTGTAGTCAAGGATCATGCAACCAAGGAGCATGAAGATCAATGCCCCAAGAAGAGAGAAAGATCTCCCACTCATGAAGAGCATGAACTAGAAGAACTCCTAGCTTTGGAGACCCAAAAGAAGAAGAAGAAATGCCCCAACACTAGCAAGAAGGATATTACACAAGTGCAATGTTTCAAATGCAAAGAGATGGGTCATTATGCCAATGAATGCCCAGAAAAGAAAAAGAGCCAAGAAGACAAACAAAAGCTAGTGAAACCCAAGATGAGGAAGGATATTAGCCAAGTGATGTGCAAACACTGCAAGGAATTAGGACATTATGCATCATACTGTCCAGAGAAGCCACCTCAAGACCTCAAACTTATAACCTGTTTCAAATGCAAGGAACTAGGCCATTATGCAAACAATTGTCCAGAAAAGTTGAACAAGCCTATGGAAAATCTCAACCTTGGCCCATGAGTCAAGTGGGAAAACAACGGCACTATGCAGAAGTTTTCCAAGAAGAAGTTTTTCCAAGATCCAAGCAAGCCAAGATCTAGTTTAGTTGGAAAAAATTTTAAGGGTGGTAGTACCCTAGTTGTTTTGAACCCGCTTGTAACCCTAGCCTCCCCAAATCTCGGGACGAGATTTATTTTAAGGGTGGTAGCCTGTCACATCCCAAGATTTTCCAAATCTTGTAATGTGAAAAATAAATAAACAAAAATAAATTTTTGTTGAAAATCAGAGTGAAAAGAAACTTTTGTTTCTAAAAGAAAGCTTAAAATCCCATCTTGAACAAACTTTGGCTAAAGTTTGAATTCAACAAAATCCAAATCAAGGGAAATGCATTCCTCAAATGAATGTATCTGGAAATTTAAACACTTGGAAAGTAAATCCAAAATCCAAAACCCTAAGCCCTAATGGAAGGAAATCAATTTCCAAAGTATCTCCAAATCTATGGATTTGATCCATACCAAAGTTGATCAACAAACTTTCTCAAAGGATCAAGAAAGACCTTAAAAGTTGGTTTCACTTAGTTTGGAACCATAAGCAAAATCTTAGAAGTATAATAAGAGAAGGAAATTGAAATTTCCAAAGCCTTTAAAGCCCTTACCAAAAGCCCATACCCTTTGGTGAACAAATAATCCTAAAGGGATTTATAAAGATAAAACATTTATCAAAGGAAAATAAATTGTTTTGGAAACACTGTTTTAGATCTTTTAATAAAAGACTTTGGTTTCAAATGAAAAGATAAGCCAAATTAATTTTGGCCAAACTTTTGAAATAAAATATTTTGTTTTGATAAAATGAGTAAAAGTTTATTTAAATAAAATAATAAGGATTTAATTATCCAATTTTATTTAAGTAAAGGCTTTTCCCATTTTAAATGAACACCAAGTATTTTATTACTACTTTGAAATCTTTTATTAAAAGGTTTTGCTTTGATTAAAATGAGTAAAGGATTATTTAAATAAAATAATAAGGATTTAAATATCCAATTTTATTTAAGTAAAGGCTTTCCCATTTTAATTAAACACCAAAACTTATTTATTTATTTAAATAAGTTTCCAAGTATTCTTTTATTTTTCAAATA
The DNA here is from genome assembly GCA_023614405.1 of Avena insularis. Classification (NCBI taxonomy): domain Eukaryota; kingdom Viridiplantae; phylum Streptophyta; class Magnoliopsida; order Poales; family Poaceae; genus Avena; species Avena insularis. The sequence continues at coordinate 382,601,075 of CM042688.1, forward strand.
AAACCTTCTGGTTTGGTTTTGAAAATAATTGGATTTCAAATGGAAATTTTATTAAATAAATCAAACCCTAATAACTAAAGATCCATTTTATTTAATTATTAAATGGATCCTAAAATAAATAAAATATTATTTTATTTTGAGATTTGGATTATGTTGATAAACAGAACCAAATTCAAAATACCAGGTTGAGTGTTTGTTTGAATGGTTTGAGTGTTTGAATAATTGTTTGAAAATTCAAAATAGAAAAAGAATTAGAAAAAAGGAAAAATAAAGCAGACAGAAAAAAAAAATAGGAAAACAGGCCCAGCCCACTAAGGCCACCCAGCCTGCACTTCTCCCTCCCCAAGGCGTTACTTTTCTCACTCAAATGCAGACTACCGAGCCAATGACAACCAGGACCCACTCCTCCTCTCTCTCACTCCACTGACCAACCGACCCCACCCAGCCAGTTGTCTCCCCGAAGAAAACGATTCACACGCGGTTTTAAACCCACAGTGACACTGACAAGTGGACTTCCTCCTCTCTCCTTTTCCCACTGACTGGTAGGCCCGCTATAACTATTCATCGTCTCCTTCTTCTTCCCCGCACGACCCCTTCTCCCCTCACCATGCAGTTTACGCTGTTGAGCTCCATCAATCCGCTAATCCGTGCATTAAACCTCGCCATGACCACGCCTTTTTAATCGCCTCGCCTTCTCCTCCGCTTTCCTCGCACTTCCCAAGCTCGCCTCAGCCGCCCATTTCTCCTCGAACGCCTTCTCGCCCGACGAGCTGTCACAGCAATTCCGGCCAACTCCGACCACCCCTCTACCTCTACTTCACGCGAGTGGACTCCTCTCGACCTCACGCATCTCCTAGTACTCCTAGTTCGCCCGCGGGAGCACCAGAACCCCGACTCCAACAAGCCCCGAGCCAGCGCCGCCGTCTGCTCCAACTGCGGCGACATCTCCCCGGTAAACCTGACCTCCCCTCTCATCCTCGTTGACCCGATGATGATCTACAAGCTCATACGAACCTAACGACACCTTCCGTTTGACCTAGGGCGCCCCTATCCTCGCCTCCGTCGTCGACAGTGAGCACCACCGTCTGCTTCCTCTCCGACGAGCCCCACCGGTAAGACCAGACCGCCCCTTCACTCCTCCTTCACGCTCGCATCACCGCTGTACCCTTGCGCGTCTTACAGTGCTTTCTGTTTGTCTTCTCGTGATCCACAACAACGCCAACGACGACAACCCGAGAGCCCCGCCGCCGCAGCAACTCCGGCGAGTAATCAAGCTCACTCCAGTACGCCCCGCGATAGGAAGATACTACCTCGAGCTTCCCCACGTTCTTGCGAGCACGGTGAGCATGCCCTTTTTCTCGCCTCAGGCGTCGCCACCGTCACCGACCGATCGCTCCGCCGCCGCTAGCCACCGCAGCGCCGCCCACTTTAGGTCGAGCCTGCCGCAGCCGTTCGATCCCGATCCATCGGTTACGATAGAATGACTAACCGCGAAGGGTTATGTCCCCTGTGCTGTGTGATCTAACTTAATCTAACGTTCCACAGAGCCAATCCACCCTGAACCGGTACCGGCCAATCACAGCGCAACGCGTGGCACTAGATCTGTTTAAAAGAGATTTGAAAACAGAAACTTTTGCCATTTTCAAACCCTTGTATCTTTTGATCCACACGTCCAAAAATTTTAAATTTGATGTCGTTGGATTCAGCAAGACAAGCCCTAGCCAACCCTGCCCTTAGTTTAGCAAATAGTATTTGTTAGCTTGTTTAACTTTGCAGATTCTTTTGTGTGCTTGCTAACATTAGAAAAATCATTTAAAAATGATTTTAAGGTTAAAACCTTTGCCAATTAGTTTGTTGTGACCTTACTGACCATAGGAACCAACCCATAGTTTGGAAAGTGATTTTGGAAAAGAATAGGATGGATTAATTAGTTTAGTCCATTTCTAGCTGACTAAAACTATTTGTTTTGTTTATGAAAATGCTTTCATAAAGAAAACTTTGGAGAAAATGTTTTGAACCAAACCCACTGACCCAAAACACCAAGTTTTGCAATAGCAACTCATTTGGTGAACCCTATAGGTTAATGCCTTAGTAAAAAAATATTCCTACACCACATAAAATGACCCTTTGTTTTGAAAATGATTTTGAGGTGAAACCCCTTTTACAAATGACTTTTCCATTTTGGTAAATGACCAATTTGGAACTTACAAAGTTTAGAAGCCTAGTGGAGACCATCCTTACAATAGAACCAACCTTTGCATTCTCATGCATGACTTAGATGTACTCAAATGTCTATGACCCACTAGGAACCCCTTTTTCAAACAAAGCAAAGCTTGGAATGCTTTCATGCATTTCTTTGACTTTGTTGTTTTGTGTGTTGTTTGCTTGACTTTGGTTTGGAATGTGAATTGAATTGTGTTTGCTTGATTGACTTGTAGTGAAGTGTGAGACTAGCAAGATCAAGGAGTGAACCTATACCCTCTACCAAAAAGGCAAGTGATATCATCATGAATATTCCATTCCTATATTTTATATATGCATTAGTATTATTTTTCTAAGTATAGGACTTGCATGGATTTTTTGCTAAGTATAAACTATGCTTTGGGAAAACCTATTAGGTGAAACTTTAGTGAAAATTACCTAAGTCAAGATTCCTATTACTATCATGCTTAGCCTAGCTACTAGAAAACAAGGGTGGTTTATATATTCACACTATGGAAAAATATTCTAAGTCTGAGGACTTGTGTTTTTATTTAACAAAAACACTAAGTTAATGAATCACCTGGGTGGAATGGAAGGAATGGTATATGTTGAGTGGTTCACAAGGCCATGGACTTGGCTTGTGTATCTCACTTGTGGATGGCCACCCAGGAAACAAAGAGATTTGAGATGTCAAATGTTGAGGAGCTTCAAGTGCAACCACTTGGCATTATGGGCTCTGCCATGATCTTAGGATGCTAGAACTTAGTCTCTTGGACAGAGGGTGGTAGATGGGATGATAGGTTGGAGCGCGTCCATTTGACTAAGGAAAGGCTACTGAAGGATCTTGTCTTGGGAAACCAAGTCTTGTGGGGAAAGTGCACCACCTCTGCAGAGTGTAAAACCTAAGTACTTAGCCATGTCCCTGGTAAAGGACAATTTGAGCATCAAGACATGGAAACTTCAAAAATCTCATCACTCCAATTTCTAAATAAAACTTGTGGGTGAACAAGGGTTAAAAGGATCTTCAGTCATTGATTGGTAGATGCCCTGTGTGGATCTGGAGTCTTTGATTGATAGATGCCTTGGGTGTTTTGTGCCAAGCAAAAACTTAGTGTTTTCAAAAGTTAAGGAAAAATCTATTTTGAGCAATGCAAGCCTCAACTCCACTTAGCCAAAATGCATATAGATGATAGACTCCACTATACTACCAAAGTATCACTTGCCAATACAATTCCAATGTATTGACCCTTGTGGCTGTAACTTGTAATGTTGCAGGTTTGATTGATTTTAGTGAAGAATGATTGATTGATTAGGATTACAAAGTCTACAACCAACATCTGCCTGTGGCACTTTGAAGATGAAGGACCCACGACTATAGTTATTCCGCTGCAATGTAATGTAATTAGCCAATGAGCTAAGTTTGATGTAATAAAACTATTTTATTCCTGGTTATAAAGTTGTATTTTGACCTTTGTTTCTTGATAATACATCTAAACTGTGGATGCTAGCTATTGTTCCAGGGACTAGCATTGTAAACACAGGGGGCTCAATCTTATTAAAGGTTGGGGACCTTACAATGCCACTCCAGCATGTGGTATCCGACCATGCCCAGGAACCCTAGCAGCATGGTGGGATTCAATTATAGCATGCATTCTATAACCAGTTTGATAGATGCTGCATCACCACACCCAATTGGATGTGTGTTCTTTTCATAAACCACATGGATCCAGTAGATGTCATTGCATGTGTGTTCTTTTCACAAACCACATGGAATAACTAGATTTCATTGCATGTGTGTTATTTTCCTAAACCACATGGATCCACTAGAGTCATTGCATGTGTGTTATTTTACTAAACCACACGAAGCCACTAGATGTCATTGCATGTGTGTTCTTTTTCTAAATCACATGGATTCACTAGATGTCATTGCATGTGTGTTCTTTCATAAAGCACATGGATCCACTAGATGTCATTGCATGTTTGTTCTTTTCCTAAACCACATGGATCCACTAGATTCATTCAACGTGTGTTCTTTTCATAAACCACATGAATCCACTATATGTCATTGCATGTGTGTACTTTTTATAAACCACATGGATCCACTAGATGTCATTACATGTGTGTTCTTTTCATAAACCACATGGTTCCACTAGATGTCATTGCATGTGTGTTCTTTTCCTAAACCACATGGATCCACTAGATGTCATTGCATGTGTGTTCATTTCCTAAACCACATGGATCGACTAGATGTCATTGCATGTGTGTTCTTTTCCTAAACCACATGGATACACTAGATTTCATTGCACCTGGTGTTCTTTTCATAAACAACATGGATCCACTGAAGTCATTGCATCTGTGTTCTTTTCATAAACCAAATGGATCCACTAGATGTTATTGCATGTGCCTTCTTTTCATAAACCACATGAATCCACTATATGTCATTGCATGTGTGTACTTTTTATAAACGACATGGATCCACTAGATGTCATTACATGTGTGTTCTTTTCATAAACCACATGGTTCCACTAGATGTCACTGCATGTGTGTTCTTTTCCTAAACCACATGGATCCACTAGATGTCATTGCATGTGTGTTCATTTCCTAAACCACATGGATCCACTAGATGTCATTGCATGTGTGTTCTTTTCCTAAACCACATGGATACACTAGATTTCATTGCACCTGGTGTTCTTTTCATAAACAACATGGATCCACTGAAGTCATTGCATCTGTGTTCTTTTCATAAACAAATGGATCCACTAGATGTTATTGCATGTGCCTTCTTTTCATAAACTACATGGATCCACTAGATGTCATTGCATGTGTGTTCTTTTCATAAACCACATGGATCCACTAGATGGCATTGCATGTGTGTTATTTCCCTTAACCACATGGATCCACTAGATGTCATTCCATGTGTGTTCTTTTCCTAAACCACATGAATCCACTAGAGTCATTCCATGTGTGTTCTTTTCATAAACCACATGGATCCACTGGATGTCATTGCGTGTGTGTTCTTTTCATAAACCACATGGATCCACTATGTGTCATTGCATGTGTGTTCACATGGATCCACTAGATGTCATTGCATGTGTGTTCTTTTCCTAAACCACATGGATCCACTAGATGTCATTGCATGTGTGTTCTTTTCCTAAACCACATGAATCCACTAGAGTCATTCCATGTGTGATCTCTTCATAACCCCCATGGATCCACTAGATGTAATTGAATGTGTGTTCTTTTCACAAACCACGTTGTTCCACTAGATGTCATGCATGTGTGTTCTTTTCCTAAACCACATGGATCCAATAGAGACATTCCATTTGTGTTCTTTTCACAAACCACATGGATCCACTAGATGTCATTGCATGTGTGTTCTTTTTATAAACCACATGCATCCACTAGAGTCATTCCATGTGTGTTATTTTCATAAACCACATGGATCCACTAGATGTCATTACATGTGTGTTCTTTTTATAAACCACATGGATCCACTAGACGTCATTGTATGTGTATTCTTTTCATAAACCACATGGATCCACTAGATGTCATTGCACATGTGTTCTTTTCCTAAACCACATGGATCCACTAGATGTCATTGCATGTGTGTTATTTTCCTAAACCACAAGGATCCACTAGAGTCATTGCATTTGTGTTCTTTTCATAATCCACATGGATCTAGTAGATGTCATTGCATGTGTGTTCTTTTCCTAAACCACATGGATCCACTATATGTCATTGCATGTGTGTTCTTTTCATAAACCAGATGGATCCACTAGAGTCAATAGATGTGTGTGTGTGTGTGTCAGTGTGCATCATTGTGGTTTTATAAAAGAACACATGCAATGATTCTACTCTAGCATGTGGTGTCCAACCATGTCCAGGAACCCTAGCAGCATGCTGGGAATCAACTGCAGCAGGCATTGTATCACCAGTTTGAAAGATGCTACATCACCACACCCACTTGGATGTGTGTGTATTAGTGTGCATCATTGTGGTTTTGGAAAAGAACACATGCAATGATGCCACTCCAGCATGTGGTATCCAACCATGCCCAGGAACCCTTGCAACATGTTGGGATTCAATTATACCATGCATTCTATCACCAGCTTGACAGATGCTGCATCACCACACGCGCTTGGATGTGTGTTGTTTTTATAAACCACATGGATCCAGTACATGTCATTGCATGTGTGTTCCTTTCACAAACCACATGGATCAACTAGATTTCATTGCATGTGTGTTATTTTCCTAAACCACATGGATCCACTAGAGTCATTGCATATGTGCTATTTTACTAAACCACACGAAGCCAATAGATGTCATTGCATGTGTGTTCTTTTTGCAAACCACATGGATCTACTAGATGTCATTGCATGTGTGTTCTTTCATAAACCACATGGATCCACTAGATGTCATTGCATGTTTGTTCTTTTCCTAAACCACATGTATCCAGTAGATTCATTCAACGTGTGTTCTTTTCATAAACGATATGGATCCACTAGATGTCATTGCATGTGTGTTCTTTTTACAAACCACATGGATCCGCTAGATGTCATTGCATGTCTGTTATTTTCCTAATCCACATGGATCCACTAGAGACATTGCATGTGTGTTATTTTACTAAACCACATGTATCACTTGATGCCATTGCATGTGTGTTATTTTCTAAACCACATGGATCCACTGGAGTCACTGCATGTGTGTTCTTTTCATAAACCACATGGATCCACTAGATGTCATTGCATGTGTGTTCATTTCCTAAACCACATGGATCCACTAGATGTCATTGCATGTGTGTTCTTTTCCTAGACCACATGGATACACTAGATTTCATTGCATCTGGTGTTCTTCTAATAAACCACATGGATCCACTGAAGTCATTTCTTATGTGTTCTTTTCATAAACCAAATGGATCCACTAGATGTTATTGCATGTTCCTTCTTTTCATAAACCACATGGATCCACTAGATTTTATTGCATGTGTGTTGTTTTCCTAAACCACATGAATCCACTAGGTTTATTCCATGTGAGTTATTTTCATAAACCAGATGGATCCACTAGAGTCATTAGATGTGTGTGTGTTAGTGTGCATCATTGTGGTTTTGTAGAAGAACACATGCAATGATGCCACTCCAGCATGCGGTGTCCAACAATGTCCAGGAACCCTAGCAACATGCTGGGATTCAAATGCAGCATGCATTGTATCACCAGTTTGAAAGATGCTACATCACCACACCCACTTGGATGTGTGTGTATCAGAGTGCAACATTATGGTTTTGGAAAATAACACATGCAATGATGCCACTCTTCATGTGGTGTCAAACCATATGCAAGAACCCTAGAAGTATGCTAGGATTCAGCTGCAGCATGCATTCTATCACTAGTTTGAAAGATGCCTCATCACCGAACCCACTTGGATGTGTGTGTGTATTAGTGTGCATCATTATGGTTTTGGAAAATAACACATGCAATGATGCCACTCCAGCATGTGGTATCCAACCATGCCCAGGAACCCTAGTAGCATGTTGGGATTCAATTATACCATGCATTCTATCACCAGCTTGACAGATGCTGCATCACCACACCCACTTGGATGTGTGTTGTTTTAATTAACCACATGGATCCAGTAGATGTCATTGCATGTGTGTTCCTTTCACAAACCACATGGATCACCTATATTTCATTGCATGTGTGTTATTTTCCTAAACCACATGAATCCACTAGATGTCATTGCATGTGTGTTCTTTCATAAACCACATGGATCCACTAGATGTCATTGCATGTTTGTTATTTTCCTAAACCATATGGATCCAGTAGATTCATTCAACGTGTGTTCTTTTCATAAACCACATGGGTCCACTAGATGTCATTGCATGTGTGTTCTTTTTACAAACCACATGGATCCACTAGATGTCATTGCATGTGTGTTATTTTCCTAATCCACATGGATCCACTAGAGACATTGCATGTGTGTTATTTTACTAAACCACATGTATCAGTAGATGTCATTGCATGTGTGTTCTTTTCTAAACCACATGGATCCACTAGAGTCATTGCATGTGTGTTCTTTTCATAAACCACATGGATCGACTAGATGTCATTACATGTGTGTTCATTTCCTAAACCACATGGATCCACTAGATGTCATTGCATGTGTGTTCTTTTCCTAAACCACATGGATACACTAGATTTCATTGCATCTGATGTTCTTTTCATAAACCACATGGATCCGCTGAAGTCATTGCATCTGTGTTATTTTCATAAACCAAATGGATCCACTAGATGTTATTGCATGTGACTTCTTTTCATAAACCACATGGATCCACTAGATTTTATTGCATGTGTGTTGTTTTCCTAAACCATATGGATCCACTAGGTTTATTCCTTGTGAGTTCTTTTCATAAACTAGATGGATCCACTAGAGTCATTAGATGTGTGTGTCAGTGTGCATGATTGTGGTTTTGTAAAAGAACACATGCAATGATGTCACTCCAGCATGTGGTTTCCAACCATGTCCAGGAACCCTAGCAGCATGCTAGGATTCAAATGCAGCATGCATTGTATCACTAGTTTGAAAGATGCTACATCACCACACCCACTTGGATGTGTGTGTATCAGTGTGCAACATTATGGTTTTGGAAAATAACACATGCAATGATGCCACTCTTCATGGGGTGTCGAACCATATGTAGGAATCCTAGCAGTATGCTTGGATTCAGCTGTAGCATGCATTCTACCACCAGTTTGAAAGATGCCGCATCACCACACCCACTTGGATGTGTGTGTGTATTTGTGTGCATCATTGTGGTTTTGGAAAAGAACACATGCAATGATGCCACTCCAGCATGTGGTATCCAACCATGCCCAGCAACCTTAGCAGCATCTTGGGATTCAATTATAGCATGCATTCTATCACCAGCTTGACAGATGCTGCATCACCACACCCACTTGGATGTGTGTTCTTTTCATAAACCACATGGATCCAGTAGATGTCATTACATGTGTGATCTTTTCACAAACCACATGGATCAACTAGATTTCATTGCATCTGTGTTATTTTCCTAAACCACATGGATCCACTAGAGTCATTGCATGAGTGTTATTTTACTAAACCACACAGAGCCAGTAGATATCATTGCATGTGTGTTCTTTTTGTAAACCACATGGATCCACTTGATGTCATTGCATGTGTGTTCTTTCAAAAATCACATGGATCCACTAGAGTCATTGCATGTGTATTCTATTACTAAACCACACGGATCCACTAGATGCCATTGCATATGTGTTATTTTTCTAAACCACGTGGATCCACTAGTGTCATTGCATGTGTGTTCTTTTCATAATCCACATGGATCCACTAGATGTCATTGCATGTGTGTTCATTTACTAAACCACATGGATCCACTATATGTCATTGCATGTGTGTTCTTTTCATAAACCAGATGGATCGACCAGAGTCATTAGATGTGTGTGTGTGTGTGTCAGTGTGCATCATTGTGGTTTGTAAAAGAACACATGCAATGATGCCACTCCAGCATGTGGTGTCCAACCATGTCCAGGAACCCTAGCAGCATGTTGGGATTCAACTGTAGCATGCATTGTATCACTGGTTTGAAAGATGCTACATCACCACCCCCACTTGGATGTGTGTGTATCAGTGTGCAGCATTATGGTTTTCGAAAAGAACGCATGCAATGATGCCAGTCTTCATGTGGTGTCGAACCATATGCAGGAACCCTAGCAGTATGCTAGGATTCAACTGCAGCATGCATTCTACCACCAATTTGAAAGATTCCGTATCACCACACCCACTTGGATGTGTGTGTGTATTAGTGTGCATCATTGTGGTTTTGTAAAAGACAACATGCAATGATGACACTCCAGCATGTGGTATCCAACCATGCCCAGGAACCCTAGCAGCATGTTGGGATTCAACTATATCATGCAATCTATCACCAGTCTGACAGATGCTGCATCACCACACCCACTTGGATGTGTGTTCTTTTCATAAACCACATGGATCCACTAGATGTTATTGCATGTGTGTTCTTTTCACAAACCACATGGATCAACTAGATTTCATTGCATGTGTGTTATTTTCCTAAACCACATGGATCCACTAGAGTTAGTGCATGTATGTTATTTTACTAAACCACATGGATCCACTAGATGTCATTGCATGTGTATTCTTTTTCTAAACCACATGGATCCACTAGATTCATTGCATGTGTGTTTGACGAGGGTTTAACTCATCAATGCCCATTGTTATGGACTTGGGTTTTGGAGAAGGAGGTAGCGTTGGAGGTATTAGTCCGCTAGCAAACAAGCACATAGGGACGCAAGGTTTACCCAGGTTCAGGCCTCGTGGAGGTCCCTACTCCTACTTGTCTGCTCTTGGAATTAACTAAGGAATCGAAGATTACAGGTGTAACAACCTCGGACCCTACGCTCTAAGTTCAAGCCTGGATGAACCAAAAGTGGTTAAAATAGTACAGCAGGGGCCCAGGGGCCACCCACGTGTAGACCCGTCGGCCGTCCTACCCACTTCCATGAACATCGGGACAAGAGCGAAGCAAGGCGAGTAACAAAGCGAAGAGATCAAATACATACACAAGTGAGTATGTATGCAAGCTACCTTACAACAGTTCTGAGAGCCATACCATCTAAAAGAAATAGAAATATTGCAACTCCATACAACCAGATCCAAATATCCTAGATAGAGATAATAGTGTAGGATAGCACCTCATACATCAAATATCAGAGTATCAAGCGGAAGCGGGAAAACAAGATCCGAGTACGGACAAGAAGAAAATCGGCATAAGATGCCACATAAGTAAGCACATCCCGCCCACAGATCTCACGGATCCCCGTCCCCGGAATCTCTACAACGAGTGATCGTTGCCAACATCATCTGTATCCTCCACCCAGTATCCATCTTGCGAATACACCTGCTCATCTGAATCAAACAATTTATCGTGTGAGACCCTAGGGGTACTCAGCAAGTATTTATGCCTCTAAAGGGGACATAACCTGGGGTGACGCAATTGCAGCAAAAGATAATAACTAACAAGTCTATAGATACTTGCTAACCATCCGCCTAACCAATGATAGGCGGATGTCCGTTAATTAGAAACAATAGTTATAACAGTATAAGGTAACAGATCCATCCTCCTTCTCGCTTACCAACGAGAAAGCAAACGAACAACCCATCCGTTGGCAGTTTTATTAACCATTCCATGAGTATTGCACTAATTACTAGTCAGATAGTTAGTCAAATTAAAAGCGGTACTTTAGTTATGTTTGTCTATGATCGAGAAACTGTGCTCCAAGTCGTCCATAACCGTGGACACGACTTTCAGAAAGATTTACCCTGCAGGGGTGCACAAATAGCAACACACACACGGCCGACCTCGGAAAAACCAAATCAAAACCCAACGAGGCTTTCACGACAAAGCATTCACAGGATTCATAAAATATTTCAGGGGCGACCCCATTAAGCTACCCGCAACGAAGTTGGCCGACTCCGAGACGGACCCAAGGTTTGTGTCAATGGCTATAAATGACTGGGAACCCGAAAGTGTGACTGGGCTTGTCGATACCGCGAAAACATTCCACGATCCAAAACAGTACAGGTGCTCCACGCACAATCTTAAATAAAGCAGTAAACATGGCATAAGTACAGGATAGTAAATAAAACCCCAAACTAGTTTGTGGCCCCAAGAAATAGAAATGAATAGAGCTCGCGCTAAGGGGATTCATGGTTCCATATGCGGATAGTGTAATAGTCAAGGAACAGGTATCAAGTACTCGGGGTCCTATGGGACACAAGTGGACATAAAAACCAAATAACAGATATTGCCCACCGATGCCTCTTTCATTAGTTATCCCATTACTACTCAGGTTAAGTTGTTTAGGTACCTCGTTATCCATCAGACACTCACATACCCTACACATGCTGTTCTACGACTCGCATGGCTCAAACAACTCCTGTAGTAATGGCTCATGGGATAGAGGAACAAGCTCGGTGGGGTTTAAAGTAAAGGCTATGCAGTACTTGGGATTCAATTTAATGAATTCACGACTCAATGATGCAAGAATAAGATATAGGCAATAGGTACTATATGTATGCAAGCATGTGGTAGTGCTTTCCTGGCAGCTCACTTGAAGCAAGAGATGGATTTGGGTTGTACTCCTGGGATTCATGATATTTCCCCTGCTCGGCGTCTATTCGAAAGAAGAACCAAACAAACAAGGGCCAACATAAATAAAGTGCACAAGCATATAAATAAAATGTGACAAGCAAACAAGCATGCCATGATGAATGATGCACAACTTACATGGCAATAATGTAGCATGGCAAGGGTGAGGTGTCGGGACAAGAATAAATTATTTTATTAATTATTTCGTCAAGTTTTATTGCCATAAACAGTTCTGATTTTTAATAATGACATGACGCATGCTTAAATTCATATCTTGGAACGCATAAACAGAATGGGCTCGTCGCGCTGATCGATTTAGACATATTATTTGTCCAATTTGGACTTATAGAATTAAAGTTAATAATTAATTAAGAAAAGACATTTTTATTGCAATTAAACAATTTCGAAAATTTAAATTAGTCAAACATTGTTTTGGATGGCAGATTTGATTTCCTCACATTTTTCTGATTCAAAAACATATATCATTTGTCAAATTTGGAATTACCAATTAAAAGTTATTAATTTCTGGATTTATAAACATATTAAACATTTCTAAAATAATTTTTATTAAACAGAAAAAGATCAGACATTTTGCACACAGGGGAAACTAGCCGCTGACGCTGACAGGTGGGCTAGCCGCTGACTCAGCACAGGTGGGGCGCAGCAGGCTGCGCGGGGCTTTTCTCACCACGGGATCAGCCAGCCGCTTGGGATGACCAGTGGGACTAGGGAACGACGTGTCCACCGCGCGTGTGCGCCAGCCGGGGCTGGACACGTGGCGGATCCGGGGGACTGCGGGTGGAAGACTAGGAAGCTTGGGTACCATTTTGTAAAAGTGCTGGGAGTCTGACTGGTGGGCCTAAAGGGTTGCGGAGGGACTAGCCAGTGCGCGGCGAAACAGCGAAAGGGTGTTTTGCAAATGCGTGGCGGGCTGCTGCTCTCTCTGAAAAACTGATGAAACTAAAAAACGCTCGCGAATAGCTAGCTCGGTCCGATCTTGTGAGGAAGATTGCGAGCTACCCTCTGGGAATTTTTCCATGCCGTGAAAATAGAAGATGTAGCGGGTGCTCCGATCAATATCTTTTATTCAGGTGGCTTCGCCTAAGGCGGAATGCAGTGGGGGAAAACGACGCGGAAAAGAGGGGGAGCAGAGGTGTCTGCTGCTGCCGCTGTCTTGCCAGAAAGGCCTTGTGGCAACAAGACAGACGGCGCGGGCGCCGGTGATACAGAGCAGAAGAGAGGGATCGACAGGGCAGAGGGGAGTAGCCGGGCTCACCATGGCTCATGCGAGCGGTCCTGGTGGTGGAGGGGAAGGAGAACAGCGACGGGGCTCGAAGCACCGAGCGTCGGTTCCATGGCGCCTACGGCGGTGTGGCGTCAACTCCGGCGACCTCCAGCATTGCACCGGTCTCGGCCGACGAAGAGGAAGCCTAGGATCACATCGGTGCTCCTGGAGTAGCTTGGCACACATCGGACCAACATGCGCAGAGAGGCCTGGAGCTAGGGTTTTGAGGCCATGGCCATGGGAGGCGGCAAGGAGAGGAAGAAGAAGGGAGGGAGAGAGGGACCTGGGCGCCTCCTGGATAGGATATGAGGTGGGTGAGGTGGTGGCGTAGATGAGGGAGGAGAGGAGAGCACATAGGGAGGGTGGTATCTTTTGCAAAAGGTGAGGAGGAGGTGATCGGGTTAGGTTTTCTTCCCTCCCTCCTTCTCTTGTCCTGTAGCAATGAGTGGAGAAGGGAGATGGACCAGAGGAGAGTAACTTGGGGGGGTCTGGTGGTTGCTGGCCCAAGCCAAAGGAAGAAGGGATGGGGTTCGGTAGGCGAGCGCCAGCAGGTTGGGTTCGGCTGGGGCGTGCGCTGCTGCTTGGTTGCAGTGCAACTCGCAGGCAGGCGATACAGGGGTAGGGAAAAAGCGCCAGGGCGGCTAGCTTGGCTGGCTGATCAACAAGCAAAGCAAGACCAGGGTGCAGGGGTTAGGGGAAAGAGAGAGGGAGGGGAACATGCGCACATGGGGGGGTTCCTCTCAGCCAAAGTGAAGACAGGAGGTGCACAGGTGAGGGCTGATCGAAGGGGGACAAGCAGCCAGCTTGGTAGGGCTAGGTAGTGTGTATATGCATGGAGCATATGATGCCCACGGGTAGGAATATCTAGCTAGGTTAGCTTAGCTAGAATATTAGAGAGAGAGATAGATAGCTAGGTTTAGCTAGAAAAAGAGAGAGGGAAAAAGATGGATGGATGAGCTAGGTTCTTGGAGTTGCTATGAAACGCCAAAGAAGTTTGAATTTAAAACAAAGGGAAAAACCAAAAGGACCAAAGGAGAGAAAGAGGTGGGAGAAAAAATGATCTTGCATGTGGCATTCTCTCATGCACATGATAATATTTGGTGAAAACACAATATATCCCATGTATGCATGACAAAGAGAAGTCCCACAAAAGAGTTGCAAGGTGGATGAAAAGTGGTTTAAGCATTCATTTGGGTTCATTTGTTTCAATTGATTTCAAACAAACTCCACCCAAAATATTCCAAAAGAACCCAAAATAGAAGAACAAGAGAGAGGCCTTGCATGGGCCATGCATGAAGAATAATTGCCACATTCATTAGTTGTGAAAACAACTATATATACATATGGGCACCTATTACACCCATGCACAACCATACTTGATTAAAGGCTACACCATAAGCTACAAGCTTGATAAAATATGGTAAGGGTAGATTTTAGCATCATTGAATATAATAGGCCAAGCTAGTGTGTATGTCCCACTAGAAGATCATTTGGCCACAATTATATTTAAACAATGCTCAATTATTCCCAAAACAAACCATATGGAAGATAGAACAAGTGAAATTAACCACATGAATGCAAAGGTGGCCATGTGGCTCTCCACCTATCAACAATGTGAAAACAACATGAGGCATATACGGGAGCATGTGGAATTTAGAAGTGGACCCATCCCAACCCACATGAGCTAGAGGTAAATCCAAATAAAATGCAAGGCTCACATATAATTGGATGGTGAAAGTAAGGGGTAGTGACAAAGAAAGGTGGTGGAGTTAATAAAAGAGATGCCCCAACTCAACTTGGGCATCAAGCATTTATCAATAACCAACTACAATATATCAAGAGGCAAATACAATTAATAAATGCATATGAGACAAGATCCAAAAGAAAGGGTTTTATATGATGCTCAAATGCAAGGTGGCATGATGACATGAGCATGATATGATTATGATGCAACCATTATATGTAGGAAGGTAGCATATATATAGACTAGGCTAGTAGCATTGCAATTGTTAGACAATTGGGATGCTACAATAGGGGCACGCGGATGCAATCTAGCAAGGGTTGTGGAAACTAGGGTTGCGTGTGGCCTCCTCGCTGGCCCCTCCTAGACTTTTTATAGATAGGCTAGGTCTCGGGTAGCAGGTCGAGTCGGTTACAGATTAGGGTTTTCCCTTTAAACTTTCCATCTTCAAGCTTCTTCTTGTCTCGCAAGTAATCGAGAGTCCGTGTGCCACTTGAAGTCTTCATCGGGCAATGGCAACGCGGTGGGCTACCACCGTATTTGGACCGTATATACCAAACTCGAGTACCTGTAGGGTATACCCATGTCAGTAGGCCCCGATTGTCCAGTGGAATCGTAGTTTCGACTGGGGACTTTATGAAGCCTTTCGAGTGCATGACTGAGTATTTTTTCGAGTGTTCTATTTATGTCATAGGGATTGTTGATATGCGTGCCTGATTTAACTGATGTATCGATATCAGTTAACTGCCTTAGGGAAAAACAACGCAATCTACTCGAATTCGAGTCCCCGGACTCGAATTCGGAAAAGTGTTGGTGTAATTCGACTCAAGCCGCGGAGGTCTTACAGGAGTCGAATTCCAGTATATAGGTGTGAGCACTCGACCCGTCCGTCAAGGCATGTTCATCATACCTATAGGCGAGAATATCATTTTGCGGCCCAAAAGT
Source organism: Avena insularis (assembly GCA_023614405.1). NCBI lineage: Eukaryota > Viridiplantae > Streptophyta > Magnoliopsida > Poales > Poaceae > Avena > Avena insularis. Next base: position 382,617,450 of record CM042688.1, read on the forward strand.
TGGGGCACCGAGGCAACGCGTTACCCAAGTTGATTTTAATCACCGTGATTCGAAAAGTTGGGGTGCCAATTGCTGAGAGGGGTCTTTCGAGTGAATGATGGCCAAACCCAATATTTTCAAATCGCGCCCGTTAAGTTACAATATTCCGTTACCCTAGTTCCTGTTGTGCCCCTTCTTCACCGGTCACTCTTCTTAGCCACCCTGCACGTGTCGTAGGGGAAAATCCATTATTGTACTTTCCCAGCTCTCGACACTGAATCTTGCTACGGGGCGGCGGTCCCTTTTCTTCCCTTCCCCAACCCTAAATCTGCCGGCGGCGGAGGACCTTTTTTCTCCCTCCCCTGACACTGAATCCGACGGCGGCGGCCCAGCATGTCTTGCAAGGCGAAGGTTGTAGCTACGTCGCCGACTGTTTCGGGTCCGTTGGGGCCCATGTTTGGGGCTTAATGCGTAGCATTGGCGAGGTCTTCAACCCTGGTTAGCAAGGAGGCCAGCAAGAATTTTGCTCCCAAGTCACCTACGAGCAGCGGGTTGAAGATAAAATCAAGGCCGGGGGTGGATTGTTCGGCTCCGCTGGGCAGATGCAACACCCATATCTCGAAGAAAAAAACCCGGGAGAAGAGCGAGAGGTGAAATTTTCTTATCTGTGCCTTATCTTGCAAGTAGATTAGTTACAGCATAATAGAATCGAATGAACTGAAAAGTTCACCTTTTTAATCAAATTAGGCACAACTTTGATACAAGGGACCTATATGAGTTCACAGTTCATGTTCGACAGTACACTGCAAAACTTGATTTTGGTTGCGAGAGGGTTGTGTTCGGGCAAGATGTGCATCTGCTGGTGAATTGCAAAGAGGTTGTGTCTATTTCGCAGCTGGTAGATATGCTTGCCGCTAGAATTCCCTAGGGTTCTAGATAGAGGAAAAAATTGGTGTGGCGCAACATGAATGATACCTATCAGCAAACTGAGCACTCCCATGAGCTTCAGATGGTTTGGGAGTGTTGTGCAGTTGATCGTACGGTGAAAGTTGAAGCGATGATTGATGATATGTATGCAGATGCTGGAGATCTTGCTGCTAGAGCTTTTGCTCCTAGAGAATACGGACCAATATATGTTGATCTATATAAGTTCAATATACACACAGAGGTGGATTCATACATGGCAAAACTTGATGAGGGAGTTAATAAGCCAGTTTCGTCATGTACTGTGGAGATCACTGTCGATTCCAAAAACATAATTCTTGATGAAATGAGAGATATGATCGGTAAGGAAATCAATATTGGCCCTAAGCAGATGGCAAAAATCCGGTGGTGCCATCATAAGAAGCAGCACTTCATAGATGTTTTGGATACTGAAGATCTTATGTAGATTATGCGACGAAAGAAGCGAACCAGGAAGGTGTTCTTCCTTGGTACCATTTCTGATGTTGTTGAACAGGTTATAGTGGATGTAGATTCCCCTGTAGTGGCTGAACAGAATGAGGTGGTCGATGTTGATGAGATCTGATGAGAGCTGCTACCCTAGGCTTGTCATATGGACCGCGGGGTTCCCCTGCATGTATTTGTAATATTGCTGTTGTTGCATTTAGAGCGTGTTTCTGTGATTATGTTTGTTAAGAGATTGCGATATAATGTTGTGCGAGCTATTGATATTTTCGGACATGTCACTCACTGAAACCATTGTTGTTGTAATAAGACATAAGTACATTGTAGTTGACATGATTATGTTTCTTAAGATGACGTACCGTACTTGTTTCTGTTATTATGTTTATCGGGACATTGTAATGTAATGTTTTGTGAAACCATGACTGGATAAGTGATGCATAAATACATTGTAGTTGACATGATTATGTTTCTTGAGATGATGTACTGTACTTGTTTCTGTTATTTTGTTTGTTGAGAGATTGTAATGTAATGTTTTGTGAAACCATGACAGGACAAGTGATGTGTAAGTACCTTGTAGTCGACATGATTTTGTTTCTTGAGTTGATGTAATATACTTGTTTCTGTGATTATGTTTGTTGAGAGATTGTAATGTAATGTTTTGTGAAACCATGACTGAAGAAGTGACGCATAAGTACCTGTAGTTGACATGATTTTGTTTCTTTAGATGATGTAATATACTGGAATGTTTTCGTTAGGCAATGAAATTGGGATGGAGGGAGTGCAGGTTTAATATTTGAAATGAGAATGTATGAAGAGAATCCATATTAGGCAGGAGACAGTAATCCAGGGAAAGGGCATGGTATCCATTAAACTATTGTAACATGCCAATTTAGTCATTGTTGCAGCGGTAGAAGGGCTGCTCTCTCTCTCTCTCTCTCTCTCTCTCTCTCTCTCTCTCTCTCCGACGTCGACGCTGATGCCATCGCCTATGATGACGCATTCGCCATGCTGTCCTTGAACGGCGAGGACGACTAGTCGAGCAGCGACAACCTTCTCTCCGACATCGAGTATTCCTTCCACGATGTGAGTTCCTCTATTTTCTTGGGTTAGGGTTAGGCAATGGTAAATCTCTCGATCTGAGCTCCATATGTGCATGCAATCGTGTTGGATTTCAGCTTTGTGTTTACCTATAGGTACCACGGACGATCTACGACTCCGAATGGGAGGGCCTAGATCTCGATGGAAAAGTGCCATGTGACCATGGGATAAAACTGAGGAGATATGTTGCATTCGAAGGCAGTAACAATGGGAGAAGGTTTTTGCACTATACAAATCAGGTTTGTTTACATTATGTGCAATTGTGACATGAAGTAAAATGTATCGTGCATGTTCATCACACTATAGTGTGTGTGTTTTTAGGTTGGCCCGGTCTGTAAAGCAGTAGAGTGGGTGGATGTTGAGTAGCCAGATGCACTTAAGAAATGTTTGGCACAGTTATGGGAGATGTATGAGTTGGAATGGTCAGGGAGATTTATTGATGTAAGTGATGCAGCTGAAAAAAATTACAAGCTGTCGGTACAAAATAAGGAGCTGGAAGATGAAATCGGGAATTTGCAGTCAGAGGTAACTGACGGAATCGATGGGAGCTTGGTTGTTGGAACTGCAAAGAAGCTTCAGGATAGTCACAGGTTTCTGATTCATAATGTAGAAAAGGAGAGGGATCAGCTCAGGGAAGACAAGAAGAAGCTAGTAATCTTGCATTGGATCTGTTGAAGGAACTGAAGAAGGCGCATGAGGGTGAACAAGGACAGACTATAGAGGATAAAGGAAATTCGAGATGAATAATTTATGTTGTGCCAATGCCTGAAACTAGTTAACTGTAAGACTTGCAGTTGCGCTTTCTTAACTAAGACAATCTCAATCCTCAAGCAAACTAATTTTAGACGAACACACATATCGTGCATAGAGTTAAGTTCACGCTTACAAAATCAGAGGATAAACTAGGCAGTTCAGTACTAAATAGACATATGTTGTGTTCAAGCGAGCCTGGCCCAGAGCTGCCTGTTTTCCTCCCTAAGATCGGCCAGCTCCTTCAGTACGATGCCGTGCTTCAACTGTAGGTTCCAGTGCTCCGTCATGGATTGGAGAAGTTGGTCCGTAGCCATACGATTTTCCTTCAAGATCCCTTTCATGATCTCCGTCTGCTTCCTAGCCGAGGTGCGACCTTCACTGTGTAGCTTTGCCCAGCCGGCGTTTAACTCCTTCAGTTTCTGGCACTTGTCAGAAAGGGCCGCGAGTTCAGCGCACATGTGGTCAAAGGCTAGTTTCTGGGAATTCTGCTTCTCCCTTTGGATTGCTATCTTGTCATTTAGCCAGGTCGCCAGGTCCTTGTCGATCTTTCGCCTCTTTCCCTGCAACAAAAAATACATAGTATGGTTTGTTCAGTTCACCAGGACAAGATGGTTAGTTTCCATAATTAACTGAATCGACTAGTGGCACTATCATAATTCCAAGGAACAAGCAATCTAGGACTAATCAAAATTTTATGAATCGACTAGTGGCCCTATCATAATTTCAATTTCAAAGACAAATAAGATTTATCTGCAATTTAGTGTGCTGTGGGTTTTTCTCAATATCACCAAATAGTAGTGGGAGAGTGGCAAACTCATAATGCAGAAACCCATGTCCAGATACATAATTGAAAGAGCACATGGTGTCCATTCATGAACATGAACACTAACACATGTCTAGATAGATAATGAGTTGCCCTAGGATGCTTATTGCACCCTATAATGGGAAGAAGACTTGGGCATTGCTCCTTGAACCCTAAACATTACAAAAGGAGTGGAGGACAAACTGATATTTGTGTCCCTGCTAATGGGAATCAAACTTAAGCATTGCTCCGATACGCCTCCAGACATGCCCTTAGCTCCTCGTTTTCTTTCCGAACACCCTCGAGTACGGTGATCCCTCTGCTCATGTCCTCCTTCATCTCCTTCACTGCATTTGGGCAACGGTTAATGTCATGGTAGGATCGGATGGTAGCCTTGGTGTCCTCAACGTGTCCTCTGAGTGTCTCACTGACTTTGTCCTACGGGAGAATGCACCTTTCCACGAAATTATTCTTCTCCTCCATGAGCTTGTTGATTATCTTGATGGCCTGTTCTTTCCTGTTCAAGTTACAGTCGAGCGCTTTCTGCAGCCTCACGACGTCACGTGCAAAATCTAGCAAGATCTCCTTCTGCACAGATAATTGCTTGCGTAGGTTCTCATTAGCTTGGGTGAGGGAGCATGCAAGCTCATGTTGGTTGACAATCTTGGAACTGATCGCGGCCACCTTGTCATGGTACTCGGCCTTCGATCCCTTTATCGTTCATGTTAATTGAAATAGGAATTCTATAATTACACTCCAGGTTCCAGGTGAATACTAATATAGATCAAAAAAATGACCGTTGAATCTATTGACCGCAGTGTTAAAAAATTGACCTAGAGATCTATTCATGACCACGATAAACTAATCCTAATCACAAAAAATCCATAGTGTATCTATGAACAGCGGTATTAAGGAAAGATCAAGAGATCCAGTCATTTTCATGAAAACTAATACAACTCACAAAAGAAGAAGAAAAACCAATGCGGGGTGGACAGGACCTAAGAAATCCACATCACAACTCGGAGAAATAACAGCGTGGAGATTTTCTACCTCGCTGAGACATGGAATGGGGCTGAACTGGTCCTACAACACCTCCATCAGGTGGATTCGGTCTCCACGGCCGACCTGTAATACGTAGAAGAGGAAGAGCAAGAAGAATAAAAACAATAAGAAGCTGAATAAGATCATGATGGAGAGGGAGATGGAGAAGAAGTAGAACAAGAAGACCATATCGGGAGGAGCCCTCGCCTGCTAGAACATTCGGCGCCATTGTCGGGGGAGATTGGGCATCGATGAGAGGGTGGGCTGGAGCGGCTGGTAGAGCAAGAAGTGCCTCGCGGCGATTTCTCTCCCTTTTCTCCGCGAGGATCGTCGACCGGCCTCTCCCCCTCCCGGGTGGAGCCATGGCTTGCAGGGTGAGGGTAGTGGCGGCGGGAGGAAGGAGATAGTGATTAGTGTGGGAGAAGAGTCAAAGAGTACAGGCCGTGGTCTAGTAGTACTAGTACTATTATACAAGACCACCGTGTACGGTCTACCTTCTCAAAGAAGCCAGGTAGGTAGGGGTAGGGAATCAATGGGACTTGTCTTTATTGCGATGGACACTTCAATGGTCTTCGGAGCCGCCCAAAATCCAATATATAATAAGGGGAGTGCGAGCCAGGTGGTAATCACGGGAATCGGCGCGCACATCTCGCGTGCGTGTGTCACATGTTGATGGGGCAATGACGTGCGCAACTGCTGCACGATCACGTCGGCACGTCGAACTCCGTCGAAGTCCACGTGACAGGCATGCACGGGATATTTACGAGTATAGAATATGCTGTGCCACTTTTGTTGTGATCAAATTATGTTGAGTACGCGAGATATTACTTTTTTTTGATAATCGACAAATGCATGCGTGGACACGATGCATGAAACCGCTGCTCATCCTTGATCAGATCAGCACCCCACTCTGTGTACCCGCCATCGACCATTCGGAGCAACTACCTCGAGCACGATGCCCCGTCACCGTGGCAATGGTAGGTCCAAGCCGTCCCCTGACCGTCCTGTGTCCCCGGCTCTTCGCTCCATCGTTCGCGCTCGCGAGTCGCCTGCTGAGGCAGCACGCCGTGTGTGACCGCGCCAAGATCCATCGACATCGGCACTCGAGGACACCGCAACGTCGAAGCTCGTACCAGCTGCGCAGGAGGAGCATGGGGTACCTGCAGCGTCGGACGAGCGCAAAGCAGTAGCCAAGATAGGGGTGCGTGTTGCACCGGCGAGTACGGACAAGAAGAGGAACGAGAAGAAGACTAGGAAGAAGAGAGGAGATAGCTATTTGGATGAGTCCGGCTTGGCGAACGAGGAGACGTTCATCGATCAGTTGGAGGCAAAAGCGGAGGAGAGTGACGTGGATCCGTGGGACTACGAAGAGGAGGAGGAGGACTCCGACGAGGATATAGCACGCTTATTCGAGGAAGGGGCGGTGTCGAGTCGTCAGAGGAGGACACCGACGACAGCGATGGCAGGGACCATGGCGTTGACGAAGACGAGGATGTACCGGAAGATTAAGAAGATGGCTTCTTTGAAATATGATCATTTATTTTATTTATTTTGTTAGATAGATGGATTTTCACTTGTTTATGGAGGTAAAGTATCGGTGTCACAGATAGACAGGTGGCACAGATTGACCATGCATAAAAAACTAGAGAAGATAGGGGTTATCCTTCCCGTTGGATCACATAGCATCAACGGTTGGTGGAGACGATCCGCGTGACATCTGTGTCAGCCAATAAGGGCGTAGCACCCAGAGTGAGCACATGTTTGGGATCTCCACACGTTTGGGATTTTGTGAGATTTGTGACTGAGAGAGAGGGCAAAACTCTTTTCATAATCCACCTATGGATCCACCAGTGTCATTGCATGTGTGTTCTTCTCATTAACCACAGCTAGAGTCGTTGCATGTGTGTTCTTTTCACAGACCACATATGGAACCACCATGGTCATCGAAATGTGTATTATTTCATTAACCACAAATGGAGTCATTTCATGACTGTTCTTTCCACATACCACATATGGATCCACTAGTGTCATTGCATGTGTGTTCTCTTTAGAGACCACACATGGATCCACCGGTGTCATTGCATGTGCGTTCTTTTTACTAACAACAACTAGAGTCATTGCATGTGTGTTCTTTTCACATACCACGTATGGATCCACCAGAGTCATTGCATGTGTGTTCCCTTCAGAGACCACACATGGATCCACCAGTGTCATTGCATGTGTGTTCTTTTTACTAACAACAACTGCAGTCATCGCATCTGTGTTCTTTTCACATACCACATATGGATCCACCAGTGTCATTGAAATATGTGTTCTCTTTAGAGACCACACATGGATCCACCAGTGTCATTGCATGTGTGTTCTTTTTACTAACAACAACTAGAGTCATTGCATGTGTGTACTTTTCACATGCCACCTATGGATTCACCAGTGGCATTGCATGTGTGGTCTCTTCAGAGACCACACATGGATCCACTAGTGTCATTGCATGTGTTCTCTGATGACCCACAAGTATAGGGGGTGTATCACAGTATTTTTGGTAAGTAAGAGTGTCAAACCCAACGAGGAGCAGAAGGTGCTGGCTAGTGGTATGGATGAGGAATTCTCTGCAAATCCTTAGCAAACGGATTTTTAGGGGTTTTTGATAAAGCAAGTAAACGAAGTACGAGTAAATAAAAGACAGTAGGAATAAATGCAGCAAGTGGCCCAATCCTTTATGCAGCAAAGGACAAGCCGGTTGTATTACTTAAGATGACCATACGTTCTTGAGGACACATGGGAAGACTGTCAAGTGCTTTCGCTTCATATAGTTGATTAATCTTCTTTATCTTGAAAAGTGTTGTGTGGGTGAACCTGTTCTAATGTACCGACCTTCCTAGGACTAATACATACTTGTGATTATACCCCTTGCAAACATCTGTAAGTACAAGAAAGTAATTAAGGTAAAAACCTAACCACAACTTTAAACTCTAAGACCCTTACGTCCCTTGTGCAATGGTTTCCTAATGTGGGTTCAGGTTTCTATCACTCCGGCAACCCCTACTATTAGTAGCCAAATACACAATGCATTCCCATAGGCCTATATAGGTGAAGTGTCATGTAGTCGACGTTCACATGACACCACTAGAAGAAGTACACCACAACTTAAATATCAAACTATTGAATCCTTCTCAACACAACTCCACTACTAACAACATGACTTATACCATGTACTCAAGAACAAAACGAACTACTCACAAGACATCATATGGATCATGATCAGAGATGGAATAATGATGTATAACAATCTTAACATAAACAATAATTGAATGGTTCACTCAATAGCATCAACTACAAAGAGTAATCAACACCGGGAAAGTTTCCCCTATGAACTATGCAAGATTCAACCCAATTGTTACAGCAATATGGAGATGGTGATGAGGGTGCTGATGGTGATGATGGTGATGATGATGATGATCCTGATGAAGTCTAGCTTGATGGTGGTGTTGATGGCGACGATCTCCCCTCTCCGGGAAGGAATTCCCCCGGCAAAAATTTGTCTACTGGAGAGATCTTTCTCTCTTAGTGTTTTCCGCCCCGTAGAGGCGGCGAAATCTTTCTGTGGTCGCTCCCCGAGTCTTAGGGTTTCGGGAGGATAATATACGCCAGAGGGGAGTGCCAGAGGTGGACCAGGGCGGCCACACCACCTGGTGGCGCGGCCTAGGCTGGCCCGCGCCAGGGGGTGGTGTGGGCCCCCTATGGCCCATCTCCAGCCCCCCTTCTGGCTTCCTTCGTCTTTTGGAAAAATAGGATTTTCCGTATATTTTCCTAGATTTTCTGATCTTCGTGAATTTTGCCTCCAAATAGCACCTTTTCCATCAGAATCCTGACTGTAGCGGTCCATGCTCCAAAAGTCATCAACCATGCAAAAACAGATGAAATAACATAAGTATCGCGTCTCAATACCAAATATATCAATGAATAACAGTGAATTATGACATAGAATAGTGATGCAAAATGGACGTATCAACTCCTCCAAGCTTAGACTCCGCTTGTCCCCAAGCGAATATGAGCTCAATAAACATGGCCTCTTGTTTATGGAGTGAAGAGTCGATAAAAGAATACGGACAAGAAGCATCACATTCATCAATACATAGATCATAATAGAAGACAACTCACTATTATATAACTCAACTTGCAATAAGTAAAGGAAACACAATAAAGATACATGAAGTAAATCATAATTGGTAATGGCAAACTTAGCTCTTGGTCGAAGAATAGTTGATAATTTGCTGGAGTTCACAAATAACTGGTTTTTCAATGATAGCTTTCAAAGTAGTAAACATCAAGATAAGAGCAAAGTGCAAAACAAGGAACATAAGAAACATGATTGAATAAATCATCATATGAATGAATGAAACACAACAACTCAAAATACTTGCTGAGATAGAAGGGAATAGGTTTATTGACTCAACTACAAAGTAAAAGAAAGGCCCTTCGCAGAGGGAAGCAGGGATTGCAAGTGTCATAAAGAGCTCCCAAAAATTATGATACTTATTAGCTTTTAGCTCTCATTGCCCCTATCATAGGCATCTTTAGGTGATTAAGGTTAATGTGATCAAATATGAGGATATGCATTGACAAGTTGTAAATTGAGAATCTCATGTCCCTTGAATACGAGGGCCGCTCCTCATGCTACTTAAGTTTAGTCACTGGTAAGTTCTTGTCATCGTAAGCATATGTGTATCATAGAGAACCGCCAACGAGGTACCCCTTGCCCGATGATACGGAAGAATCCCCATATCAAAATGACAAGGCAAGCAGACAACAAGCATCTTAGAAATATTCTTATTTACCATGGGAATATGGTTCTTTTTTCTCTCTTTCCTCTTTTCATAATCTCTCTTTTCTTTTTCTCTTTTTTCTCAATATAGGACTCTTTTTATAAGAAGAATGCTTCATAGATACTCGTTATGGTTACACTATAGGTTTCCACCATGTCAACATGGATTAGACCAGTGGCCCAGGCGTTTCTCTAACACAAATGCATAACTCCATGGACTTACAAGCTCCCCTTTCATTTCACACCGACAACATCCATAGACAAAACAACATGATATCAACTAGGTACAAAGTACCAGTGCAATGTTGAAAGCTTTCCCCATGACAGCATGGTTCTGCTAATTCACAACTTACAAAGCGCAAGCATGTACGCAACATAGGTGAGCACAATGGTTCAAGTTTATTAAGTGAAAGAAAGTAAAGTGTGTCATCAAGTTCGTGAGAGCTTTAATCACTAATTTTCACATAACAAGTTTAATTTTGGAGGTAGATAAAACAATAATTTACTTGGAATAGCCATAATGCTAATAGGTAGGTATGGTGGACACAAATGGCAAAGGTTTTGGTTTAAGGGAGTGGATGCACGAGAAGAATTCCCTCTCAGTACAGGTTTTTAGCTAGCAAGGTTGGGTAGCAAGTATAAGAGTTGAAGGAAACAAACAAACATACATGTGATAAAGACAAACATGCAATCTTCCTTGGAAGCACAAAAGATCTTAACTAGAGAATACTAAACTTATGAGAAAATCAAGAAAGAAAGATGATGAGATTATTTTTCTTTAGAGTACTTTTGTCTTTTTCATTCAACTCTTCAAAAATAGTGTTGCTACTAACCAAGCCAGGTTTGCCAAAACCAACTAAATTAACTCAATGATCCCAAAGTGCTACCAATACTAACAACAAGATCAATCATATAACCACGAATTGAAAACTAATATAAGCTATGCAAAAGAGTAAATGATAGAACTTCTCATTAATATTCCATAACGACAACTCACACCAAGGGATACATATCTAACGAGAGAGGGGACACTTCCATAATGCAAACCATCCTACATGATAACTTCTCTATTCATGATATGACTCTACTAATAAGGTAAAAAGATAGAAGATAGTGATGTGATACCGCGACACTCCCCCGAGGTTGGAACAAACCAAGGGGATGCCAAACCTGATGACGAATTACTCCTTTGGTGGTGGTGGTATCCTCTCGATGAACTTCTTGACCAATTTCCCCAAGTCCTCAATCTCGAAGGTGAGATTACAAATGAGCTGTGAGTTTAGCTCAATGCGGCTCATGATCATGTGAGGTTGAGAATTCTAGCTCTTGCTATTCTTTCCCCACTCTTCCTCCTTGAAGTCTTCTTTTCCTACATGGCTAGAATGATGCAAATCCCAATTGGAGGGTAATTTCCCCTTGGGCATATTATGGTATTGATGCTCATGGATAAGGGTATGGAAAGGATTCTTGGTGCGTGGAGGAAGTGACCGTGGAGCCAAGCAGTGACGAGGAGCTTTCCCCCCAGTCTGCATCCGTGCAGTCCTTCTAACCCTGGCAGGTTTTTTCACCATTCCAATGCTTGCAACGGTAGTGCCGGTGTGCTTTGCCTCCTCTTCACCTTCACTCTTGATCTCCTTCTCCTGCCCGGGGTCTTGGAGGTCTTCCTCCATAGGCTCCTTCCCTTTATCCTTGGCGGACACCATTGTGCTTCTAAGCTTTCAAAGAGTATGTCCTGGAAGAAACAGATCGAAACAAAAACATGACGAAAACACGATATACGATCCTTGGGGGATCCGGGGGATTATATATTACCAGGTTTCATAACAAAAGGAAGGTACTGGTTGAAAATGAGTCGGAGGCGGAGTCCGGGATGGACTCACCACCTGGTGGTGCGGCCTAGGGTGGGCCCGCGCCACAGGGTGGTGTGAGCCACCCTAGCTCCGTTTATGTCCCTCTTTTGCTTCGTACCCTTCCTTATTGTCTAAAAACTGCAAATATATAGTTGGATAGTATTTTCGCAGAACTTTTCTTACCAGAACTGTTACCTATTTGAAAACGGACTCTACAGGTCTATGAATTTGGTATCAAGTAGATTCTTTCGGAGTCATTACTTGAATAACATCAATATCTTCATCTTCATACTCTTATTACTTGAGTCATAAAACCTTTCTCTTCCTTATTACACCATTATCTCCACTTCCTGGAAATTTCTTGCACACAAAGCTCCACATAGTTCTCATTAGCAACATTAGTATAAGTGAAGTGATAAAACCTTTTGAGTACAACTTCAACTGAAAACCATCAAAACATAAGCTACTGAAGCAACTCCTTCCGAAAACCCAAAAATAATTCAAAAAATAAATCAAATAAAGAAGCAAATGCAAGAGTGGCAAAATCTGTCAAAACAGACCAGCAGGTAAAGATCAATTTTTTCGAATATCTTCTGTTGCTCAAATCAAAAAGTGCAAAACTAATGAAAGTTAAATAACATCCTGGGTCAGAAGCACAAACAATTACAGCTCAATCCGACATACAGAGATCTCTCACGAATTTTTACGGTGAAGCACAAAAATCTGTTTTGGGACAACAACTTCCCCAAATCTTACTTCTTTCTTATTAGAGGCTGATCTTGACACAAAAACCAAACAAAAAGGATAAGGAGAGGTTATTACCGAAGTAATAACTTCCAAGACTCAAAGAAAAACAAAAACAAACTGAAAACACAAATAAATTGGGTTGTCTCCCAAAAAGCTCTTTCTTTATAGCCATTAAGATGGGCATGATGATTTTGATGATGCTCACTCAGGAATATGAATTGAAGTGAAAGATAGCATTAAGAAGCAAGAATACACACATTTAAGTCTAACCCACTTCCTATGCAAGGGAATTTTGTAAACAAACAAGTTGTTGAAAGTAGAAGCTACTAGCATAGGAAGGCAAAAGAAGTGTAACATAAAAACTTTCAGCATAAAACGAGGAAACTTGATATTATTGAGATGCATAAGAACACTTTTCCATCTCTCATAATAACTTTTAGTATCATGCATAAACTTAACAATATAACTATCATAAGGACCATCATAGCAATGATCACTTATTCTAATAGAAAACACAGGAATACTAGCTCTCATAACACTACTTTGTGAAACAATATTAGGGGTATCCTTATAAAGGATAGTGTGTCCCTCTTCTTCATACTTAGTGACAAAGTCTTTCACATTTGCTATTATAGGTTCATCATCCATTTGTTTATTAGGTTCAACAGCTTTATTTGTACTTTCATTAAACATACTAGCTATCATAGAGTGTTCCTTTATCTTAACTGGGAAAGGCATTTTCTCAACGTAAGGTTTAGGTAAAACATGATTAGCAGTATAAACTTCAGTATTTCTTGCAGGAACACTCTTAGCGATATCTTTATAAGGTTCATGATACTTATTCCACTTCTTTTTAGGCACTTCAATGTAGGAATCAAAAGCCTTAAAATAAGAAGCAATAGCTTGAGAGTCTAGACCATAAGCATTTCTAATATTTTGAAAGTAATCAGTTCCCATAAAAGATTCAATGCATTCATAATCATAATTTATACCTGACTTTCTACCTTTGTCATTCTCCCAAGCTTCAGCATTGTCTTGAATATGGTCTAGAAGATCCCATTTAGCTTCTTCTTCCATGCGAGTGAATGATCCAGCACAAGGAGCATCCAATAAATCCTCGTCATGTAGGGGGAGCCTTGCATAAAAGTTGTTGATAATACTATTGTTGGGGAGCTCATGGATGGGACATTCGAGCATTAGTAACTTCAATCTCCCCCAAGCTTGAGTTGTACTCTCTCCATAAAGAGGCCAAAAGTTATATATTTGATTCCGATCTTTATGAATCTCACTAGGAGGATAAAACTTTGAATAAAAGAGAGGCACTATTTCCTCCCATTCCAGAGCTTAACCATTCTTCAGCAGCTTATACCATTCCTCAGCTCTTCCTTTCAGCGATAATGAGAATAACTTCTTCTTAACTTGATCTGTAGTAATACCTACACACTTGAACAACCCGCATAATACGTGTATAAAGAGTAAATGATCACCGGGATGGACAGTTCCATCCCCAACATAGTAGTTATCCATAACACGGTCAATAATCCTTGTAGGTATTTAAACATCATTCTCAGCAGGTGGTGGCTTATCTAGTACCTTAGCAGTGGTAGTAGCATTACCAAATAAGAAACTCAGCGAATTATCCATAACAAAAATAAAGTAACTAACAGAAGTAAACAATACTCACAGTAAAAGTTTCCTTTACCAGTTCCACTCTCCAATAGCGCTTCACTCCTCAAAGAACGGCGGAAAATAGTCTTGATGACCCACAAGTATAGGGGTGTATCACAGTATTTTCGACAAGTAAGAGTGTCGAACCCAACGAGGAGCGAAGGTCGGCTAGTGGTATGGATCAGGAATTCTCTGCAAATACTTAGCAAACGGATTTTTAGGGTTTTTTGATAAAGCAAGTAAATGAAGTACGAGTAAATAAAAGACAGTACGAATAAATGCAGCAAGTGGCCCAATCCTTTATGCAACAAAGGACAAGCCGGTTGTATTACTTAAGATGACCAAACGTTTTTGAGGACACATGGGAAGACTGCCAAGTGCTTTCGCTTCATATAGTTGATTAATCTTCTTTAGCTTGCTAAGTGTTGTGTGGGTGAACCTGTGCTAATGTATCGACCTTCCTAGGACTAATACATACTTGTGATTATACCCCTTGCAAACATCCATAAGTATAAGAAAGAAATTAAGGTAAAAACCTAACCACAACTTTAAACTCTAAGACCCTTACGTACCTTGTGCAATGGTTTCCTAACGGGGGTCCAGGTTTCTGTCACTCCGGCAACCCCTACGATTAGTAGCCAAATACACAATGCATTCCCTTAGTCCCATATAGGTGAAGTGTCATGTAGTCGACGTTCACATTACACCACTAGAAGAAGTACATCACAACATAAATATCAAACTATTGAATCCTTCTCAACACAACTCCACTACTAACAACATGACTTCTCCCATGTCCTCAAGAACAAAACGAACTACTCACAAGACATGATATGGATCATGATCAGAGATGGAATAATGATGTATAACAATCTGAACATAAACAATAATTCAATGGTTCACTCAATAGCATCAACTACAAAGAGTAATCAACACCGGGAAAGTTTCCCCTATGAACTATGCAAGATTCAACCCAATCGTTACAGCAATATGGAGATGGTGATGAGGGTGCTGATGGTGATGATGGTTGTGATGATGATGATGATCCCGATGAAGTCCAGCTTGATGGTGGTGTTGATGGCGACGATCTCCCCTCTCCGGGAAGGAATTCCTCCGGCAGAAATCTGTCTGCGGGAGAGATCTTTCTCTCTCGGTGTTTTCCACCCCGCAGAGGTGGCGGAATCTTTCTATGGTCGCTCCCCGAGTCTTAGGGTTTCGGGAGGATAATATACGCCAGAGGGGAGTGCCAGGGGTGGACCAGGGCGGCCACACCACCTGTGGCGTGTCCTAGGCTGGCCCATGCCAGGGGGTGGTGTGGGCCCCCTGTAGCCCATCTCCAGCCCCCTTCTGGCTTCCTTCATCTTCTAGAAAAATAGGATTTTCCGTATATTTTCCCGGATTTTCTGATCTTCGCGAATTTTGCCTCCAAACAACACCTTTTCTATCAGAATCCTGACTGTAGTGGTCCATGCTCCAAAAGTGATCAACCATGCAAAAACAGATGAAATAACATAAGTATCACCTCTCAATACGAAATATATCAATGAATAACAGTGAATTATGACATAGAATAGTGATGCAAAATGGACGTATCATTCTATTTTTACTAACAACAACTGGAGTCATTTCATGACTATTCTTTTCACATACCACATATGGATCCACCAGTGTCATTGAAATGTGTGTTCTTCTCATTAACCACAGCTAGAGTCATTGCATGTGTGTTCTCTTCAGAGACCACACATAGATCCACCAGTATCATTGCATGTGTGCTCTTTTTACTAACAACAACTAGAGTCATTTCATGACTATTCTTTTCACATACCACATATGGATCCACTAGTGTCATTGAAATGTCTGTTCACTTTAGAGACCACACATGGATCCACCAGTGTCATTGCATGTGTGTTCTTTTTACTAACAACATCTGGAGTCATTGCATGTGTGTTCTTTTTACAAACAACAACCAGAGTCATTGCATGTGTGTTCTATTCAGAGACCACACATGGATCCACCAGTGTCATTGCATGTGTGTTGTTTTTACTAAGAACAACTGGAGTCATTGCATGTGTGTTCTTTTCACATACCACATATGGATCCACAAGTGTTATTGAAATGTGTGTTCTCTTCAGAGACCACACATGGATCCACCAATCTCATTGCATGTATGCTCTTTTTACTAACAACAACCAGAGTCATTGCATGTGTGTTCTTTTTACTAACAACAACCAGACTCGTTGCATGTGTGTTCTCTTTAGAGACCACACATGGATCCACCAGTGTCATTACATGTGTGTTCTTTTTACTAACAACAACTAGAGTTATTGCATGTGTGTTCTTTTCACATACCACATATGTGTTCTCTTCAGAGACCACACATGGATCCACCTGTGTCATTGCATGTGTGTTCTTTTTACTAACAACAACTGGAGTCATTTCATGACTATTCTTTTCCACAACTAGAGTCATTGCATGTGTGTTCTCTTCAGACACCACACATGAATCCACCAGTGTCATTGCATGTGTGTTCTTTTTACTAACAACAACTGGAGTCATTGCATGTGTGTTCTTTTCACATACCACATATGGATCCACCAGTGTCATTGCATCTGTGTTCTCTTTAGAAACCGCACATGGATCCACCAGTGTCATTGCATGTGTTTTCTTTTTACTAACAACAACTAGAGTCATTTCATGACTATTCTTTTCACATACCACATATGGATCCACCAGTGTCATTGAAATGTGTGTTCTTCTCATTAACTACAGCTAGAGTCATTGCATGAGTGTTCTCTTCAGAGACCACACATGGATCCACTAGTTTCATTGCATGTGTGCTATTTTCACTAACAACAACTGGAGTCATTACATGTGTGTTCTTTTCACAATCCACCTATGGATCCACTAGTGTCATTGCATGTGTGTTCTTTTCAGAGACCACACATGGATCCACCAATATCATTGCATGTGTGTTCTTTTTACTAACAACAACTGGAGTCATTTCATGACTATTCTTTTCACATACCACATATGCATCCACCAGTGTCATTGCATGTGTGTTATCTTCAGAGACCACACATGGATCCACCAGTGTCATTGCATGTGTGTTCTTTTTACTAACAACAACTAGAGTCATTGCATGTGTGTTCTTTTCACAATCCACCTATGGATCCACTAGTGTCATTGCATGTGTGTTCTTTTCAGAGACCACACATGGATCCACCAGTATCATTGCATGTGTGTTCTTTTTTCTAACAACAATTGGAGTCATTTCATGACTATTATTTTCACATACCACATATGGATCCACCAGTGTCATTGCATGTGTGTTCTCTTCAGAGACCACACATGGATCCACCAGTGTCATTGCTTGTGTGTTCTTTTTACTAACAACAACTAGAGTCATTGCATGTGTGTTCTTTTCACATACCACATATGGATCTACCAGAGTCATTGCATGTGTGTTCTCTTCAGAGACCACACATGGGTGTCATTGCATGTGTGTTCTTTTTACTAACAACAACTAGAGTCATTGCATGTGTATTCTTTTCACATACCACATATGGATCCACCAGTGTCATTGAAATGTGTGTTCTCTTTAGAGACCACACATGGATCCACCAGTGTCATTGCATGTGTGTTCTTTTTACTAACAACAACTGGATTCATTGCATGTGCGTTCTTTTCACATACCACATATGGATCCACCAGTGTTATTGAAATGTGTGTTCTCTTTAGATACCAAACATGGATCCACCAATGTCATTGCATGTGTGCTCTTTTTACTAACAACAACTAGATTCATTGCATGTGTATTCTTTTCACATACCACATATGGATCCACCAGTGTCATTGAAATGTGCGTTCTCTTTAGAGACCACACATGGATCCGCCAGTGTCATTGCATGTGTGTTCTTTTTACTAACAATAACTGGAGTCATTGCATGTGTGTTCTTTTCACATACCACCTATGGATCCACCAGTGTCATTGCATGTGTGTTCTCTTCAGAGACCACACATGGATCCACTAGTGTCATTGCATGTTTTCTCTTTTTACTAACAACAACTGGAGTCATTTCATGACTATTCTTTTCACATACCACATATGGATCCACCAGTGTCATTGAAATGTGTGTTCTTCTCATTAACCGCAGCTAGAGTCATTGCATGTGTGTTCTCTTCAGATACCACACATGGATCAACCACTATCATTGCTTGTGTGCTCTTTTTACTAACAATAACTTGAGTCATTTCATGACTATTGTTTTCACATACCACATATGGATCCACTAGTGTCATTGAAATGTCTGTTCTCTTCAGAGACAACACATGGATCCACCAGTGTCATTGCATGTGTGTTCTTTTTACTAACAACATCTCGAGTCATTGCATGTGGGTTATTTTTAGTAACAACAACCAGAGTCATTGCATGTGTGTTCTATTCAAAGACCACACATGGATCCACTAGTGTCATTCCATGTGTGTTCTTTTTACTAACAACAACAGTAGTCATTGCATGTGTGTTCTTTTCACATACCACATATGGATCCACTAGTGCCAATGAAATGTGTGTTCTTTTCAGAGACAACACGTGGATCCACTAGTGTCATTGCATGTGTGTTCTTTTTATTAACAACAATTGGAGTCATTGCATGTGTGTTCTCTTTAGAGACCACACATGGATCCACCAGTGTCATTGCATGTGTGTTGTTTTTACTAACAACAAATGGAGTCATTGCATGTGTGTTCTTCTCACATACCACATATGGATCGACAAGTGTCATTGCATGTGCGTTCTCTTCAGAGACCACATATGGATCCACCAGTGTCATTGCATGTGTGTTCTTTTTACTAACAACAACTTGAGTCATTTCATGACTATTCTTTTTACATACCACGTATGGACCCACCAGTGTCATTGAAATGTGTGTTCTTCTCATTAACCGCAGCTAGAGTCATTGCATGTGTGTTCTCTTCAGAGACCACACATGGATCCACCTGTATCATTGCATGTGTGCTCTTTTTACTAACAACAACTTGAGTCATTTCATGACTATTCTTTTCACATACCACATATGGATCCACCAGGGTCATTGAAATGTCTATTCTCTTTAGAGACCACACATGGATCCACTAGTGTCATTGCATGTGTGTTCTTCTTACTAACAACAACCAGAGTCATTGCATGTGTGTTCTTTTCACAATCCACCTATGGATCCACCAGTGTCATTGCATGTGTGTTCTCTTTACAGACCACACATGGATCCACCAGTGTCATTGCATGTGCATTCTTTTTACTAAGGAAAACTAGTGTCATTGCATGTGTGTTCTTTTCACATACCACATATCGATCCACCAGTGTCATTGAAATGTGTGTTCTCTTTAGAGGCCACACATGGATCCACTAGTGTCATTGCATGCGTGTTCTTTTTATTAACAACAACTGGAGTCATTGCATGTCTGTTCTTTTCACATACCACATACGGATCCACCAGTGTCATTGCATGTGTGTTCTCTTCAGAGACCACACATGGATCCACCAGTGTCATTGCATGTGTGTTATATTTACTAACAACAACTACAGTAATTGCATGTGTGTTCCTTTGACATACCACATATGGATCCACATGTGTCATTGAAATGTGTGTTCTCTTCAGAGACCACACATGGATCCACCAACGTCATAGCATGTGTGCTCTTTTTACTAACAACAACCAGAGTCATTGCATATGTGTTCTTTTTACTAACAACAACCAGACTCATTGCATGTGTGTTCTCTTTAGAGACCACACATGGATCCACCGGTGTCATTGCATGTGTGTTCTTTTTACTAAGAACAACTAGAGTCATTGCATGTGTGTTCTTTTCACATACCACATATGGATGCACAAGTGTCATTGCATGTGTGTTCTCTTCAGAGACCACACATGGATCCACCAGTGTCGTTGCATGTGTGTTCTTTCTACTAACAACAACTGGAGTCATTTCATGACTATTCTTTTCACATACCACATATGGATCCACCAGTGTCATTGAAATGTGTGTTCTTCTCATTAACCACAGCTAGAGTCATTTCATGTGTGTTCTCTTCAGAGACCACACAATGGATCCACCAGTGTCATTGCATGTGTGTTATTTTTACTAACAACAACTAGAGTCATTGCATGTGTGTTCTTTTCACATACCACATATGGATCCACTAGTGTCATTGAAATGTCTGTTCTCTTCAGAGACCACACATGGATCCACTAGTGTGATTGCATGTGTGTTCTTTTTATTAACAACAACTGGAGTCATTGCATGTGTGTTCTGTTCACATACCACATATGGATCCACAAGTGTCATTGCATGTGTGTTCTCTTCAGAGACCACACATGGATCCACCAGTGGCATTGCATGTATGTTCTTTTTACTAAGAACAACTGCAGTAATTACATGTGTGTTCGTTTCACATACCACATATGGATCCACCAGTGTCATTGAAATGTGTGTTCTCTTCACAGACCGCACATGGATCCACCAGTGTCATTGCATGTGTGTTCTTTTTACTAACAACAACTAGAGTCATTTCATGACTATTCTTTTCATATACCACATATGGATCCACCAGTGTCATTGAAATGTGTGTTCTTCTCATTAACCACAGGTAGAGTCATTGCATGTGTGTTCTGTTCAGAGACCACACATGGATCCACCAGTGTCATTGCATGTGTGCTATTTTTACTAACAACAACTGGAGTCATTTCATGACTATTCTTTTCACATACCACATATGGATACACCAGTGTCATTGAAATTTATGTTCTCTTTAGAGACCACACATGGATCCATCAGTGTCATTGCATGTGTGTTATTTTTACTAACAACAACCAGAGTCATTGCATGTGTGTTCTTTTCACAATCCACCTATAGATCCACCAGTGTCATTGCATGCGTGTTCTTTTCAGAGAGCACACATGGATTCACCAGTGTCATTGCATGTGTGTTCTTTTTACTAACAACAACTAGAGTCATTTCATTACTATTATTTTCACATACCACATATGGATCAACCAGTGTCATTGCATGTGTGTTATCTTCAGAGACCACACATGGATCCACTAGTGCCATTGCATGTGTGTTCTTTTTACTAACAACAACTAGAGTCATTGCATGTGTGTTCTTTTCACATACCACATATGGATCCACCAGAGTCATTGCATGTGTGTTCTCTTCAGAGACCACACATGGGTCCACCGGTGTCATTGCATGTGTGTTCTTTTTACTAACAACAACTAGAGTCGTTGCATGTGTATTATTTCACATACCACATATGGATCCACCAGTGCCATTGAAATGTGAGTTCTCTTTAGAGACCACACATGGATCCACCAGTGTCATTGCATGTGTGTTCTTTGTACTAACAACAACTGGAGTCATTGCATGTGTGTTCTTTTCACATACCACATGTGGATCCACCAGTGTCATTGCATGTGTGTTCTCTTCAGAGACCACACATGGATCCACTAGTGTCATTGCATGTTTTCAATCTTTACTATCAACAACTGGAGTCATTTCATGACTATTCATTTCACATACCACATATGGATCCACAAGTGTCATTGAAATGTGTGTTCTTCTTATTAACCACAGCTAGAGTCATTGCATGTGCGTTATCTTCAGAGACCACACATGGATCAACCATTATCATTGCATGTGTGCTCTTTTTACTAACAATAACTTGAGTCATTTCATGACTATTCTTTTCACATACCACATATGGATCCACTAGTGTCATTGAAATGTGTGTTCTCTTCAGAGACAACACATGGATCCACTAGTGCCATTGCATGTGTGTTCTTTTTACTAACAACATCTCGAGTCATTGCATGTGGGTTATTTTTATTAATAACAACCAGAGTCATTGCATGTGTGTTCTATTCAAAGACCACACATGGATCCACCAGTGTCATTGCATGTGTGTTCTTTTTACTAACAACAACTGGAGTCATTGCATGTGTGTTCTTTTCGCATACCACATATGGATCCACTAGTGTTATTGAAATGTGTGTTCTCTTCAGAGACCACACATGGATCCACAAATGTCATTGCATGTGTGCTCTTTTTACTAAAAACAACCAGAGTCATTGCATGTGTGTTCTTTTTACTAACAACAACCAGAGTCATTGCATGTGTGTTCTCTTTAGAGACCACACATGGATCCACCAGTGTCATTGCATATGTGTTATTTTTACTAACAACAACAGGAGTCATTGCATGTGTGTTCTTTTCACATACCACATATGGATCTACCAGTGTCATTGCATGTGTTCTCTTCAGAGACCACACATGGATCCACCAGTGTCATTGCATGTGTGTTGTTTTTACTAACAACAACTGCAGTCATTGCATGTGTGTTCCTTTCACATCCCACATATGTATCCACCAGTGTCATTGAAATGTGTGTTCTTTTCAGAGAGCACACATGGATTCACCAGTGTCATTGCATGTGTGTTCTTTTTACTAACAACAACTGGAGTCATTTCATTACTATTATTTTCACATACCACATATGGATCAACCAGTGTCATTGCATGTGTGTTATCTTCAGAGACCACACATGGATCCACTAGTGCCATTGCATGTGTGTTCTTTTTACTAACAACAACTAGAGTCATTGCAAGTGTGTTCTTTTCACATACCACATATGGATCCACCAGAGTCATTGCATGTGTGTTCTCTTCAGAGACCACACATGGGTCCACCGGTGTCATTGCATGTGTGTTCTTTTTACTAACAACAACTAGAGTCATTGCATGTGTATTCTTTTCACATACCACATATGGATCCACCAGTGCCATTGAAATGTGTGTTCTCTTTAGAGACCACACATGGATCCACCAGTGTCATTGCATGTGTGTTCTTTGTACTAACAACAACTGGAGTCATTGCATGTGTGTTCTTTTCACATACCACATGTGGATCCACCAGTGTCATTGCATGTGTGTTCTCTTCAGAGACCACACATGGATCCACTAGTGTCATTGCATGTTTTCAATCTTTACTATCAACAACTGGAGTCATTTCATGACTATTCATTTCACATACCACATATGGATCCACAAGTGTCATTGAAATGTGTGTTCTTCTCATTAACCACAGCTAGAGTCATTGCATGTGTGTTATCTTCAGAGACCACACATGGATCAATCAGTATCATTGCATGTGTGCTCTTTTTACTAACAAGAACTTGAGTCATTTCATGACTATTCTTTTCACATACCACATATGGATCCACTAGTGTCATTGAAATGTGTGTTCTCTTCAGAGACAACACATGGATCCACCAGTGCCTTTGCATGTGTGTTCTTTTCACTAACAACATCTTGAGTCATTGCATGTGGGTTATTTTTATTAATAACAACCAGAGTCATTGCATGTGTGTTCTATTCAAAGACCACACATGGATCCACCAGTGACATTGCATGTGTGTTCTTTTTACTAACAAAAACTGGAGTCATTGCATGTGTGTTCTTTTCACATACCACATATGGATCCACCAGTGTTATTGAAATGTGTGTTCTCTTCAGAGACCACACATGGATCCACAAATGTCATTGCATGTGTGCTCTTTTTACTAAAAACAACCAGAGACATTGCATGTGTGTTCTTTTTACTAACAACAACCAGAGTCATTGCATGTGTGTTCTCTTCAGAGACCACACATGGATCCACCAGTGTCATTGCATGTGTGTTCTTTTTACTAACAACAACAGGAGTCATTGCATGTGTGTTCTTTTCACATACCACATATGGATCCACCAGTGTCATTGCATGTGTGTTCTCTTCAGACACCACACTTGGATCCACCAGTGTCATTGCATGTGTGTTGTTTTTACTAACAACAACTGCAGTCATTGCATGTGTGTTCCTTTCACATCCCACATATGTATCCACCAGTGTCATTGAAATGTGTGTTCTTTTCAGAGAGCACACATGGATTCACCAGTGTCATTGCATGTGTGTTCTTTTTACTAACAACAACTGGAGTCATTTCATTACTATTATTTTTACATACCACATATGGATCAACCAGTGTCATTGCATGTGTGTTATCTTCAGAGACCACACATGGATCCACCAGTGTCATTGCATGTGTGTTCTTTTTACTAACAACAACTAGAGTCATTGCATGTGTGTTCTTTTCACATATTACATATGGATCCACCAGAGTCATTGCATGTGTGTTCTCTTCAGAGACCACACATGGGTCCACCGGTGTCATTGCATGTGTGTTCCTTTTACTAACAACAACTAGAGTCATTGCATGTGTATTCTTTTCACATACCACATATGGATCCACCAGTGCCATTGAAATGTGTGTTCTCTTTAGAGACCACACATGGATCCACCAGTGTCATTGCATGTGTGTTCTTTGTACTAACAACAACTGGATTCATTGCATGTGTGTTCTTTTCACATACCACATGTGGATCCACCAGTATCATTTCATGTGTGTTCTCTTCAGAGACCACACATGGATCCACTAGTGTCATTGCATGTTTTCAATCTTTACTATCAACAACTGGAGTCATTTCATGACTATTCATTTCACATACCACATATGGATCCACAAGTGTCATTGAAATGTGTGTTCTTCTCATTAACCACAGCTAGAGTCATTGCATGTGTGTTATCTTCAGAGACCACACATGGATCAACCAGTATCATTGCATGTGTGCTCTTTTTACTAACAAGAACTTGAGTCATTTCATGACTATTCTTTTCACATACCACATATGGATCCACTAGTGTCATTGAAATGTGTGTTCTCTTCAGAGACAACACATGGATCCACCAGTGCCATTGCATGTGTGTTCTTTTCACTAACAACATCTTGAGTCATTGCATGTGGGTTATTTTTATTAATAACAACCAGCGTCATTGCATGTGTGTTCTATTCAAAGACCACACATGGATCCACCAGTGTCATTGCATGTGTGTTCTTTTTACTAACAAAAACTGGAGTCATTGCATGTGTGTTATTTTCACATACCACATATGGATCCACCAGTGTTATTGAAATGTGTGTTCTCTTCAGAGACCACACATGGATCCACAAATGTCATTGCATGTGTGCTCTTTTTACTAAAAACAACCAGAGACATTGCATGTGTGTTCTTTTTACTAACAACAACCAGAGTCATTGCATGTGTGTTCTCTTCAGAGACCACACATGGATCCACCAGTGTCATTGCATGTGTGTTCTTTTTACTAACAACAACAGGAGTCATTGCATGTGTGTTCTTTTCACATACCACATATGGATCCACCAGTGTCATTGCATGTGTGTCCTCTTCAGAGACCACACATGGATCCACCAGTGTCATTGCATGTGTGTTGTTTTTACTAACAAAAACTGCAGTCATTGCATGTGTGTTCCTTTCACATCCCACATATGTATCCACCAGTGTCATTGAAATGTGTGTTCTTTTCAGAGAGCACACATGGATTCACCAGTGTCATTGCATGTCTGTTCTTTTTACTAACAACAACTGGAGTCATTTCATTACTATTATTTTTACATACCACATATGGATCAACCAGTGTCATTGCATGTGTGTTATCTTCAGAGACCACAAATGGATCCACCAGTGTCATTGCATGTGTGTACTTTTTACTAACAACTTGAGTCATTGCATGTGTGTTCTTTTCACATACCACATATGGATCCACGAGTGTCATTGCATGTGTGTTCTCTTCAGAGACCACACATGGGTCCACCGGTGTCATTGCATGTGTGTTCTTTTTACTAACAACAACTAGAGTTATTGCATGTGTATTCTTTTCACATACCACATATGGATCCACCAGTGTCATTGAAATGTGTGTTCTCTTTAGAGACCACGCATGGATCCACCAGTGTCATTGCATGTGTGGTCTTTTTACTAACAACAACTGGAGTCATTGCATGTGTGTTCTTTTCACATACCACATTTGGATCCACCAGTGTCATTGCATGTGTGTTCTCTTCAGAGACCACACATGGATCCACTAGTGTCATTGCATGTTTTCTCTCTTTACTAACAACAATTGGAGTCATTTCATGACTATTCTTTTCACATACCACATATGGATCCACCAGTGTCATTGAAATGTGTTTTCTTCTCATTAACCACAGCTAGAGTCATTGCATGTGTGTTATCTTCAGAGACCACACATGGATCAACCAGTATCATTGCATGTGTGCTCTTTTTACTAACAACAACTTGAGTCATTTCATGACTATTCTTTTCACATACCACATATGGATCCACTAGTGTCATTGAAATGTGTGTTCTTCAGAGACAACACATGGATCCACCAGTGTCATTGCATGTGTGTTCTTTTTACTAACAACATCTCGAGTCATTGCATGTGGGTTATTTTTAGTAACAACAACCAGAGTCATTGCACGTGTGTTCTATTCAAAGACCACACATGGATCCACCAGTGTCATTGCATGTGTGATCTTTTTACTAACAACAACTGGAGTCATTGCATGCGTGTTCTTTTCACATACCACATATGGATCCACCAGTGTTATTGAAATGTGTTCTTCAGAGACCACATGGATCCACAAATGACATTGCATGTGTGCTCTTTTTACTAAAACAACCAAAGTCATTGTATGTGTGTTCTTTTACTAACAACAACCAGATTCATTGCATGTGTGTTCTCTTCAGAGACCACACATGGATCCACCAATGTCATTGCATGTGTGTTCTTTTTACTAACAATAGGAGTCATTGCATGTGTGTTCTTTTCACATACCACATATGGATACACCAGTGTCATTGAAATGTGTGTTCTCTTCAGAGACCACACGTGGATCCACTAGTGTCATTGCATGTGTGGTCTTTTATTAACAACAACCGAGTCATTGCATGTGTGTTCTTTTCACATACCAAATATGGATCCACCAAATTGCATGTCTGTTCTCTTTAGAGACCACACATGGATCTACCAGTGTCATTGCATGTGTGTTGTTTTTACTAACAACAACTGCAGTCATTGCATGTGTGTTCCTTTCACATCCCACATATGTAGCCACCAGTGTCATTCAAATGTGTGTTCTCTTCAGAAACCACACATGGATCCACCAATGTCATTGCATGTGTGCTCTTTTTACTAACAACAACCAGAGTCATTGCATGTGTGTTCTTTTTACTAACAACAACAAGACTCATTGCATGTGTGTTCTCTTTAGAGACCACACATGCATCCACCAGTGTCATTGCATGTGTGTTCTTTTTACTAACAACAACTGGAGTTATTGCATGTGTTTTCTTTTCACATGCCACATATGGATCGACAAGTGTCATTGCAAGTGTGTTCTCTTCAGAGACCACACATGGATCCACCAGTGTCATTGCATGTGTGTTCTTTTTACTAACAACTACTAGAGTCATTTCATGATTATTCTTTTCACATACCACATATGGATCCACCAGTGTCATTGAAATGTGTGTTCTTCTCATTAACCACAGGTAGAGTCATTGCATGTGTGTTCTCTTCAGAGACCACACATGGATCCAAAAGTGTCATTGCATGTGTGCTATTTTTACTAACAACAACTAGAGTCATTTCATGACTATTCTTTTCACATACCACATATGGATCCACCCGTGTCATTGAAATGTCTGTTCTCTTTAGAGACCACACATGGATCCACCAGTGTCATTGCATGTGTGTTATTTTTACTAACAACAACCAGAGTCATTGAATGTGTGTTCTTTTCACAATCCACCTATGGATCCACCAATGTCATTGCATGTGTGTTCTTTTTAGAGACCACACATGGATTCACCAGTGTCATTGAATGTGTGTTCTTTTTACTAACAACAACTAGAGTCATTTCATGACTATTATTTTCACATACCACATATGGATCCACCAGTGTCATTGCACGTGTGTTATCTTCAGGGACCACACATGGATCCACCAGTGTCATTGCATGTGTGTTATCTTCAGAGACCACACATGGATCCACCAGTGTCATTGCATGTGTGTTCTTTTTACTAACAACAACTAGAGTCATTGCATGTGTGTTCTTTTCACATACCACATATGGATCCACCAGAGTCATTGCATGTGTGTTCTCTTCAGAGACCACACATGGGTCCACCGGTGTCATTGCATGTGTGTTCATTTTACTAACAACAACTAGAGTCATTGCATGTGTATTATTTTCACATACCACATATGGATCCACCAGTGCCATTGAAATGTGTGTTCTCTTTAGAGACCACACATGGATCCACCAGTGTCATTGCATGTGTGTTCTTTGTACTAACAACAACTGGATTCATTGCATGTGTGTTCTTTTCACATACCACATGTGGATCCACCAGTGTCATTGCATGTGTGTTCTCTTCAGAGACCACACATGGATCCACTAGTGTCATTGCATGTTTTCAATCTTTACTATCAACAACTGGAGTCATTTCATGACTATTCATTTCACATACCACATATGGATCCACAAGTGTCATTGAAATGTGTGTTCTTCTCATTAACCACAGCTAGAGTCATTGCATGTGTGTTATCTTCAGAGACCACACATGGATCAACCAGTATCATTGCATGTGTGCTCTTTTTACTAACAAGAACTTGAGTCATTTCATGACTATTCTTTTCACATACCACATATGGATCCACTAGTGTCATTGAAATGTGTGTTCTCTTCAGAGACAACACATGGATCCACCAGTGCCATTGCATGTGTGTTCTTTTCACTAACAACATCTTGAGTCATTGCATGTGGGTTATTTTTATTAATAACAACCAGAGTCATTGCATGTGTGTTCTATTCAAAGACCACACATGGATCCACCAGTGTCATTGCATGTGCGTTCTTTTTACTAACAAAAACTGGAGTCATTGCATGTGTGTTCTTTTCACATACCACATATGGATCCACCAGTGTTATGGAAATGTGTGTTCTCTTCAGAGACCACACATGGATCCACAAATGTCATTGCATGTGTGCTCTTTTTACTAAAAACAACCAGAGACATTGCATGTGTGTTCTTTTTACTAACAACAACCAGAGTCATTGCATGTGTGTTCTCTTCAGAGACCACACATGGATCCACCAGTGTCATTGCATGTGTGTTCTTTTTACTAACAACAACAGGAGTCATTGCATGTGTGTTCTTTTCACATACCACATATGGATCCACCAGTGTCATTGCATGTGTGTCCTCTTCAGAGACCACACATGGATCCACCAGTGTCATTGCATGTGTGTTGTTTTTACTAACAAAAACTGCAGTCATTGCATGTGTGTTCCTTTCACATCCCACATATGTATCCACCAGTGTCATTGAAATGTGTGTTCTTTTCAGAGAGCACACATGGATTCACCAGTGTCATTGCATGTCTGTTCTTTTTACTAACAACAACTGGAGTCATTTCATTACTATTATTTTTACATACCACATATGGATCAACCAGTGTCATTGCATGTGTGTTATCTTCAGAGACCACACATGGATCCACCAGTGTCATTGCATGTGTGTTCTTTTTACTAACAACAACTAGAGTCATTGCATGTGTGTTCTTTTCACATACCACATATGGATCCACCAGAGTCATTGCATGTGTGTTCTCTTCAGAGACCACACATGGGTCCACCGGTGTCATTGCATGTGTGTTCTTTTTACTAACAACAACTAGAGTTATTGCATGTGTATTCTTTTCACATACCACATATGGATCCACCAGTGTCATTGAAATGTGTGTTCTCTTTAGAGACCACACATGGATCCACCAGTGTCATTGCATGTGTGGTCTTTTTACTAACAACAACTGGAGTCATTGCATGTGTGTTCTTTTCACATACCACATTTGGATCCACCAGTGTCATTGCATGTGTGTTCTCTTCAGAGACCACACATGGATCCACTAGTGTCATTGCATGTTTTCTCTCTTTACTAACAACAATTGGAGTCATTTCATGACTATTCTTTTCACATACCACATATGGATCCACCAGTGTCATTGAAATGTGTTTTCTTCTCATTAACCACAGCTAGAGTCATTGCATGTGTGTTATCTTCAGAGACCACACATGGATCAACCAGTATCATTGCATGTGTGCTCTTTTTACTAACAACAACTTGAGTCATTTCATGACTATTCTTTTCACATACCACATATGGATCCACTAGTGTCATTGAAATGTGTGTTCTCTTCAGAGACAACACATGGATCCACCAGTGTCATTGCATGTGTGTTCTTTTTACTAACAACATCTCGAGTCATTGCATGTGGGTTATTTTTAGTAACAACAACCAGAGTCATTGCACGTGTGTTCTATTCAAAGACCACACATGGATCCACCAGTGTCATTGCATGTGTGATCTTTTTACTAACAACAACTGGAGTCATTGCATGCGTGTTCTTTTCACATACCACATATGGATCCACCAGTGTTATTGAAATGTGCGTTCTCTTCAGAGACCACACATGGATCCACAAATGACATTGCATGTGTGCTCTTTTTACTAAAAACAACCAGAGTCATTGTATGTGTGTTCTTTTTACTAACAACAACCAGATTCATTGCATGTGTGTTCTCTTCAGAGACCACACATGGATCCACCAATGTCATTGCATGTGTGTTCTTTTTACTAACAATAGGAGTCATTGCATGTGTGTTCTTTTCACATACCACATATGGATACACCAGTGTCATTGAAATGTGTGTTCTCTTCAGAGACCACACGTGGATCCACTAGTGTCATTGCATGTGTGTTCTTTTTATTAACAACAACTGGAGTCATTGCATGTGTGTTCTTTTCACATACCAAATATGGATCCACCAGTGTCAGTGCATGTCTGTTCTCTTTAGAGACCACACATGGATCTACCAGTGTCATTGCATGTGTGTTGTTTTTACTAACAACAACTGCAGTCATTGCATGTGTGTTCCTTTCACATCCCACATATGTAGCCACCAGTGTCATTGAAATGTGTGTTCTCTTCAGAAACCACACATGGATCCACCAATGTCATTGCATGTGTGCTCTTTTTACTAACAACAACCAGAGTCATTGCATGTGTGTTCTTTTTACTAACAACAACAAGACTCATTGCATGTGTGTTCTCTTTAGAGACCACACATGCATCCACCAGTGTCATTGCATGTGTGTTCTTTTTACTAACAACAACTGGAGTTATTGCATGTGTTTTCTTTTCACATGCCACATATGGATCGACAAGTGTCATTGCAAGTGTGTTCTCTTCAGAGACCACACATGGATCCACCAGTGTCATTGCATGTGTGTTCTTTTTACTAACAACTACTAGAGTCATTTCATGATTATTCTTTTCACATACCACATATGGATCCACCAGTGTCATTGAAATGTGTGTTCTTCTCATTAACCACAGGTAGAGTCATTGCATGTGTGTTCTCTTCAGAGACCACACATGGATCCAAAAGTGTCATTGCATGTGTGCTATTTTTACTAACAACAACTAGAGTCATTTCATGACTATTCTTTTCACATACCACATATGGATCCACCCGTGTCATTGAAATGTCTGTTCTCTTTAGAGACCACACATGGATCCACCAGTGTCATTGCATGTGTGTTATTTTTACTAACAACAACCAGAGTCATTGAATGTGTGTTCTTTTCACAATCCACCTATGGATCCACCATTGTCATTGCATGTGAGTTCTTTTAGAGACCACATGGATTCACAGTGTCCTTGAATGTGTGTTATTTTTACTAACAACAACTAGAGTCATTTCATGACTATTATTTTCACATACCACATATGGATCCACCAGTGTCATTGCACGTGTGTTATCTTCAGGGACCACACATGGATCCACCAGTGTCATTGCATGTGTGTTATCTTCAGAGACCACACATGGATCCACCAGTGTCATTGCATGTGTGTTCTTTTTACTAACAACAACTAGAGTCATTGCATGTGTGTTCTTTTCACATACCACATATGGATCCACCAGTCATTGCATGTGTGTTCTCTTCAGAGACCACACATGGGTCCACCGGTGTCATTGCATGTGTGTTCATTTTACTAACAACAACTAGAGTCATTGCATGTGTATTCTTTTCACATACCACATATGGATCCACCAGTGCCATTGAAATGTGTGTTCTCTTTAGAGACCACACATGGATCCACCAGTGTCATTGCATGTGTGTTCTTTGTACTAACAACAACTGGATTCATTGCATGTGTGTTCTTTTCACATACCACATGTGGATCCACCAGTGTCATTGCATGTGTGTTCTCTTCAGAGACCACACATGGATCCACTAGTGTCATTGCATGTTTTCAATCTTTACTATCAACAACTGGAGTCATTTCATGACTATTCATTTCACATACCACATATGGATCCACAAGTGTCATTGAAATGTGTGTTCTTCTCATTAACCACAGCTAGAGTCATTGCATGTGTGTTATCTTCAGAGACTACACATGGATCAACCAGTATCATTGCATGTGTGCTCTTTTTACTAACAAGAACTTGAGTCATTTCATGACTATTCTTTTCACATACCACATATGGATCCACTAGTGTCATTGAAATGTGTGTTCTCTTCAGAGACAACACATGGATCCACCAGTGCCATTGCATGTGTGTTCTTTTCACTAACAACATCTTGAGTCATTGCATGTGGGTTATTTTTATTAATAACAACCAGAGTCATTGCATGTGTGTTCTATTCAAAGACCACACATGGATCCACCAGTGTCATTGCATGTGCGTTCTTTTTACTAACAAAAACTGGAGTCATTGCATGTGTGTTCTTTTCACATACCACATATGGATCCACAGTGTTATGGAAATGTGTGTTCTCTTCAGAGACCACACATGGATCCACAAATGTCATTGCATGTGTGCTCTTTTTACTAAAAACAACCAGAGACATTGCATGTGTGTTCTTTTTACTAACATCAACCAGAGTCATTGCATGTGTGTTCTCTTCAGAGACCACACATGGATCCACCAGTGTCATTGCATGTGTGTTCTTTTTACTAACAACAAGTAGAGTCATTGCATGTGTGTTCTTTTCACATACCACATATGGATCCACCAGTGTCATTACATGTGTGTTCTCTTGGAGACCACACATGGATCCACCAGTCATTGCATGTGTGTTGTTTTTACTAACAAAAACTGCAGTCATTGCATGTGTGTTCCTTTCACATCCCACATATGTATCCACCAGTGTCATTGAAATGTGTGTTCTTTTCAGAGAGCACACATGGATTCACCAGTGTCATTGCATGTATGTTCTTTTTACTAACAACAATTGGAGTCATTTCATTACTATTATTTTTACATACCACATATGGATCAACCATTGTCATTGCATGTGTGTTATCTTCAGAGACCACACATGGATCCACCAGTGTCATTGCATGTGTGTTCTTTTTACTAACAACAACTAGAGTCATTGCATGTGTGTTCTTTTCACATACCACATATGGATCCACCAGAGTCATTGCATGTGTGTTCTCTTCAGAGACCACACATGGGTCCACCGGTGTCATTGCATGCGTGTTCTTTTTACTAACAACAACTAGAGTTATTGCATGTGTATTCTTTTCACATACCACATATGGATCCACTAGTGTCATTGAAATGTGTGTTCTCTTTAGAGACCACACATGGATCCACCAGTGTCATTCCATGTGTGTTCTTTTTACTAACAACAACTGGAGTCATTGCATGTGTGTTCTTTTCACATACCACATGTGGATCCACCAGTGTCATTGCATGTGTGTTCTCTTCAGAGACCACACATGGATCCACTAGTGTCATTGCATGTTTTCTCTATTTACTAACAACAACTGGAGTCATTTCATGACTATTCTTTTCACATACCACATATGGATCCACCAGTGTCATTGAAATGTGTTTTCTTCTCATTAACCACAGCTAGAGTCATTGCATGTGTGTTATCTTCAGAGACCACACATGGATCAACCAGTATCATTGCATGTGTGCTCTTTTTACTAACAACAACTTGAGTCATTTCATGAATATTCTTTTCACATACCACATATGGATCCACTAGTGTCATTGAAATGTGTGTTCTCTTCAGAGACAACACATGGATCCACCACTGTCATTGCATGTGTGTTCTTTTTACTAACAACATCTCGAGTCATTGGATGTGGGTTATTTTTAGTAACAACAACCAGAGTCATTGCATGTGTGTTCTATTCAAAGACCACACATGGATCCACCAGTGTCATTGCATGTGTGTTCTTTTTACTAACAACATCTGGAGTCATTGCATGTGTGTTCTTTTCACATACCACATATGGATCCACCAGTGTTATTGAAATGTGTGTTCTCTTCAGAGACCACACATGGTTCCACAAATGTCATTGCATGTGTGCTCTTTTTACTAAAAACAACCAGAGTCATTGCATGTGTGTTCTTTTTACTAACAACAACCAGAGTCATTGCATGTGTGTTCTCTTCAGAGACCACACATGCATCCACCAGTGTCATTGCATGTGTGTTCTTTTTACTAACAACAACAGGAGTCATTGCATGTGTGTTCTTTTCACATACCACATATGGATCCACCAGTGTCATTGAAATGTGTGTTCTCTTCAGAGACCACACATGGATCCACCAATGTCATTGCATGTGTGCTCTTTTTTTAACAACAAATGGAGTCATGAATGTGTGTTCTTCTCACATACCAAATATGGATCCAGCATTGTCATTGCATGTCTGTTCTCTTCAGAGACCACACATGGATCTACCAGTGTCATTGCATGTGTGTTGTTTTTACTAACAACAACTGCAGTCATTGCATGTGTTTTCCTTTCACATCCCACATATGTATCCACCAGTGTCATTGAAATGTGTGTTCTCTTCAGAAACCACACATGGATCCACCTATGTCATTGCATGTGTGCTCTTTTTACTAACAACCAGAGTCATTGCATGTGTGTTCTTTTTACTAACAACAACAAGACTCATTGCATGTGTGTTCTCTTTAGAGACCACACATGGATCCACCAGTGTCATTGCATGTGTGTTCTTTTTACTAACAACAACTGGAGTCATTGCATGTGTGTTCTTTTCACATGCCACATATGGATCGACAGGTGTCATTGCATGTGTGTTCTCTTCAGAGACCACACATGGATCCACCAGTATCATTGCATGTGTGTTCTTTTCACTAACAACAACTAGATTCATTTCATGACTATTCTTTTCACATACCACATATGGATCCACCAGTGTCACTGAAATGTGTGTTCTTCTCATTAACCACAGGTAGAGTCATTGCATGTGTGTTCTCTTCAGAGACCACACATGGATCCACCAGTGTCATTCCATGTGTGCTATTTTTACTAACAACAACTGGAGTCATTTCATGACTATTCTTTTCACATACCACATATGGATCCACCAGTGTCATTGAAATGTCTGTTCTCTTTAGAGACCACACATGGATCCACCAGTGTCATTGCATGTGTGTTATTTTTACTAACAACAACCAGAGTCATTGCATGTGTGTTCTTTTCACAATCCACCTATGGATCCACCAGTGTCATTGCATGTGTGTTCTTTTCAGAGACCACACATGGATTCACCAGTGTCATTGAATGTGTGTTCTTTTTACTAACAAAAACTGGAGTCATTTCATGACTATTATTTTCACATACCACATATGGATCCACCAGTGTCATTGCATGTGTGTTATCTTCAGAGACCACACATGGATCCACCAGTGTCATTGCATGTGTGTTCTTTTTACTAACAACAACTAGTGTCATTGCATGTGTGTTCTTTTCACATACCACATATGGATCCACCAGAGTCATTGCATGTGTGTTCTCTTCAAAGACCACACATGTGTCCACTGGTGTCATTGCATGTGTGTTCTTTTTACTAACAACAACTAGAGTCATTGCATGGGCATTCTTTTCACATACCACATATGGATCCACTAGTGTCATTGAAATGTGTGTTCTCTTTAGAGACCACACATGGATCCACCAGTGTCATTGCATGTGTGTTCTTTTTACTAACAACAACTGGAGTCATTGCATGTGTGTTCTTTTCACATACCACATGTGGATCCACCAGTGTCATTGCATGTGTGTTCTCTTCAGAGACCACACATGGATCCACTAGTGTCATTGCATGTTTTCTCTTTTTACTAACAACAACTGGAGTCATTTCATGACTATTCTTTTCACATAGCACATATGGATCCACCAGTGTCATTGAAATGTCTGTTCTTCTCATTAACCACAGCTAGAGTCATTGCATGTGTGTTAGCTTCAGAGACCACACATGGATCAACCAGTATCATTGCATGTGTGCTCTTTTTACTAACAACAATTTGAGTCATTTCATGACTATTCTTTTCACATACCACATATGGATCCACTAGTGTCATTGAAATGTCTGTTCTCTTCAAAGACAACACATGGATCCACCAGTGTCATTGTATGTGTGTTCTTTTTACTAACAACATCTCGAGTCATTGCATGTGTGTTCTTTTTACTAACAACAACCAGAGTCATTGCACGTGTGTTCTATTCAGAGACCACACATGGATCCACCAATGTCAATGCATGTGTGTTCTTTTTACTAACAACAACTGGAGTCATTGCATGTGTGTTCTTTTCACATACCACATATGGATCCACCAGTGTCATTGAAATGTGTGTTCTCCTTAGAGACCACACGTGGATCCACTAGTGTCATTGCATGTGTGTTCTTTTTATTAACAACAACTGGAGTCATTTCATGTGTGTTCTTTTCACATACAAAATATGGATCCACCAGTGTCATTGCATGTGTGTTCTCTTCAGAGACCACACATGGATCCGCCAGTGTCATTGCATGTGTGTTGTTTTTACTAACAACAACTGCAGTCATTGCATGTGTGTTCCTTTCACATCCCACATATGTATCCACTAGTGTCATTGAAATGTGTGTTCTCTTCAGAGACCACACATGGATCCACCAATGTCATTGCATGTGTGCTCTTTTCACGAACAACAACCAGAGTCATTGCATGTGTGTTCTTTTTATTAACAACAACAAGACTCATTGCATGTGTGTTCTCTTTACAGACCACACATGGATCCACCAGTGTCATTGCATGTGTGTTCTTTTTACTAACAGCAACTAGAGTCATTGCATGTGTGTTCTTTTCACATGCCACATATGGATCGACAAGTGTCATTGCATGTGTGTTCTCTTCAGAGACCACACATGGATCCACTAGTGTCATTGCATGTGTGTTCTTTCTACTAACAACAATTGGGGTCATTTCATGACTATTCTTTTTACATACCACATATGGATCCACCAGTGTCATTGAAATGTGTGTTCTTCTAATTAGCCACAGCTAGAGTCATTGCATGTGTGTTCTCTTCAGAGAACACACATGGATCCACCAGTATCATTGCATGTGTGCTCTTTTTACTAACAACAACTTGAGTCATTTCATGACTATTCTTTTCACATACCACATATGGTTCCATCAGTGTCATTGAAATGTCTGTTGTCTTTAGAGACCACACATGGATCCACCAGTGTCATTGCATGTGTGTTCTTCTTACTAACAACAACCAGAGTCATTGCATGTGTGTTCTTTTCACAATCCACCTATGGATCCACCAGTGTCATTGCATGTGTGCTCTCGTTAGAGACCGCACATGGATCCACTAGTCTCATTGCATGTGTGTTCTTTTTACTAACAAAAACTAGTCATTTCATGACTATTATTTTCACATACCACATATGGATCCACTAGTGTCATTGCATGTGTGTTCTCTTCAGAGACCACACATGGATCCACCAGTGTCATTGCATGTGTGTTCTTTTTACTAACAACAACTAGAGTCATTGCATGTGTGTTCTTTTCACATACCACATATGGATCCACCAGATTCATTGCATGTGTGTTCTCTTCAGAGACCACACAATGGATCCACGAGTGTCATTGCATGTGTGTTATTTTTACTAACAACAACTAGAGTCATTGCATGTGTGTTCTTTTCACATACCACAGATGGATCCACCAGTGTCATTGAAATGTGTGTTCTCTTTAGAGACCACACATGGATCCACTAGTGTCATTGCATGTGTGTACTTTTTATTAACAACAACTGGAGTCATTGCATGTGTGTTCTTTTCACATACCACATATGGATCCACCAGTGTCATTGCATGTGTGTTCTTTTCAAAGACCACACATGGATCCACCAGTGTCATTGCATGTGTGTTCTTTTTACTAACAACAACTGCAGTAATTGCATGTGTGTTTCTTTAGCATACCACATATGGATCCACTAGTGTCATTGAAATGTGTGTTCTCTTTAGAGACCACACATGGATCCACCAATGTCATTGCATGTGTGCTCTTTTTACTAACAACAACTAGAGTCATTGCATATGTGTTATTTTTAGTAACAACAACCAGAGTCATTGCATGTGTGTTCTATTCAAAGACCACACATGGATCCACCAATGTCATTACATGTGTGTTCTTTTTACTAACAACAACTGGAGTCATTGCATCTGTGTTCTTTTCACATACCACATATGGATCCACCAGTGTTATTGAAATGTGTGTTCTCTTCACAGACCACCCATGGATCCACAAATTTCATTGCATGTGTGCTCTTTTTACTAAAAACAACCAGAGTCATTGCATGTGTGTTCTTTTTACTAACAACAACCAGAGTCATTGCATGCGTGTCCACTTCAGAGACCACACATGGATCCACCATTGTCATTGCATGTGTGTTCTTTTTACTAACAACAACAGGAGTCATTGCATGTGTGTTCTTTTCACATACCACATATGGATCCACCAGTGTCATTGAAATGTGTGTTGTCTTCAGAGACCACACGTGGATCCACTAGTGTCATTGCATATGTGTTCTTTTTATTGACAACAACTGGAGTAATTTCATGTGTGTTCTTTTCACATACCAAATATGAATCCACCAGTGTCATTGCATGTGTGTTCTCTTCTGAGACCACACATGGATCCACCAGTGTCATTGCATGTGTGTTGTTTTTACTAACAACAACTGCAGTCATTGCATGTGTGTTCCTTTCACATCCCACATATGTATCCACCAGTGTCATTGAAATGTGTGTTCTCTTCAGAGACCACACATGGATCCACGAATGTCATTGCATGTGTGCTCTTTTTACTAACAACAACCAGAGTCATTGCATGTGTGTTCTTTTTACTAACAACAACAAGACTCATTGCATGTGTGTTCTCTTTAGAGACCACACATGGATCCACCAGTGTCATTGCATGTGTGTTCTTTTTACTAACAACAACTGGAGTCATTGCATGTGTGTTCTTTTCACATACCACATATGGATCCACCAGTGTCATTGAAATGTGTGTTCTCTTCAGAGACCACACGTGGATCCACTAGTGTCATTGCATATGTGTTCTTTTTATTAACAACAACTGGAGTCTTTTGATGTGTGTTTTTTTCCCATACCAAATATGGATCCACCAGTGTCATTGCATGTGTGTTCTCTTCTGAGACCACACATGGATCCACAAGTGTCATTGCATGTGTGTTGTTTTTACGAACAACAACTGCAGTCATTGCATGTGTGTTCCTTTCACATCCCACATATGTATCCACCAGTGTCATTGAAATGTGTGTTCTCTTCAGAGACCACACATGGATCCACGAATGTCATTGCATGTGTGCTCTTTTTACTAACAACAACCAGAGTCATTGCATGTGTGTTCTCTTTAGAGACCACACATGGATCCACCAGTGTCATTGCATGTGTGTTCTTTTTACTAACAACAACTGGAGTCATTGCATGTGTGTTCTTTTCACATGCCACATATGGATCGACAAGTGTCATTGCATGTGTGTTCTCTTCAGAGACCACACATGGATCCACCAGTGTCATTGCATGTGTGTTCTTTTTACTAACAACAACTGGAGTCATTTCATGACTATTCTTTGTACATACCACATATGGATCCACCAGTGTCATTGAAATGTGTGTTCTTCTCATTAACCACAACTAGAGTCATTGCATGTGTGTTCTCTTCAGAGACCACACATGGATCCACCAGTATCATTGCATGTGTGCTCTTTTTACTAACAACAACTTGAGTCATTTCATGACTATTCTTTTCACATACCACATATGGTTCCACCAGTGTCATTGAAATGTCTGTTCTCTTTAGAGACCACACATGGATCCACCAGTGTCATTGCATGTGTGTTCTTCTTACTAACAACAACCAGAGTCATTGCATGTGTGTTCTTTTCACAATCCACCTATGGATCCACCAGTGTCATTGCATGTGTGCTCTCTTCAGAGACCACACATGGATCCACGAGTGTCATTGCATGTGTGTTCTTTTTACTAACAAAAACTAGAGTCATTTCATGACTATTATTTTCACATACCACATATGGATCCAGCAGTATCATTGCATGTGTGTTCTCTTCAGAGACCACACATGGATCTACCAGTGTCATTGCATGTGTGTTCTTTTTACTAACAACAACTAGAGTCATTGCGTGTGTGTTCTTTTCACATACCACATATGGATCCACCAGAGTCATTGTATGTGTGTTCTGTTCAGAGACCACACAATGGATCCACCAGTGTCATTGCATGTGTGTTATTTTTACTAACAACAACTAGAGTCATTGCATGTGTGTTCTTTTCACATACCACATATGGATCCACCAGTGTCATTGAAATGTGTGTTCTCTTTAGAGACCACACATGGATCCACTAGTGTCATTGCATGTGTGTACTTTTTATTAACAACAACTGGAGTCATTGCATGTGTGTTCTTTTCACATACCACATATGGATCCACCAGTGTCATTGCATGTGTGTTCTCTTCGGAGACCACACATGGATCCACCAATGTCATTGCATGTTTGTTCTTTTTACTAACAACAACTTCAGTACTTGCATGTGTGTTCCTTTCACATACCACATATGGATCCACCAGTGTCATTGAAATGTGTGTTCTCTTTAGAGACCACACATGGATCCACCAATGTCATTGCATGTGTGCTCTTTTTACTAACAACAACCAGAGTCATTGCATAGGTGTTCTTTTACTAACAACAACCAGACTCATTACATGTGTGTTCTCTTTAGAGACCACACATGGATCCACCGGTGTCATTGCATGTGTGTTCTTTTTACTAACCACAACTAGAGTCATTGCATGTGTGTTCTTTTCACATACCACATATGGATCCAGAAGTGTCATTGCATGTGTGTTCTCTTCAGAGACCACACATGGATCCACTAGTGTCGTTGCATGTGTGTTCTTTTTACTAACAACAACTGGAGTCATTTCATGACTATTCTTTTCACATACCACATATGGATCCACCAGTGTCATTGAAATGTGTGTTGTTCTCAATAACCACAGCAAGAGTCATTGCATGTGTGTTCTCTTCAGAGACCACACAATGGATCCACTAGTGTCATTGCATGTGTGTTATTTTTACTAACAACAACTAGAGTCATTGCATGTGTGTTCTTTTCACATACCACATATGGATCCACCAGTGTCATTGAAATGTGTGTTCTATTCAGAGAGCACACGTGGATCCACTAGTGTCATTGCATGTGTGTTCTTTTTATTAACAACAACTTGAGTGCATGTGTGTTCTTTTCACAAACCACATATGGATCGACAACTGTCATTTCATGTGTGTTCTGTTCAGTGACCACACATGGATCCACCAGTGTCATTGCATGTGTGTTCTTTTTACTAAGAACAACTGGAGTCATTTCATGACTATTCTTTTTACATACCACATATGGATCCACCAGTGTCATTGAAATGTGTGTTCTTCTCATTAACCACATCTAGAGTCATTGCATGTGTGTTCTCTTTAGAGACCACACATGGATCCACCAGTATCATTGCATGTATGCTCTTTTTACTAACAACAACTTGAGTCATTTCATGACTATTCTTTTCACATACCAAATATGGTTCCACTAGTGTCATTGAAATGTCTGTTCTCTTTAGAGACCACACATGGATCCACCAGTGTCATTGCATGTGTGTTCTTCTTACTAACAACAACCAGAGTCATTGCATGTGTGTTCTTTTCACAATCCACCTATGGATCCACCAGTGTCATTGCATGTGTTTCTTCAGACCACACATGGATCCACGAGTGTCATTGCATGTGTGTTCTTTTTACTAACAAAAACTAGAGTCATTTCATGACTATTATTTTCACATACCACATATGGATCCACCAGTGTCATTGCATGTGTGTTCTCTTCAGAGACCACACATGGATCCACCAGTGTCATTGCATGTGTGTTATTTTTACTAACAATAACTAGAGTCATTGCGTGTGTGTTCTTTTCACATACCACATATGGATCCACCAGAGTCATTGTATGTGTGTTCTGTTCAGAGACCACACAATGGATCCACTAGTGTTATTGCATGTGTGTTATTTTTACTAACAACAACTAGAGTCATTGCATGTGTGTTCTTTTCACATACCACATATGGATCCACCACTGCCATTGAAATGTGCGTTCTCTTCAGAGACCACACATGGATCCACTAGTGTCATTGCATGTGTGTACTTTTTATTAACAACAACTGGAGTCATTGCATGTGTGTTCTTTTCACATACCACATATGGATCCACCAGTGTCATTGCATGTGTGTTCTCTTCAGAGACCACACATGGATCCAACAATGTCATTGCATGTGTGTTCTTTTTACTAACAACAACTATAGTAATTGCATGTGTGTTCCTTTCGCATACCACATATGGATCCACCAGTGTCATTGAAATGTGTGTTTTCTTCAGAGACCTCACATGGATCCACCAATGTCATTGCATGTGTGCTCTTTTTACTAACAACAACCAGAGTCATTGCATATGTGTTCTTTTTACTAACAACAACTAGACTCATTGCATGTGTGTTCTCTTTGGAGACCACACATGGATCCACCGGTGTCATTGCATGTGTGTTCTTTTTACTAACAACAATTGGAGTCAGTGCATGTGTGTTCTTTTCACATACCACATATGGATTGTCACATCCCAAGATTTTCCAAATCTTGTAATGTGAAAATAAAATAAACAAAATAAATTTTTGTTGAAAATTAGGGTGAAAAGAAACTTTTGTTTCTAAAAGGAGACTTAAAATCCCATCTTGAACAAACTTTGGTAGAAGTTTGAATTCAACAAATTCAAATCAAGGGAAATGCATTCCTCAATGAATGTATCTGGAAATTTGAACATTTGGAAAGAAATCCAAAACCCTAAACCCTAATGGAAGGAAATCATTTTCCAAAGTATCTCCAAATCCATGGATTTGATCCATACCAAGTTGATCAACAAATTTTCACAAAGGATCAAGAAAGACCTTAGAGATTAGTTTCACTTAAATTGGAACCAAAGACAAAATCTTGTGAATATAATAAGATAAGGAAATTGAATTTCCAAATTCAATAAAGCCCTTACCAAAAGCCATACCAAATGGTGAACAAATAATCCTAAAGGGATTTATTTGGATAAACATTTATCAAAGGAAAATAAATTGTTTTGGAAACACTGTTTTAGATCTTTTAATAAAAGACTTTGGTTTCAAATGAAAAGATAAGCCAAATTAATTTTGGCCAAGCTTTTGAAATAAAATATTTTGTTTTGATAAAATGAGTAAAGGTTTATTTAAATAAAATAAGGGATTTAAATATCCAATTTTATTTAAGTAAAGGCTTTTCCCATTTTAAATAAACACCAAGTATTTTATTACTACTTTGAAATCTTTTATTAAAAGGTTTTGCTTTGATTAAAATGAGTAAAGGATTATTTAAATAAAATAATAAGGATTTAAATATCCAATTTTATTTAAGTAAAGGCTTTCCCATTTTAATTAAAATACCAAAACTTATTTATTTAAATAAGTTTCCAAGTATTCTTTTATTTTTCAAATTAAACCTTCTGGTTTGGTTTTGAAAATAATTGGAATTCAATGGAAATATTATTAAATAAATCAAACCCTAATAACTAAAGATCCATTTTAATTAATTATTAAATGGATCCTAAAATAAATAAAATATTATTTCATTTTGAGATTTGGATTATGTTGCCAAACCAAATTCAAATGAAAGTTTGCTGTTTGAATTGATTGAGTGTTGTTTGAAATTGTTTGAATTAATTGTTTGAAATTGAAAACAGAAAAGAATTAGAAAAGAAAAGAGCGCATGTAAAAAAATAAGAAAATGTAGCAATGACCCTAAGGCCCAACAAATAGTCCAGCCAGATTCTCCCCGAAGAAATCTCTTCTCACTAAGAAATCTACCCACACAGAGATGACAAAGATGGACCCACTTTCCCTCTCCTCTCTCACGACAACAGA
Organism: Avena insularis; assembly: GCA_023614405.1. Taxonomy (NCBI): domain Eukaryota; kingdom Viridiplantae; phylum Streptophyta; class Magnoliopsida; order Poales; family Poaceae; genus Avena; species Avena insularis. Next base: position 382,662,056 of record CM042688.1, read on the forward strand.
CCCCACCTCCACTTATTCCCTCCAACTGCTGTTCTCACCGAGAAAGAAACCCGCAGAGTGAATGACGTGGACCCCTCCTTCCCCTTTCCCACCGACCAGAGGACCCACAGACACTGCTGTTCATCGCCTTCAACCTCAGCGACCAGTTCTTCCCCTTTACGCCGTTGATTGCTCAGACTTAATTCACCTTAACGCCGAGCCTTTACCTCGCTTTGATCACGCAGATGGAAACGCCTCCTCTCCTCTATAAATCCCTCTGTCACCTCGAAATGGCACGCCCTAGACGCCCTCAATTTCTCCTCGAGCCACCTCTGACGACGATGTTCGGTGATGATTCCGAAACCAAACCTTCCTTGCCTCATTGACCACGCACACATACTCCACACTTGGTGCTTCGTCTGGTGCTCCGCTCAGACGCTGGGTGCCTGGAACCTCGCCGACGACGCGCCTGCGTAGCCATTCCAACTACGGCGACATTCCCCGGTGAGCACAGACCTCCCCAGCACCTCTCAACGATGCTCCCTCGTTCGCGACCCTCGTGCGCACCTAACCCTGCCTCTCCTTGGCCTTAGGGCGATCTCCAGCGACGACTCCGACAAGCACAGAGCGCCGCCGTGTCTGCTTCTTCTCCGGCAACGTTTCCCGGTAAGCCTAGACCGCCCCGACCCCTCTTGTTCACGCACATGACTCCGGCTCGATCTTGCGCATCTAACCGTATAGTCTTTTCGCTTTGAGGTGATCCACAGCGACGCCAACGACGACGACCCGAGAGCCCCGCCGCCCACAGCAACTCCGGCGAGCAATCAAGCTCACCCCCGTGCGCCCCTCGCCCGACCAACACCTCCCCGAGCTTCGCCGTAACCCCCTGAGCCCGGTGAGCATGCCCTCTTTCTCTCTCGCTTCCTGTATCGCCGGCACCGTCGACGACCGATCGCTCCGCCGCCAGCAGCCGCCGCATCGCCGCCCACTTTAGGTCGAGCCTGCCGAAGCCGTTCGATTCAGATCGAACGAATACGATAGATTCATTTAATTCCGAAGGGGTACTGGCTCAGCGTCGCACGATCTAAATAGATCCAACGCTCCACGTTGCCGATCCACACCGAACCGGTACCGGCCAATCACAATAACGCTGCGTGGCACCAGTTGATCTGAATTAGAAATTTGAAAACAGAATTTCTTGCTAACTTCAAACCCATGTATCTTTTGATCCACACGTCCAAATTTTACAAATTTGATGTCGTTGGAATCAGCAAGACAAGACCTAACCAACCCTGCCCTTAGTTTAGCAAATAGTATCTGTTAACTTGTTTAATTTTGCAGATTCTTTTGTATGCTTGCTAACATTAGAAAAATCATTTAAAAATGATATTTAGGTTAAAACCTTTGCCAATTAGTTTGTTGTGACCTTGCTGACCATAGGAACCAACCCATAGTTTGGAAAGTGATTTTGGAAAAGAATAGAATGGATAAATTAGTTTAGTCCATTTCTAGCTAACTAAAACTATTTGTTTTGTTTATGAAAATGCTTTCATAAAGAAAACCTTGAGAAAATGTTTGGGCCAAACCTACTGACCAAAAGCACCAAGTTTTGCAATAGCAACTCATTTGGTGAACCCTATAGACTAAAACCCTAGTAGACATATTTCTTCACCACATAAAATGACCAAATAGGTGCCTTGTTTTGAAATTGGTTTTTGAGGTGAAACCTTTTGCTAACAACTTTGCCACTTTGGTAAATGACCAATTTGGATCTTACAAAGTTTAGGAATCTAATAGAAACCCTTTTGCAAATGACCTTGCCATTTTGGTAAATGACCAATTTGGAACTTACAAAGTTTAGAAGCCTAGTGAGGACCATCCCTACATTAGAACCAACCTTTGCATGCCTATGCATGACTTTGCCACTTTACAAAATGACCATTAGGTGTACCCAAATGTCTATTACCCACTAGGAACCACTTTTGCAAACAAAGCAAAACTTGGCATGCTTGCATGCATTTCTTTGACTTTGTTATTTTATGTGTTGATTTGCTTGATTGGTAGATTGAGTTTGTGCCTTGCTTGATTGATTGTAGTGACTTGAAGAGTGTGAGTGTTGCAAGGACAAGGAGTGAATTTATACCTCTACCAAAAGGCAAGTGATATTTCATATCTTATGTCCCATTATTTTCACTATGCATTAGTGTTTTTGCTAAAGTAAAATCTTGCATGGTTTTTATTTTGCTAAGTATAGACCTTGCTATAGGAAATCTAGTAGATGAATCCTTAGTAGGATTTTCCTAAGTTAAGAATCCTATTACTACCAAGCTTAGCCTAGCTAATAGAAAAACTTGGGTGGGATATATATTCACACTATGAAAAATATTCTAAGTCTGAGGACTTGTGTTTTGTTTAATAAAACAACTAAGATTAATGAAACACCTGGGTGGAAATGGAAGGAATGGTTTATGTTGAGTGGTTCACAAGGCCAGGGACTGGCTTGTGTATCTCACTTGTGGATGGCCACCCAGGAAACAAAGAGATTTGAGATGTCAAATGTTGAGAAGTTTCAAGTGCAACCACTTGGCACTATGGGCTCTGCCATGATCTTAGGATGCTGGAACTTAGTCTTTTGGATAGTGGGTGGTAGTGATTGATAGGTTGGAGCGCGTCCATTTGACTAAGGAAAGGCTATCAAGGATCATTCTTGGGAAACCAAGACTTGTGGGGAAAGTGCACCACCTCTGCAGAGTGTAAAAAACCTAAGTACTTAGCCATGTCCCTGGTAAAGGACAATTTGAACATCAAGACATGGAAGCAATCAAGAATCTCATCATTCCAATTTCTAAATTAAAACTTGCGGGTGAACAAGGGTTGTGTGAAATCTTAAATCTTTGATTGGTAGATGCCTTGAGAGGATCTTCAATCATTGGTTGAGAATTTGTTTTTGCCAAGTAAATCTTCAGTCTCTGATTGGTAGATGCCCTGAGTGGATCTTCAGTTTTTGATTGATAGATGCCTTGGAATTTGTTTTTGCCAAACAAAACTTATTTTCAAATGATAGGAAAAATCTATTTTGAGCAATGCAAAGCCTCAACTCCACTTAGCCAAATGCATATAGATGATAGACTCCACTATACTACCAAAGTATCACTTGCCAATACAATTCAAATGTATTGACCCTTGTGGCTGTAACTTATTATGTTGCAGGTTTGATTGTTTTAGTGAAGATTGATTGATTAGGATTACAAAGTCTACAACCAATATGCACTTTGTGGCACTTTGAAGATGAAGGACCCAATGCTTATAGTTATTCCGCTGCAATGTAATGTAATAGCCTAATGAGCTATGTTTGATGTAATAAAATTATGTTATTCCTGGTTATAAAGTGGTATTATGACCTTTGTTTCTCGATATTACATCTGAACTGTGGATGCTAGCTATTGATCCAGGGACTAGCATTGTAAACACAGGGGACTCAATCTTATTAAAGGTTGGGGACGCTACAGAATGGTATCAGAGCATTGTGTTGCCTGTAGGATTTGTAACCCTAGGATTGGACAAAAACCCTTAGAAAATAGGAGTTGTCTTATTCCAAAACTTATTTACAAAACAATCTTGTAAACTCTTTCCTCAACCATTTTGATTTCAATTCTACTTCTCTATTTCAATTTAATGGAAAGCCTACCCCATGACCAAAGACTACACCATGTGCAAAGGACTTCTTCAACACTTTTCAACTCTAATGACTTCAACTTCTTCAACATCTTCAACATGTACACCAAGGACTTCAACTTGGATATCACTAAAGACTACAAGTCTTGAGTAACATTTCACTTGAAGACTAAGGAAAAACAACTTAGAAGGAGCCATCAACATCTTTGAAGTATTTGTGACCAAGACACAAAAATTCTCCAAGGATACAAAGATCTCATTCAAGAAGAATCAACCAAAAAGGATGGAAAGATCACAAGTGAACCATATAGATGGACCACCATATTTAGTTAAGTCAAACCCACCAACTTATGTGGTGTAACAAAATATTTTGATGCCTAAGTATGTGCTTGAAACTGTTGTTTGAGTGGAGTGTTTGTTTGTGATCGCTTGCACATTGCTTGTGTGAATTGTGATGTGTGTGATTAGGATTGATTCCTTTAGAAACCTTTTGCCTATTCTAATCCCCTCCAACCCAAACAGATGACTTCTCCAGGAAACTCCAACATCAAGGATGGTGACAACAACAACAACCAAGAGGTCAACATGAGAGAGCTCATAGCAACCCAACACCAATTGAGCCAACTAACAGCTCAGTTCATAGCCAACAATAGTGATAAAGACCCTACCTTGCAAAAGTTTTTGGAAGAACAATCCCAACTGATGCTTAAGGTGACTAATCAAATGATCAGCATGGAAGAAAACTATCCCAAAAGAGTATATGACAACAAGGATGACAAGAATGTTATTCTAGATGGAGCACCAGCTTGCAATATTTGTGGAGACAAGGATCATACTTCCAAGGAGCATGAAGATCAATGCCCCAATTGTGAAGAGGAACATCCAGTTGGCCAATGCCCAACATCTCAAGTTACTTGTCACCTTTGTGAAGGAAACGACCATGTACCTATCCAATGCCCCGTCTATGCCATTGTTGAACAAAGGAAACAAGAAGGATCCAAGTATGCCAAGAATGATGATGACAAAGGAAAAGGACCACTTATACCTCCAAACAAGACAACCCAATTCAAAAGATCAAAGAAGCCCAAGAAACCAAAGCAAGACATGAGCCTTGTGCAATGTCGTAAATGTAAGGGAATGGGACACAACCCCAGTGGATGCCCAGAGTCCATAAAGAATAAAAGGATGGACCAAGTAGTGCAACAACTGCAAAGAGCTAGGCCATTATGTAGCAGTTTGTCCACAAGAGCAACGTAAAGAACTCCAAGATATCCACTGTTTCAATTGCAAGGAACCAGGACACTATGTAAGCAATTGTCCAGAAAAGATGAAGAACAAGATGAACAAGCCAAAGGAGAAACCCAACCTTAGCCCATGAGTCAAGCATGGAAATAATGTACACTATGCAGAAGTTTTCCAAGAAGAAGCTTTCCAAGATTCCAAGCAAGCCAAGATGTAGTTTAGTTGGAAAAATTTTAAGGGTGGTAGTACCCTAGTTGTTTTGAACCTGCTTGTAACCCTAGCCTCCCCAAATCTCGGGACGAGATTTATTTTAAGGGTGAATTGTCACATCCCAAGATTTTCCAAATCTTGTAATGTGAAAATAAAATAAACAAAATAAAATTTTGTTGAAAATTAGGGTGAAAAGAAACTTTTGTTTCTAAAAGGAGACTTAAAATCCCATCTTGAACAAACTTTGGTAGAAGTTTGAATTCAACAAATTCAAATCAAGGGAAATGCATTCCTCAATGAATGTATCTGGAAATTTGAACATTTGGAAAGAAATCCAAAACCCTAAACCCTAATGGAAGGAAATCATTTTCCAAAGTATCTCCAAATCCATGGATTTGATCCATACCAAGTTGATCAACAAATTTTCACAAAGGATCAAGAAAGACCTTAGAGATTAGTTTCACTTAAATTGGAACCAAAGACAAAATCTTGTGAATATAATAAGATAAGGAAATTGAATTTCCAAATTCAATAAAGCCCTTACCAAAAGCCATACCAAATGGTGAACAAATAATCCTAAAGGGATTTATTTGGATAAACATTTATCAAAGGAAAATAAATTGTTTTGGAAACACTGTTTTAGATCTTTTAATAAAAGACTTTGGTTTCAAATGAAAAGATAAGCCAAATTAATTTTGGCCAAGCTTTTGAAATAAAATATTTTGTTTTGATAAATGAGTAAAGGTTTATTTAAATAAAATAAGGGATTTAAATATCCAATTTTATTTAAGTAAAGGCTTTTCCCATTTTAAATAAACACCAAGTATTTTATTACTACTTTGAAATCTTTTATTAAAAGGTTTTGCTTTGATTAAAATGAGTAAAGTATTATTTAAATAAAATAATAAGGATTTAAATATCCAATTTTATTTAAGTAAAGGCTTTCCCATTTTAATTAAAACACCAAAACTTATTTATTTAAATAAGTTTCAAGTATTCTTTTATTTTTCAAATTAAACCTTCTGGTTTGGTTTTGAAAATAATTGGAATTCAATGGAAATATTATTAAATAAATCAAACCCTAATAATTAAAGATCCATTTTAATTAATTATTAAATGGATCCTAAAAATAAATAAAAATATTATTTCATTTTGAGATTTGGATTATGTTGCAAATGTAACCAAATTCAAATGAAAGTTTGCTGTTTGAATTGATTGAGTGTTGTTTGAAATTGTTTGAATTAATTGTTTGAAATTGAAAACAGAAAAAGAATTAGAAAAAGAAAAAAATAAGAAAATGTAACAAAGCCCACTAAGGCCCAACAGCAAGAGTCCAGCCAGATTCTCCCAGAAGAAATCTCTTCTCACTAAGAAATCTACCCACACAGAGACAGACAGCATGGACCCACTTTCCCCTCTCCCTCTCTCGCTGACAACAGACCCCACCTCCACTTATTCCCTCCCCGAACCGTTGTTCTGCACCGAGAAAGAAAACCCGCAGAGTGAATGACAGGTGGACCCCGTTCCCTTCCCCTTTCCCACTGACCAGAGGACCCCACAGACAGCTGTTCATCGTCTTCAACCCCGCAGCGACCAGTTCTTCCCTCTGCTCGCCGTTGATTGCTCGACTTAATTCACCTTAACGCCGAGCCTTTACCTCGCCTTGATCACGCAGATGGAAACGCCTCCCTCTCCTCTATAAATCCCCTCTGTCACCTCGAGCTGGCACGCCCTAGACGCCCTCAATTTCTCCTCGAGCCACCTCTGTCCGACGATGTTCCGGTGATGATTCCGGCGAAACCAAACCTTCCCTTGCCTCATTGACCACGCACACATACTCCACACTCATCGGTGCTTCGTCTGCGTTCTCCGCTCAGACGCGGTGCCTCGAACTCGCCGACGACGACTGCAGCCACCGCCGTTCTGCTCCAACTATGGCGACATTCCCGGTGAGCACAGACCTCCCCAGCACCTCTCAACGATGCTCCCTCGTTCGCGACCCTCGTGCGCACCTAACCCTGCCTCTCCTTGGCCTTAGGGCGATCTCCAGCGACGACTCCGACAAGCACAGACCGCCGTCGTGTCTGCTTCTTCTCCGGCAACGTTTCCCGGTAAGCCTAGACCGCCCCGACCCCTCTTGTTCACGCACATGACTCCGGCTCGATCTTGCGCATCTAACCGTATAGTCTTTTCGCTTTGAGGTGATCCACAGCGACGCCAACGACGACGACCCGAGAGCCCCGCCGCCCATAGCAACTCCGGCGAGCAATCAAGCTCACCCCCGTGCGCCCCTCGCCCGACCAACACCTCCCCGAGCTTCGCCATAACCCCCTGAGCCCGGTGAGCATGCCCTCTTTCTCTCTCGCTTCCTGTCGCTGCACTGACGACCGACGCTTCCGCCGCCAGCCGCCGTGATCGCCGCCCACTTTAGGTCGAGTCATTGCCCGTTCGATTCAGATCGAACGAATACGATAGATTCATTTAATTCCGAAGGGGTACTGGCTCAGCGTCGCACGATCTAAATAGATCCAATGCTCCACGTTGCCGATCCACACCGAACCGGTACCGGCCAATCACAGCGCAATGCGTGGCACCAGTTGATCTGAATTAGAAATTTGAAAACAGAATTTCTTGCTAACTTCAAACCCATGTATCTTTTGATCCACACGTCCAAATTTTACAAATTTGATGTCGTTGGAATCAGCAAGACAAGACCTAACCAACCCTGCCCTTAGTTTAGCAAATAGTATCTGTTAACTTGTTTAATTTTGCAGATTCTTTTGTATGCTTGCTAACATTAGAAAAATCATTTAAAAATGATATTTAGGTTAAAACCTTTGCCAATTAGTTTGTTGTGACCTTGCTGACCATAGGAACCAACCCATAGTTTGGAAAGTGATTTTGGAAAAGAATAGAATGGATAAATTAGTTTAGTCCATTTCTAGCTAACTAAAACTATTTGTTTTGTTTATGAAAATGCTTTCATAAAGAAAACCTTGAGAAAATGTTTGGGCCAAACCTACTGACCAAAAGCACCAAGTTTTGCAATAGCAACTCATTTGGTGAACCCTATAGACTAAAACCCTAGTAGACATATTTCTTCACCACATAAAATGACCAAATAGGTGCCTTGTTTTGAAATTGGTTTTTGAGGTGAAACCTTTTGCTAACAACTTTGCCACTTTGGTAAATGACCAATTTGGATCTTACAAAGTTTAGGAATCTAATAGAAACCCTTTTGCAAATGACCTTGCCATTTTGGTAAATGACCAATTTGGAACTTACAAAGTTTAGAAGCCTAGTGAGGACCATCCCTACATTAGAACCAACCTTTGCATGCCTATGCATGACTTTTCCACTTTACAAAAATGACCATTAGGTGTACCCAAATGTCTATGACCCACTAGGAACCACTTTTGCAAACAAAGCAAAACTTGGCATGCTTGCATGCATTTCTTTGACTTTGTTATTTTATGTGTGTTGATTTGCTTGATTGGTAGATTGAGTTTGTGCCTTGCTTGATTGATTGTAGTGACTTGAAGAGTGTGAGTGTTGCAAGGACAAGGAGTGAATTTATACCCTCTACCAAAAAGGCAAGTGATATTTCATATCTTATGTCCCATTATTTTCACTATGCATTAGTGTTTTTGCTAAAGTAAAATCTTGCATGGTTTTTATTTTGCTAAGTATAGACCTTGCTATAGGAAATCTAGTAGATGAATCCTTAGTAGGATTTTCCTAAGTTAAGAATCCTATTACTACCAAGCTTAGCCTAGCTAATAGAAAAACTTGGGTGGGATATATATTCACACTATGAAAAATATTCTAAGTCTGAGGACTTGTGTTTTGTTTAATAAAACAACTAAGATTAATGAAACACCTGGGTGGAAATGGAAGGAATGGTTTATGTTGAGTGGTTCACAAGGCCAGGGACTGGCTTGTGTATCTCACTTGTGGATGGCCACCCAGGAAACAAAGAGATTTGAGATGTCAAATGTTGAGAAGTTTCAAGTGCAACCACTTGGCACTATGGGCTCTGCCATGATCTTAGGATGCTGGAACTTAGTCTTTTGGACAGTGGGTGGTAGTGATTGATAGGTTGGAGCGCGTCCATTTGACTAAGGAAAGGCTACTGAAGGATCATTCTTGGGAAACCAAGACTTGTGGGGAAAGTGCACCACCTCTGCAGAGTGTAAAAAACATAAGTACTTAGCCATGTCCCTGGTAAAGGACAATTTGAACATCAAGACATGGAAGCAATCAAGAATCTCATCATTCCAATTTCTAAATTAAAACTTGCGGGTGAACAAGGGTTGTGTGAAATCTTAAATCTTTGATTGGTAGATGCCTTGAGAGGATCTTCAATCATTGGTTGAGAATTTGTTTTTGCCAAGTAAATCTTCAGTCTCTGATTGGTAGATGCCCTGAGTGGATCTTCAGTTTTTGATTGATAGATGCCTTGGAATTTGTTTTTGCCAAACAAAACTTATTTTCAAATGATAGGGAAAAATCTATTTTGAGCAATGCAAAGCCTCAACTCCACTTAGCCAAATGCATATAGATGATAGACTCCACTATACTACCAAAGTATCACTTGCCAATACAATTCAAATGTATTGACCCTTGTGGCTGTAACTTATTATGTTGCAGGTTTGATTGTTTTAGTGAAGATTGATTGATTAGGATTACAAAGTCTACAACCAGCATATGCTTTGTGGCACTTTGAAGATGAAGGACCCAATGCTTATAGTTATTCCGCTGCAATGTAATGTAATAGCCTAATGAGCTATGTTTGATGTAATAAAATTATGTTATTCCTGGTTATAAAGTGGTATTATGACCTTTGTTTCTCGATATTACATCTGAACTGTGGATGCTAGCTATTGATCCAGGGACTAGCATTGTAAACACAGGGGACTCAATCTTATTAAAGGTTGGGGACGCTACATGGATCCACAAGTGTCATTGCATGTGTGTTCTCTTCAGAGACCACACATGGATCCACCAGTGTCGTTGCATGTGTGTTCTCTTCAGAGACCACACATGGGTCCACCGGTGTCATTGCATGTGTGTTCTTTTTACTAACGACAACTAGAGTCATTGCATGTGTATTCTTTTCACATACCACACATGGATCCACCAGTGTCATTGAAATGTGTGTTCTCTTTAGAGACCACACATGGATCCACCAGTGTCATTGCATGTGTGTTGTTTTTACTAACAACAACTGGAGGCATTGCATGTGTGTTCTTTTCACATACCACCTATGGATCCACCAGTGTCATTGCATGTGTGTTCTCTTCAGAGACCACACATGGATCCACTAGTGTCATTGCATGTTTTCTCTTTTTACTAACAACAACTGGAGTCATTTCATGACTATTCTTTTCACATATCACATATGGATCCACCAGTGTCTTTGAAATGTGTGTTCTTCTTATTAACCACAGCTAGAGTCATTGCATGTCTGTTTTCTTCAGAGACCACACATGGATCAACCAGTATCATTGCATGTGTGTTCTCTTCAGAGACCACACAATGGATCCACCAGTGTCATTGCATGTGTGTTATTTTTACTAACAACAACTAGAGTCATTGCATGTGTCTTCTTTTCACATACCACATATGGATCCAGCAGTGTCATTGAAATGTGTGTTCTCTTCAGAGACCACACATGGATCCACTAGTGTCATTGCATGTGTGTTCTTTTTACTAACAACAACTAGAGTCATTGCATGTGTGTTCTTTTCACATACCACATATGGATCCACCAGTGTCATTGCATGTGTGTTCTCTTAAGAGACCACACATGGATCCACCAGTGTCATTGCATGTGTGTTCTTTTTTACTAACAACAACTGCAGTAATTGCATGTGTGTTCCTTTCACATACCACATATGGATCCACCAGTGTCATTGAAATGTGTGTTCTCTTCAGAGACCACACATGGATCCACCAATGTCATTCCATGTGTGCTCTTTTTACTAACAACAACCAGAGTCATTGCATATGTGTTCTTTTTACTAACAACAACCAGACTCATTGCATGTGTGTTCTCTTTAGAGACCACACATGGATCCACTGGTGTCATTGCATGTATGTTCTTTTTACTAACAACAACTAGAGTCATTGCATGTGTGTTATTTTCACATACCACATATGGATCCACAAGTGTCATTGCATGTGTGTTATCTTCAGAGACCACACATGGATCCACCAGTGTTGTTGCATGTGTGGTATTTTTACTAACAACAACTGGAGTCATTTCATGACTATTCTTTTCACATACCACATATGGATCCACCAGTGTCATTGAAATGTGTGTTCTTCTCATTAACCACAGCTAGAGTCATTGCATGTGTGTTCTCTTCAGAGACCACACAATGGATCCACCAGTGTCATTGCATGTGTGTTATTTTTACTAACAACAACTAGAGCCATTGCATGTGTGTTCTTTTCACATACCACATATGGATCCACCAGTGTCATTGAAATGCGTGTTCTCTTCAGAGACCACACATGGATCCACTAGTGTCATTGCATGTGTGTTCTTTTTACTAACAACAACTAGATTCATTGCATGTGTATTCTTTTCACATACCACATATGGATCCACAAGTGTCATTGCATGTGTGTTCTTTTTACTAAGAACAACTGGAGTCATTGCATGTGTGTTCTTTTCACATACCACATGGATCCACCAGTGTTATTGAAATGTGTGTTCTCTTCAGAGACCACACATGGATCCACCAGTGTCATTGCATGTGTGCTCTTTTTACTAAAAACAACTAGAGTCATTGCATGTGTGTTCTTTTCACATACCACATATGGATCCACCAGAGTCATTGCATGTGTGTTCTCTTCAGAGACCACACAATGGATCCACCAGTGTCATTGCATGTGTGTTATTTTTACTAACAACAACTAGAGTCATTGCATGTGTTTTCTTTTCACATACCACATATGGATCCACTAGTGTCATTGAAATGTGTGTTCTCTTCAGAGACCACACATGGATCCACTAGTGTCATTGCACGTGTGTTCTTTTTACTAACAACAACTAGATTCATTGCAAGTGTATTCTTTTCACATACCACATATGGATCCACAAGTGTCATTGCATGTGTGTTCTTTTTACTAAGAACAACTGGAGTCATTGCATGTGTGTTCTTTTCACATACCACATGGATCCACCAGTGTTATTGAAATGTGTGTTCTCTTCAGAGACCACACATGGATCCACCAATGTCATTGCATGTGTGCTCTTTTTACTAAAAACAACTAGATTCATTGCATGTGTGTTCTTTTCACTTACCACATATGGATCCACCAGAGTCATTGCATGTGTGTTCTCTTCAGAGACCACACAATGGATCCACCAGTGTCATTGCATGTGTGTTATTTTTACTAACAACAACTAGAGTCATTGCATGTGTGTTCTTTTCACATACCACATATGGATCCACCAGTGTCATTGAAATGTGTGTTCTCTTTAGAGACCACACATGGATCCACTAGTGTCATTGCATGTGTGTTCTTTTTATTAACAACAACTGGAGTCATTGCATGTGTGTTCTTTTAACATACCACATATGGATCCACCAGTGTCATTGCATGTGTGTTCTCTTCAGAGGCCACACATGGATCCACCACTATCATTGCATGTGTGTTCTTGTTACTAACAACAACTGCAGTAATTGCATGTGTGTTCCTTTCACATAAAACATATGGATCCACCAGTGTCATTGAAATGTGTGTTCTCTTCAGAGACCACACATGGATCCACCAATGTCATTGCATGTGTGCTCTTTCTACTAACAACAACCAGAGTCATTGCATATGTGTTCTTTTTACTAACAACAACTAGACTCATTGCATGTGTGTTCTCTTTAGAGACCACACATGGATCCACCGGTGTCATTGCATGTGTGTTCTTTTTACTAACAACAACTGGAGTCAGTGCATGTGTGTTCTTTTAAGATACCACATATGGATCCACAAGTGTCATTGCATGTGTGTTCTCTTCAGAGACCACACATGGATCCACCAGTGTCGTTGCATGTGTGTTCTCTTCAGAGACCACACATGGGTCCACCAGTGTCATTGCATGTGTGTTCTTTTTACTAACGACAACTAGAGTCATTGCATGTGTATTCTTTTCACATACCACATATGGATCCACCAGTGTCATTGAAATGTGTGTTCTCTTTAGAGACCACACATGGATCCACCAGTGTCATTGCATGTGTGTTCTTTTTACTAACAACAACTGGAGGCATTGCATGTGTGTTCTTTTCACATACCACCTATGGATCCACCAGTGTCATTGCATGTGTGTTCTCTTCAGAGACCACACATGGATCCACTAGTGTCATTACATGTTTTCTCTTTTTACTAACAACAACTGTAGTCATTTCATGACTATTCTTTTCACATATCCCATACGGATCCACCAGTGTCATTGAAATGTGTGTTCTTCTCATTAACCACAGCTAGAGTCATTGCATGTGTGTTCTCTTCAGAGACCGCACATGGATCAACCAGTATCATTGCATGTGTGTTCTCTTCAGAGTCCACACAATGGATCCACCAGTGTCATTGCATGTGTGTTATTTTTACTAACAACAACTAGAGTCATTGCATGTGTCTTCTTTTCACATACCACATATGGATCCAACGGTGTCATTGAAATGTGTGTTCTCTTCAGAGACCACACATGGATCCACTAGTGTCATTGCATGTGTGTTCTTTTTATTAACAACAACTCGAGTCATTGCATGTGTGTTCTTTTCACATACCACATATGGATCCACCTGTGTCATTGCATGTGTGTTCTCTTCAGAGACCACACATGGATCCACCAGTGTCATTGCATGTGTGTTCTTTTTACTAACAACAACTGCAGTAATTGCATGTGTGTTCCTTTCACATACCACATATGGATCCACCAGTGTCATTGAAATGTGTGTTCTCTTCAGCGACCACACATGGATCCACCAATGTCATTGCATGTGTGCTCTTTTTACTAACAACAACCAGAGTCATTGCATATGTGTTCTTTTTACTAACAACAACCAGACTCATTGCATGTGTGTTCTCTTTAGAGACCACACATGGATCCACCGGTGTCATTGCATGTTTGTTCTTTTTACTAACAACAACTGGAGTCATTGCATGTGTGTTCTTTTCACATACCACATATGGATCCACAAGTGTCATTGCATGTGTGTTATCTTCAGAGACCACACATGGATCCACCAGTGTTGTTACATGTGTGTTATTTTTACTAACAACAACTTGAGTCATTTCATGACTATTCTTTTCACATACCACATATGGATCCACCAGTGTCATTGAAATGTGTGTTCTTCTCATTAACCACAGCTAGAGTCATTGCATGTGTGTTCTCTTCAGATACCACACAATGGATCCACCAGTGTCATTGCATGTGTGTTATTTTTACTAACAACAACTAGAGTCATTGCATGTGTGTTCTTTTCACATACCACATATGGATCCACCAGTGTCATTGAAATGTGTGTTCTCTTCAGAGACCACACATGGATCCACTATTGTCATTGCATGTATTTTCTTTTTACTAACAACAATTAGAGTCATTGCATGTGTATTCTTTTCACATACCACATATGGATCCACAAGTGTCATTGCATGTGTGTTCTTTTTACTAACAACAACTGGAGTCATTGCATGTGTGTTCTTTTCACATACCACGTGGATCCACCAGTGTTATTGAAATGTGTGTTCTCTTCAGAGACCACACATGGATCCACCAATGTCATTGCATGTGTGCTCTTTTTTCTAAACACAACCAGAGTCATTGCATGTGTGTTCTTTTTACTAACAACAACCAAAGTCATTGCATGTGTGTTCTCTTCAGAGACCACATTTGGATCCACCAATGTCATTGCATGTGTGTTCTTTTTACTAACAACAACAGGAGTCATTGCATGTGTGTTCTCTTCAGAGACCACACACGGATCCACCAATGTCATTGCACGTGTGTTCTTGTTAGTAACAACAACTGCAGTAATTGCATGTGTGTTCCTTTCACATACCAAATATGGATCCACCAGTGTCATTGAAATGTGTGTTCTCTTCAGAGACCACACATGGATCCACCAATGTCATTGCATGTGTGCTCTTTTTACTAACAACAACCAGAGTCATTGCATATGTGTTCTTTTTACTAACAACAACTAGACTCATTGCATGTGTGTTCTCTTTAGAGACCACACATGGATCCACCGGTGTGTTTGCATGTGTGTTCTTTTTACTAACAACAACTGGAGTCAGTGCATGTGTGTTCTTTTAACATACCACATATGGATCCACAAGTGTCATTGCATGTGTGTTCTCTGCAGAGACCACACATGGATCCACCAGTGTCGTTGCATGTGTGTTCTCTTCAGATACCACACATGGGTCCACCGGTGTCATTGCATGTGTGTTCTTTTTACTAACGACAACTAGAGTCATTGCATGTGTATTCTTTTCACATACCACATATGGATCCACCAGTGTCATTGAAATATGTGTTCTCTTTAGAGACCACACATGGATCCACCAGTGTCATTGCATGTGTGTTCTTTTTACTAACAACAACTGGAGGCATTGCATGTGTGTTCTTTTCACATACCACCTATGGATCCACCAGTGTCATTGCATGTGTGTTCTCTTCAGAGACCACACATGGATCCACCAGTGTCGTTGCATGTGTGTTCTCTTCAGAGACCACACATGGGTCCACCAGTGTCATTGCATGTGTGTTCTTTTTACTAACGACAACTAGAGTCATTGCATGTGTATTCTTTTCACATACCACATATGGATCCACCAGTGTCATTGAAATGTGTGTTCTCTTTAGAGACCACACATGGATCCACCAGTGTCATTGCATGTGTGTTCTTTTTACTAACAACAACTGGAGGCATTGCATGTGTGTTCTTTTCACATACCACCTATGGATCCACCAGTGTCATTGCATGTGTGTTCTCTTCAAAGACCACACATGGATCCACTAGTGTCATTACATGTTTTCTCTTTTTACTAACAACAACTGTAGTCATTTCATGACTATTCTTTTCACGTATCCCATACGGATCCACCAGTGTCATTGAAATGTGTGTTCTTCTCATTAACCATAGCTAGAGTCATTGCATGTGTGTTCTCTTCAGAGACCGCACATGGATCAACCAGTATCATTGCATGTGTGTTCTCTTCAGAGTCCACACAATGGATCCACCAGTGTCATTGCATGTGTGTTATTTTTACTAACAACAACTAGAGTCATTGCATGTGTCTTCTTTTCACATACCACATATGGATCCAACAGTGTCATTGAAATGTGTGTTCTCTTCAGAGACCACACATGGATCCACTAGTGTCATTGCATGTGTGTTCTTTTTATTAACAACAACTCGAGTCATTGCATGTGTGTTCTTTTCACATACCACATATGGATCCACCAGTGTCATTGCATGTGTGTTCTCTTCAGAGACCACACATGGATCCACCAGTGTCATTGCATGTGTGTTCTTTTTACTAACAACAACTGCAGTAATTGCATGTGTGTTCCTTTCACATACCACATATGGATCCACCAGTGTCATTGAAATGTGTGTTCTCTTCAGCGACCACACATGGATCCACCAATGTCATTGCATGTGTGCTCTTTTTACTAACAACAACCAGAGTCATTGCATATGTGTTCTTTTTACTAACAACAACCAGACTCATTGCATGTGTGTTCTGTTTAGAGACCACACATGGATCCACCGGTGTCATTGCATGTGTGTTCTTTTTACTAACAACAACTGGAGTCATTGCATGTGTGTTCTTTTCACATACCACATATGGATCCACAAGTGTCATTGCATGTGTGTTATCTTCAGAGACCACACATGGATCCACCAGTGTTGTTACATGTGTGTTATTTTTACTAACAACAACTTGAGTCATTTCATGACTATTCTTTTCACATACCACATATGGATCCACCAGTGTCATTGAAATGTGTGTTCTTCTCATTAACCACAGCTAGAGTCATTGCATGTGTGTTCTCTTCAGATACCACACAATGGATCCACCAGTGTCATTGCATGTGTGTTATTTTTACTAACAACAACTAGAGTCATTGCATGTGTGTTCTTTTCACATACCACATATGGATCCACCAGTGTCATTAAAATGTGTGTTCTCTTCAGAGACCACACATGGATCCACTATTGTCATTGCATGTATTTTCTTTTTACTAACAACAACTAGAGTCATTGCATGTGTATTCTTTTCACATACCACATATGGATCCACAAGTGTCATTGCATGTGTGTTCTTTTTACTAACAACAACTGGAGTCATTGCATGTGTTCTTTTCACATACCACATGGATCCACCAGTGTTATTGAAATGTGTGTTCTCTTCAGAGACCACACATGGATCCACCAATGTCATTGCATGTGTGCTCTTTTTACTAAACACAACCAGAGTCATTGCATGTGTGTTCTTTTTACTAACAACAACCAAAGTCATTGCATGTGTGTTCTCTTCAGAGACCACATTTGGATCCACCAATGTCATTGCATGTGTGTTCTTTTTACTAACAACAGGAGTCATTGCATGTGTGTTCTCTTCAGAGACCACACACGGATCCACCAATGTCATTGCACGTATGTTCTTGTTAGTAACAACAACTGCAGTAATTGCATGTGTGTTCCTTTCACATACCAAATATGGATCCACCAGTGTCATTGAAATGTGTGTTCTTCTTGAGACCACACATGGATCCACCAATGTCATTGCATGTGTGCTCTTTTACTAACAACAACCAGAGTCATTGCATATGTGTTCTTTTTTACTAACAACTAGACTCATTGCATGTGTGTTCTTTAGAGACCACACATGGATCCACCGTGTGTTTGCATGTGTGTTCTTTTTACTAACAACAACTGGAGTCAGTGCATGTGTGTTCTTTTAACATACCACATATGGATCCACAAGTGTCATTGCATGTGTGTTCTCTGCAGAGACCACACATGGATCCACCAGTGTCGTTGCATGTGTGTTCTCTTCAGAGACCACACATGGGTCCACCGGTGTCATTGCATGTGTGTTCTTTTTACTAACGACAACTAGAGTCATTGCATGTGTATTCTTTTCACATACCACATATGGATCCACCAGTGTCATTGAAATGTGTGTTCTCTTTAGAGACCACACATGGATCCACCAGTGTCATTGCATGTGTGTTCTTTTTAGTAACAACAACTGGAGGCATTGCATGTGTGTTCTTTTCACATACCACCTATGGATCCACCAGTGTCATTGCATGTGTGTTCTCTTCAGAGACCACACATGGATCCACTAGTGTCATTACATGTTTTCTCTTTTTACTAACAACAACTGTAGTCATTTCATGACTATTCTTTTCACATATCACATATGGATCCACCAGTGTCATTGAAATGTGTGTTCTTCTCATTAACCACAGCTAGAGTCATTGCATGTGTGTTCTCTTCAGAGACCACACATGGATCAACCAGTATCATTGCATGTGTGTTCTCTTCAGAGACCACACAATGGATCCACCAGTGTCATTGCATGTGTGTTATTTTTACTAACAACAACTAGAGTCATTGCATGTGTCTTCTTTTCACATACCACATATGGATCCAGTAGTGTCATAGAAATGTGTGTTCTCTTCATAGACCACACATGGATCCACTAGTGTCATTGCATGTGTGTTCTTTTTATTAACAACAACTCGAGTCATTGCATGTGTGTTCTTTTCACATACCACATATGGATCCACCAGTGTCATTGCATGTGTGTTCTCTTCAGAGACCACACATGGATCCACCAGTGTCATTGCATGTGTGTTCTTTTTACTAACAACAACTACAGTAATTGCATGTGTGTTCCTTTCACATACCACATATGGATCCACCAGTGTCATTGAAATGTGTGTTCTCTTCAGCGACCACACATGGATCCACCAATGTCATTGCATGTGTGCTCTTTTTACTAACAACAACCAGAGTCATTGCATATGTGTTCTTTTTACTAACAACAACCAGACTCATTGCATGTGTGTTCTCTTTAGAGACCACACATGGATCCACCGGTGTCATTGCATGTGTGTTCTTTTTACTAACAACAACTGGAGTCATTGCATGTGTGTTCTTTTCACATACCACATATGGATCCACAAGTGTCATTGCATGTGTGTTATCTTCAGAGACCACACATGGATCCACCAGTGTTGTTACATGTGTGTTATTTTTACTAACAACAACTTGAGTCATTTCATGACTATTCTTTTCACATACCACATATGGATCCACCAGTGTCATTGAAATGTGTGTTCTTCTCATTAACCACAGCTAGAGTCATTGCATGTGTGTTCTCTTCAGAGACCACACAATGGATCCACCAGTGTCATTGCATGTGTGTTATTTTTACTAACAACAACTAGAGTCATTGCATGTGTGTTCTTTTCACATACCACATATGGATCCACCAGTGTCATTGAAATGTGTGTTCTCTTCAGAGACCACACATGGATCCACTATTGTCATTGCATGTATTTTCTTTTTACTAACAACAACTAGAGTCATTGCATGTGTATTCTTTTCACATACCACATATGGATCCACAAGTGTCATTGCATGTGTGTTCTTTTTACTAACAACAACTGGAGTCATTGTATGTGTGTTATTTTCACATACCACATGGATCCACCAGTGTTATTGAAATGTGTGTTCTCTTCAGAGACCACACATGGATCCACCAATGTCATTGCATGTGTGCTCTTTTTACTAAACACAACCAGTGTCATTGCATGTGTGTTCTTTTTACTGACAACAACCAAAGTCATTGCATGTGTGTTCTCTTCAGAGACCACATTTGGATCCACCAATGTCATTGCATGTGTGTTCTTTTTACTAACAACAACAGGAGTCATTGCATGTGTGTTCTCTTCAGAGACCACACACGGATCCACCAATGTCATTGCACGTGTGTTCTTGTTAGTAACAACAACTGCAGTAATTGCATGTGTGTTCCTTTCACATACCAAATATGGATCCACCAGTGTCATCGAAATGTGTGTTCTCTTCAGAGACCACACATGGATCCACCAATGTCATTGCATGTGTGCTCTTTTTACTAACAACAACCAGAGTCATTGCATATGTGTTCTTTTTACTAACAACAACTAGACTCATTGCATGTGTGTTCTCTTTAGAGACCACACATGGATCCACCGGTGTGTTTGCATGTGTGTTCTTTTTACTAACAACAACTAGAGTCAGTGCATGTGTGTTCTTTTAACATACCACATATGGATCCACAAGTGTCATTGCATGTGTGTTCTCTGCAGAGACCACACATGGATCCACCAGTGTCGTTGCATGTGTGTTCTCTTCAGAGACCACACATGGGTCCACCGGTGTCATTGCATGTGTGTTCTTTTTACTAACGACAACTAGAGTCATTGCATGTGTATTCTTTTCACATACCACATATGGATCCACCAATGTCATTGAAATGTGTGTTCTCTTTAGAGACCACACATGGATCCACCAGTGTCATTGCATGTGTGTTCTTTTTACTAACAACAACTGGAGGCATTGCATGTGTGTTCTTTTCACATACCACCTATGGATCCACCAGTGTCATTGCATGTGTGTTCTCTTCAGAGAGCACACATGGATCCACTAGTGTCATTGCATGTTTTCTCTTTTTAATAACAACAACTGGAGTCATTTCATGACTATTCTTTTCACATATCACATATGGATCCACCAGTGTCATTGAAATGTGTGTTCTTCTCATTAACCACAACTAGAGTCATTACATGTGTGTTCTCTTCAGAGACCACACATGGATCAACCATTATCATTGCATGTGTGTTCTCTTCAGAGACCACACAATGGATCCACCAGTGTCATTGCATGTGTGTTATTTTTACTAACAACAACTAGAGTCATTGCATGTGTCTTCTTTTCACATACCACATATGGATCCAGCAGTTTCATTGAAATGTGTGTTCTCTTCAGAGACCACACATGGTTCCACTAGTGTCATAGCATGTGTGTTCTCTTTATTAACAACAACTCGAGTCATTGCATGTGTGTTCTTTTCACATACCACATATGGATCCACCAGTGTCATTGCATGTGTGTTCTCTTCAGAGACCACACATGGATCCACCAGTGTCATTGCATGTGTGTTCTTTTTACAAACAAATGCAATAATTGCATGTGTGTTCCTTTCACATACCACATATGGATCCACCAGTGTCATTGAAATGTGTGTTCTCTTTAGAGACCACACATGGATCCACCAATGTCATTGCATGTGTGCTCTTTTTACTAACAACAACCAGAGTCATTGCATATGTGTTCTTTTTACTAACAACAACTAGACTCATTGCTTGTGTGTTCTCTTTAGAGACCACACATGGATCCACCGGTGTCATTGCATGTGTGTTATTTTTACTAACAACAACTGGAGTCATTGCATGTGTGTTATTTTCACATACCACATACGGATCCACAAGTGTCATTGCATGTGTGTTATCTTCAGAGACCACACATGGATCCGCCAGTGTTGCTGCATGTGTGTTATTTTTACTAACAACAACTGGAGTCATTTCATGACTATTATTTTCACATACCACATATGGATCCACAAGTGTCATTGAAATGTGTGTTCTTCTCATTAACCACAGCTAGAGTCATTGCATGTGTGTTCTCTTCAGAGACCACACAATGGATCCACCAGTGTCATTGCATGTGTGTTATTTTTACTAACAACAACTAGAGTCATTGCATGTGTGTTCTTTTCACATACCACATATGGATCCACCAGTGTCATTGAAATGTGTGTTCTCTTCAGAGACCACACATGGATCCACTAGTGTCATTGCATGTGTTTTCTTTTTACTAACAACAACTAGAGTCATTGCATGTGTATTCTTTTCACATACCACATATGGATCCACAAGTGTCATTGCATGTGTGTTCTTTTTACTAACAACAACTGGAGTCATTGCATGTGTGTTCTTTTCACATACCACATGGATCCACCAGTGTTATTGAAATGTGTGTTCTCTTCAGAGACCACACATGGATCCACCAATGTCATTGCATGTGTGCTCTTTTTACTAAAAACAACCAGAGTCATTGCATGTGTGTTCTTTTTACTAACAACAACCAAAGTCATTGCATGTGTGTTCTCTTCAGAGACCACATTTGGATCCACCAATGTCATTGCATGTGTGTTCTTTTTACTAACAACAACAGGAGTCATTGCATGTGTGTTCTTTTCACATACCACATATGGATCCACCGGTGTCATTGAAATGTGTGTTCTCTTCAGAGACCATGTGGCATCCCGCAAAAACCACTACTAGAAAATCGCGTTGTTTTCGTGCATTGCATCATCATGACCGCATGCTCATGTCATCATGCCACCTTGCATTTGAGCATCAGCATGTCATCTGGCATTTGTTTGCATAAAACTATTTTTCGAAAAGCCGTTTTTGTTTTCGAAACGCCCCATCTTTATTCAAATTCAAAACCCGGGTTTCCGGATTATTTTGTTTTGTCTACCAACGGTTTTCAAAAGCCTCGTTTTAAATATTAAAATATTTATTTTATTTTTAGGGGCAGCTGTACCGGGTCGTTCCGACCCAGTCGGCCACCCCCAGTACACAAACCAGCCTACCCAAAACCTTATTCTACCTAAACCTAATCTACCCAGCCCCCTCCACATCACCACAGCCACTCACGAATCACCACATCCCCCTGGCCCAAAATCCCACCCAACCAGCCGCCGCCACCTGCCCCATCCACTCCTCACCTGCGCCATCTCCCCAGGTCCCCTGCCCGGCCCCACGCGCGGACACACGCCGCCGCCGATTTTTCCCGCCCGCTCCCGCGCGCGCGTGCCGCCCGCGCCTGGCTGCCAAGCCAACGCCAGCCCCACCCTGGTCCACCACGGTACCACCTGCACGCACTCCCACCCCCGCGTGGCCCCACATCGACCGCCGCCCTCTCTCTCTCCCGTAGACGCGCCCCGCACCCCGCGCCCCTCCTCCTCTTCCCACCTGCTCGCATCCCCTTCCTCGCTTCCCCGTGCTCTCCGCCGCCGCCCGCCGCCCTCCAGCGCCACTTGCCGTCGTCCACCCGCCCGGCAACCGCCGCCCGAGCCCTCACTTTGCCCGGCCACCCACCATCTCCTAGGCGTCAGGCCCGCCGGCCTTCTCTCCACCGATAGCGCCGCCCTATGCCTCGAGCCCACCTCCGGTCGCCTCCGTGCTCGCCAACGACCTCCGGCCTCGCCTCTCGGGCTCGAGCCCGTCCTCTACCTCGCTTCGCCACCCGGTGCTAGTCGACCCCGCCGTTCCTCCTCCCGCCTCCAAGTCTGCCGCCGCCGTCAAGCTCGTCTGCGCACCGTCACTCGAGTCCACCGTCCAGCCTGCCGCCCTCCTCGCCTCTCCTGCGAGCCCTGTCTCTATTGGCCATGTTCCTGCCTGCTGAGAGCCCCGACGCCCGCTGCCCTTCTCGCTGCTTTAGGGTACCCGCATGTGCCTAGTGCCTTGTTCTCCTGCCTAGCTGGTTCTGCTAGTGGTGTTACCAGATGGGGTTTACATGTGCTTCCTTGGGTGAGAGATAATAGTGGTGGTGTATGTGGTGGTTTGTGGTTGCATCGGTGAAGAGCGTTTGGAGATGGTTGTGCGGGTATAGTGATGAGCTATGAAGATGGTGATGCCACCCAAACAATGCTGAAACCCCGCGAGATCTCCTTCCCGTGCTCCGTCAAGATCTTCCGAAAAGGAATCTACAGAAGTTTGGTGCGACAAGTTCTCCTACACAGACGCTAAGACCCGAACCCGGATGCCAAGGTCGCCGACACGGAACGACAAGTTCTTCTTCCCGAACGCCAAGTCCGGCCCAATCCGAAGACCGCAAATGCGACAAGATCTTCTACCTCATGGATCCGAAGCCGATCCCCGAGACCGAACCCCGTTGACCCAACGGAACCCCAAGATCTTCGAACTGCCACATGTGATCCCCTTTTCCGAGACCCCCTATTTTATAATAAATAACATATACTTGTTGCACATTAAATTGTTCATGCTTGCATACATGTCATCTGGTGGGTTGGGTTAAATAGTCGATTCACCTCATAATTAAATATGGAGACTATATGCAGGCTATACTGGTCTCATATCGCCTCCGTTTAAATTTGCATAGCAAACCGATGACATGCTTTGCCTTGTTAATACAACATTAAATTGCGGGGTATCTAAACAACTTGAACCTATTAATTAATTGTCGGGACCCTGGTTCCGCTTAATACTGCCTAATTGCACCGCATCTGTGCATGCCATGCATCATATCATAAGCATGCCGGATCTTCTGCCGTAGTATTAAATATTTCATCCGGTGTTTCTTCTAGTGTTTGCTTCTTCGTGGATTAGGCTGATGAGTGGATGCGAGTACCGACAAGTTCTCCGGATATGATCCGTCGGCAGTGTTCTCCCAGGTGAGCATCTCTCCCCTTCTACCTATTTTGCATTTATAGTCTTTATTCCCCCTGTTGATCTATTGCTATCCGTGTCGCGATGCTTTAGTTTCCGTACACCAGTTACATCCCGTGCAGCCTCTATATTGCCTTGGACACCTCCTATTACCCGTGTTTGGTAGATAGTTGGCCTTGCGAGTCATAGTTGCTTGCTCAGGTGTGATCTCGTGTTGTCAAGTACCACAGTTGTTGGAAGGTTGACAGATGCTTATTGGTGGAGATGATTATTAGTGGAGATGATCATGTCTTTAAATACCACTATTAAAATGCTAGATATAACTAATGCAGAGGCATCAGTGGGCAATAGATGTTATTTGGTTCTTCCACGCTCACTTGTGTCCCGTAGGACCCCGAGTACTTGATACCTGTTCCTTGATTTTTCACATTATCCACATCTGGGAGGCCTTATGGACCCCCCTGAGCCAGAGCTTGATTCATTTCTATTTCTTGGGGCCACAAAGTAGTTTGGGGATTTATTACTATCCTGTACTTATGCCATGCTTTACTGCTTTATTTATGATTGTGCTTGGAGCACCTGTACTGTTTAGGATTGCGGAGTGTTTTCGCAGTATCGACAAGCCCAGTCACACTTTCGGGTTCCCAGTCGTTTGAAGCCATTGGCGCAAATCTTGGGTCCGTCTCAGAGCCGGCCAACTTTGTTGCGGGTAGCTTAATGGGGTGGCCCCCTGAAATATTTCTGAATCCTGTGATCGCTTTGTCGTGAATGCCTCGTTGGGTTTTGAGTTGGTTTTTCCGAGGTTGATCGAGTGTGTGTTGCTATTTGTGCACCCCTGCAGGGTAAAACTTTCTGAAAGCCGTGTCCACGGTTATGGACAACTTGGAGCACAGTATCTCGATCATAGACAAGCATAACTAAAGTAGTGCTATAAATTTGACTTAATATGTGACTAGTAATCAGTTCAAGTATAACGGAATGGATATTAAAAATGCCAACAACTGGTGGATCTGTGGTGATCTGTGTCATAGTATACTTGCTTAGTAAGTATTGCAACTCCAATGGAATGTGATAAAAGTGCCAACAACTGTTGGGTTTTAGGATTCCTCAGGACAATTATATCTGACTAGTAAATGTTACAACTACCACGGAATGGTTAATTAAAACTGCCCACTACTTATGCTTTAGGATGAATCATGCTATCTATATCTGACTAGTAAGTGCTTCAACTATAATCGAATGAATAAAACTCCCAACTGTGTGAGTTCCTTGGTCCGACTTCCTCGTTTGGTCTCGAGGGGGAAATACCAGGATGGGTTTGTTTGGTGTAGCTTCAGGTCGGATCTGAATAGGTCTTACTTATCCCTCTCTGATAACCGCCAGTTGAATCGATTCTCTATAGGATGTCTAGTGCCGCTGCGCTGCCGCTTCAGCCCACCATACCTATATAGGCGAGAGCCGCCGAATTCTAGCCTCGCCATGTACTGGCCTCGATCTTGCTCCTCTTTTCCTTTGCCCTTTGTCGGCACCCCTTTTGTTTTAGCAGGTTTGAGATCGACGTCGTTAGCAGGGTTACCCTTCCGGCTTGGCCTGGGCAGGGTTATGGACGCCATTGGTTATTCTTCAGGGCTCTTAGCCCAATTTGCTTCTTTTCCGTACTTGGACGCTGTATCGTTTTCGAGGTGATCTGAATCTTTGTATAGTATATTTGTATTCTTGACTCATGGAGTCGTGTTATATATATATATCTATTCAGTGGGTCCTATCAAGGACAATTGTGTAATGTTATTACTTCGTTTTCCACCCGCACGAAAGTGCCTGGTGGGCGTCCTTGAATTGTTTCTATGCGGGTTTGGCGAAAAGGGCTAAAACTTGCATAGGGCCGATTTGAGGGTGTTACAGTCCACACATGGATCCACCAGTGTCATTGCATGTGTGTTGTTTTTACTAACAACAACTGCAGTCATTGCATGTGTGTTCCTTTCACATCCCACATATGGATCCACCAGTGTCATTGAAATGTGTGTTCTCTTCAGAGACCACACATGGATCCACTAGTGTCATTGCATGTGTGGTGTTTTTACTAACAACAACAGGAGTCATTGCATTTGTGTTCTTTTCACATACCACATATGTATCCACCAGTGTCATCGAAATGTGTGTTCTCTTCAGAGACCACACATGGATCCACCAATGTCATTGCATGTGTGCTCTTTTTACTAACAACAACCAGAGTCATTGGATGTGTGTTCTTTTTACTAACAACAACAAGACTCATTGCATGTGTGTTCTCTTTAGAGACCACACATGGATCCACAAGTGTCATTGCATGTGTGTTGTTTTTTCTAAAAACAACTGGATTCATTGCATGTGTGTTCTTTTCACATACCACATATGGATCGGCAAGTGTCATTGAAATGTCTGTTCTCTTTAGAGACCACACATGGATCCACCAGTGTCATTGCATGTGTGTTCTTCTTACTAACAACAACCAGAGTCATTGCATGTGTGTTCTTTTCACAATCCAACTATGGATCCACCAGTGTCATTGCATGTGTGTTCTCTTCAGAGACCACACATGGATCCACGAGTGTCATTGCATGTGTGTTCTTTTTACTAACAAAAACTAGAGTCATTTCATGACTATTATTTTCACATACCACATATGGATCCACCAGTGTCACTGCATGTGTGTTCTCTTCAGAGACCACACATGGATCCACCAATGTCATTGCATGTGTGCTCTTTTTACTAACAACAACCAGATTCATTGCATGTGTGTTCTTTTTACTAACAACAACCAGAGTCATTGCATGTGTGTTCTCTTTAGAGACCACACATGGATCCACTAGTGTCATTGCATGTGTGTTCTTTTTACTAACAACAACTGGAGTCATTGCATGTGTGTTCTTTTCGCATACCACATATGGATCGACAAGTGTCATTGCACGTGTGTTCTCTTCAGAGACCACACATGGATCCACCAGTGTCATTGCATGTGTGTTCTTTTTACTAACAACAACTGGAGTCATTTCATGACTATTCTTTTTACATACCATATATGGATCCACCAGTGTCATTGAAATGTGTGTTCTTGTCATTAACCACAACTAGAGTCATTGCATGTGTGTTCTCTTCAGAGACCACACATGGATCCACCAGTATCATTGCATGTGTGCTCTTTTTACTAACAACAACTTGAGTCATTTCATGACTATTCTTTTCAGATACCACATATGGTTCCCCCAGTGTCATTGAAATGTCTGTTCTCTTTAGAGACCACACATGGATCCATCAGTGTCATTGCATGTGTGTTCTTCTTACTAACAACAACCAGAGTCATTGCGTGTGTGTTCTTTTCACAATCCAAGTATGGATCCACCAGTGTCATTGCATGTGTGTTCTCTTCAGAGACCACACATGGATCCACAAGTGTCATTGCATGTGTGTTGTTTTTTCTAACAACAACTGGATTCATTGCATGTGTGTTCTTTTCACATACCACATATCGATCGGCAAGTGTCATTGCATGTGTGTTCTCTTCAGAGACCACGCATGGATCCACCAGTGTCATTGCATGTGTGTTCTTTTTACTAACAACAACTTGAGTCATTTCATGACTATTCTTTTTACATACCACGTATGGATCCACCAGTGTCATTGAAATGTGTGTTGTTCTCATTAACCACAGCTAGAGTCATTGCATGTGTGTTCTCTTCAGAGACCACACATGGATTCACGAGTGTCATTGCATGTGTGTTGTTTTTACTAACAAAAACTAGAGTCATTTCTTGACTATTATTTTCACATACCACATATGGATCCACCAGTGTCACTGCATGTGTGTTCTCTTCAGAGACCACACATGGATCCACCAATGTCATTGCATGTGTGCTCTTTTTACTAACAACAACCAGATTCATTGCATGTGTGTTCTTTTTACTAACAACAACCAGAGTCATTGCATGTGTGTTCTCTTTAGAGACCACACATGGATCCACCAGTGTCATTGCATGTGTGTTCTTTTTTATAAAAACAACTGGAGTCATTGCATGTGTGTTCTTTTCTCATACCACATATGGATCGACAAGTGTCATTGCACGTGTGTTCTCTTCAGAGACCACACATGGATCCACCAGTGTCATTGCATGTGTGTTCTTTTTACTAACAACAACTGGAGTCATTTCATGACTATTCTTTTTACATACCATATATGGATCCACCAGTGTCATTGAAATGTGTGTTCTTGTCATTAACCACTACTAGAGTCATTGCATGTGTGTTCTCTTCAGAGACCACACATGGATCCACCGGTATCATTGCATGTGTGCTCTTTTTACTAACAACAACTTGAGTCATTTCATGACTATTCTTTTCAGATACCACATATGGTTCCCCCAGTGTCATTGAAATGTCTGTTCTCTTTAGAGACCACACATGGATCCATCAGTGTCATTGCATGTGTGTTCTTATTACTACCAACAACCAGAGTCATTGCGTGTGTGTTCTTTTCACAATCCAACTATGGATCCACTAGTGTCATTGCATGTGTGTTCTCTTGAAAGACCACACATGGATCCACCAATGTCATTGCATGTGTGTTCTTTTTACTAACAAAAACTAGAGCCATTTCATGACTATTATTTTCACATACCACATATGGATCCACCAGTGTCATTGCATGTGTGTTCTCTTCAGAGACCACACATGGATCCACCAGTGTCGTTGCATGTGTGTTCTCTTCAAAGACCACACATGGGTCCACGGTGTCATTGCATGTCTGTTCTTTTTGCTAACAACAACTGGAGTCATTGCATGTGTATTCTTTTCATATACCCCATATGGATCCACCAGTGTCATTGAAATGTGTGTTCGCTTTAGAGACCACACATGGATCCACCAGTGCCATTGCATGTGTGTTCTTTTTACTAACAACAACTAGAGTCATTGCATGTGTGTTCTTTTCACATACCACCTATGGATCCACCAGTGTCATTGCATGTGTGTTCTCTTCAGAGACCACACATGGATCCACTAGTGTCATTGCATGTTTTCTCTTTTTACTAACAACAACTGGAGTCGTTTCATGACTATTCTTTTCACATACCACATATGGATCCACCAGTGTCATTTCAATGTGTGTTCTTCTCATTAACCACAGCTGGAGTCATTGCATGTGTGTTCTCTTCAGAGACCACACATGGATCAACCAGTATCATTGCATGGATGCTCTTTTTACTAACAACAACTTGAGTCATTTCATGACTATTCTTTTCACATATCACATATGGATCCACTAGTGTCATTGAAATGTCTGTTCTCTTCAAAGACAACACATGGATCCACCAGTGTCATTGCATGTGTTTTCTTTTTACTAACAACATCTGGAGTCATTGCATGTGGGTTATTTTTAGTAACAACAACCAGAGTCATTGCATGTGTGTTCTATTCAAAGACCACACATGGATCCACCAGTGTCATTGCATGTGTGTTCTTTTTACTAACAACAACTGGAGTCATTGCATGTGTGTTATTTTCACATACCACATATGGATCCACCAGTGTTATTGAAATGTGTGTTATCTTCAGAGACCACACACGGATCCACCAATGTCATTGCATGTGTGCTCTTTTTACTAACAACAACCAGAGTCATTGGATGTGTGTTCTTTTTACTAACAACAACAAGACTCATTGCATGTGTGTTCTCTTTAGAGACCACACATGTATCCACAAGTGTCATTGCATGTGTGTTGTTTTTACTAACAACAACTGGATTCATTGCATGTGTGTTCTTTTCACATACCACATATGGATCGGCAAGTGTCATTGCATGTGTGTTCTCTTCAGAGACCACGCATGGATCCACCAGTGTCATTGCATGTGTGTTCTTTTTACTAACAACAACTTGAGTCATTTCATGACTATTCTTTTTACATACCACGTATGGATCCACTAGTGTCATTGAAATGTGTGTTTTTCTCATTAACCATAGCTAGAGTCATTGCATGTGTGTTCTCTTCAGAGACCACACATGGATCCACCAGTATCATTGCATGTGTGCTCTTTTTACTAACAACAACTTGAGTCATTTCATGACTATTCTTTTCACATACCACATATGGTTCCACCAGTGTCATTGAAATGTCTGTTCTCTTTAGAGACCACACATGGATCCACCAGTGTCATTGCATGTGTGTTCTTCTTACTAACAACAACCAGAGTCATTGCATGTGTGTTCTTTTCACAATCCAACTATGGATCCACTAGTGTCATTGCATGTGTGTTCTCTTCAGAGACCACACATGGATCCACGAGTGTCATTGCATCTGTGTTCTTTTTACTAACAAAAACTAGAGTCATTTCATGACTATTATTTTCACATACCACATATGGATCCACCAGTGTCACTGCATGTGTGTTC
Source organism: Avena insularis (assembly GCA_023614405.1). Classification (NCBI taxonomy): domain Eukaryota; kingdom Viridiplantae; phylum Streptophyta; class Magnoliopsida; order Poales; family Poaceae; genus Avena; species Avena insularis. The sequence goes on from CM042688.1 coordinate 382,693,153, forward strand.
TCTTCAGAGACCACACATGGATCCACCAATGTCATTGCATGTGTGCTCTTTTTACTAACAACAACCAGATTCATTGCATGTGTGTTCTTTTTACTAACAACAACCAGAGTCATTGCATGTGTGTTCCTTTCACATCCCACATATGTATCCACCAGTGTCATTGAAATGTGTGTTCTCTTCAGAGACCACACATGGATCCACCAATGTCATTGCATGTGTGCTCTTTTTACTAACAACATCTAGAGTCATTGGATGTGTGTTCTTTTTACTAACAACAACAAGACTCATTGCATGTGTGTTCTCTTTAGAGACCACACATGGATCCACCAGTGTTATTGCATGTGTGTTCTTTTTACTAACAACAACTGGAGTCGTTGCATGTGTGTTCTTTTCGCATACCACATATGGATCGACAAGTGTCATTGCACGTGTGTTCTCTTCAGAGACCACACATGGATCCACCAGTGTCATTGCATGTGTGTTCTTTTTACTAACAACAACTAGAGTCATTTCATGACTATTCTTTTTACATACCATATATGGATCCACCAGTGTCATTGAAATGTGTGTTCTTGTCATTAACCACAACTAGAGTCATTGCATGTGTGTTCTCTTCAGAGACTACACATGGATCCACCAGTATCATTGCATGTGTGTTCTTTTTACTAACAACAACTTGAGTCATTTCATGACTATTCTTTTCAGATACCACATCTGGTTCCCCCCGTGTCATTGAAATGTCTGTTTTCTTTAGAGACCACACATGGATCCATCAGTGTCATTGCATGTGTGTTCTTCTTACTAACAACAAACAGAGTCATTGCGTGTGTGTTCTTTTCACAACCCAACTATGGATCCACCAGAGTCATTGCATGTGTGTTCTCTTTAGAGACCACACATGGATCCACCATTGTCATTGCATGTGTGTTCTTTTTACTAACAAAAACTAGTCATTTCATGACTATTATTTTCACATACCACATATGGATCCACTAGTGTCATTTCATGTGTGTTCTCTTCAGAGACCACACATGGATCCACCAGTGTCGTTGCATGTGTGTTCTCTTCAGAGACCACACATGGGTCCACGGTGTCATTGCATGTGTGTTCTTTTTGCTAACAACAACTAGAGTCATTGCATGTGTATTCTTTTCACATACCACATATGGATCCACCAGTGTCATTGAAATGTGTGTTCGCTTTAGAGACCACACATGGATCCACCAGTGTCATTCATGTGTGTTCTTTTTACTAACAAAAACTAGAGTCATTTCATGACTATTATTTTCACATACCACATATGGATCCACCAGTGTCATTTCATGTGTGTTCTCTTCCGAGACCACACATGGATCCACCAGTGTCATTGCATGTGTGTTCTTTTTACTAAAAATAACTAGAGTCATTGCATGTGTGTTCTTTTCACATACCACATATGGATCCACCAAAGTCATTGCATGTGTGTTCTCTTCAGAGACCACACAATGAATCCACCTGTGTCATTGGATGTGTGTTAATTTTACTAACGACAACTAGAGTCATTGCATGCGTGTTCTTTTCACATACCACATATGGATCCACCAATGTCATTGAAATGTGTGTTCTCTTCAGAGACAACACATGGATCCACGAATGTCATTGCATGTGTGCTCTTTTTACTAACAACAACCAGAGTCATTGCATATGTGTTCTTTTTACTAACAACAACCAGACTCATTGCATGTGTGTTCTCTTTAGAGACCACAAATGGATCCACCGGTGTCATTGCATGTGTGTTCCTTTTACTAACAACAACTGGAGTCAGTGCATGTGTGTTCTTTTCACATACCACACATGGATCCACCAGTGTCATTGCATGTGTGTTATTTCTACTAACAACAACTGCAGTCAGTTCATGACTATTCTTTTCACATACCACATATGGATCCACCAGTGTCATTGAAATGTGTGTTCTTCTCATCAACCACAGCTACATTCATTGCATGAACACATGGATCAACCAGTGTTATCGTATGTGTGTTCTTTTTACTAACAACAACTGGAGTCATTGCATGTGTGTTCTTTTCACATACCACATATGGATCCACCAGTGTCATTGAACTGTGTGTTCTGTTCAGAGACCACACATGGATCCACCAATGTCATTGCATGTGTGTTCTTTTTACTAACAACAACTGGAGTCATTGTATGTGTGTTCTTTTCACATACCACATATGGATCCACCAGTGGCATTGCATGTGTGTTCTCTTCAGAGACCACACATGGATCCACCAGTGTCATTGCATGTGTGTTCTTTTTACTAACAACAACTAGAGTCATTTCATGACTCTTCTTTTCACATACCACATATGGATCCACCAGTGTCATTGAAATGTGTGTTCTTCTCATTAACCACAGCTAGAGTCATTGCATGTGTGTTCTCTTTAGAGACCACACATGGATCCACCAGTGTCATTGCATGTGTGCTCTTTTTACTAACAACAACTGGAGTCATTTCATGACTATTCTTTTCACATACCACATATGGATCCACCAGTGTCATTGAAATGTTTGTTTTCTTTAGAGACCACACTTGGATACACCAGTGTTATTGCATGTGTGTTCTTTTTACTAACAAACAACCAGAGTCATTGCATGTGTGTTCTGTTGAGATACCACACATGGATCCACCAGTGTCATTGCATGTGTGTTCTTTTTACTAACAACAACTGGAGTCATTTCATGACTATTATTTTCACATACCACCTATGGATCCACCAGTGTCATTGCATGTGTGTTCTCTTCAGAGACCACACATGCATCCACTATTGTCATTGCATGTGTTCTCTTTTTACTAACAACAACTTGAGTCATTTCATGACTATTCTTTTCACATACCACATATGGATCCACCAGTGTCATCGAAATGTGTATTCTTCTCATTAAGCACAGCTAGAGTCATTGCATGTGTGTTCTCTTCAGAGACCGCACATAGATCCACCAGTGTCATTGCATGTGTGCTCCTTTTACTAACAACAACTTGAGTCATTTCATGACTATTCCTTTCACATACCACATATGGATATACCAGTGTCATTGAAATGTCTGTTCTCTTGAGAGACCACACATGGATCCACCAGTGTCATTGCATGTGTGTTCTTTTTACTAACAACATCTGGAGTCATTGCATGTGTACTCTTTTTACTAACAACAACAGGAGTCATTGCATGTGTGTTCTATTCAGAGACCACACATGGATCCACCAGTGTCATTCAATGTGTGTTCTTTTTACTAACAACAACTAGAGTCATCGCATGTGTGTTATTTTCACATACCACATATGGATCCACCAGTGTTATTGAAATGTGTGTTCTCTTCAGAGACCACACATGGATCCACCAATGTAATTGAATGTGTGATCTTTTTTCTAAAAACAACCAGAGTCATTGCATGTGTGTTCTTTTTACTAACAACAACCAGAGTCATTGCATGTGTGTTCTCTTTAGAGACCACACATGGTTCCACCAGTGTCATTGCATGTGTGTTCTTTTTACTAACAACAACTAGAGTCGTTGCATGTGTCTTCTTTTCACATACCACATATGGATCTACCAGTGTCATTGAAATGTTTGTTCTCTTCAGAGACCACACATGGATCCACTAGTGTCATTGCACGTGTGTTCTTTTTATTAACAACAACTGGAGTCATTGCATGTGTGTTCTTTTCACCTAACACATATGGATCCACTAGTATCATTGCATGTGTGTTCTCTTCAGAGACCACACATGGATCCACTAGTTACATTGCACGTGTGCTCTTTTTACTAACAACATCTGGAGTCATTGCATGTGTGTTCCTTTCACATTCCACATATGGATCCACCAGTGTCATTGAAATGTGTGTTCTCTTTAGAGACCACACATGGATCCACCAATGTCATTGCATGTGTGCTCTTTTTACTAACAACAACCAGATTCATTTAATGTGTGTTATTTTTACTAACAACAACCAGAGTCATTGCATGTGTGTTCTCTTCAGCGACCACACAAGGATCCACCAGAGTCATTACATGTGTGTTCTTTTTACTAACAACAACTGGAGTCATTGCATGTGTGTTCTTTTCACATACCACATATGGATCCACCAGTGTCATTGAAATGTGTGTTCTCTTTTCAGAGACCACACATGGATCCACCAGTGCCATTGCATGTGTGTTCTTTTTACTAGGAAAAACTAGAGTCATTGCATGTGTGTTTGTTTCATATACCACATATGGATCCACTAGTGTCGTTGAAATGTGTATTCTCTTCAGAGACCACACATGGATCCAGCAGAGTCATTGCATGTGTGCTCTTTTTACTAACAACAACTGGAGTTATTTTATGACTATTCTTTACACACACCACATATGGATCCACCAGTGTCATTGAAATGTGTGTTCTTCTCATTAAACACAGCTAGAGTCATTGCATGTGTGTTCTCTTTAGAGACCATGCATGGATCCACTAGTGTCATTGCATGTGTGTTCTTTTTACTAACAACAACTAGAGTTATTGCTTGTGTGTTCTCTTCAGAGACCACACATGGATCCACCAGTGTCATTGCATGTGTGTTCTTTTTAGTAATAAAAACTAGAGTCATTGCATGTGTGTTCTTTTCCTATACCACACATGGATCCACCAGTGTCATTGCATGTGTACTCTTTTTACTAACAACAACTAGAGTCATTTCATGACTATTCTTTTCACATACCACATATGGATCCACCAGTGTCATTGAAATGTGTGTTCTTCTCATTAAACACAGCTAGAGTCATTGCATGTGTGTTCTCTTCAGATACCACACATGGATCCACTAGTGTCATTGTATGCTTGTCCTCTTTATAGACCACACATGGACCCACTAGTGTCATTGCACGTGTGTTCTTTTTAGTAACAACAACCAGAGTCATTGCATGTGTGTTCTCTTCAGAGACCACACATGGATCCACCAGTGTCATTGCATGTGTGTTCTTTTTACTAACAACAACCAGAGTCATTGCATGTGTGTTCTCTTTAGAGACCACACCTTGATCCACCAGTGTCATTGCATGTGTGTTCTTTTTACTAACAACAACTGGAGTCATTGCATGTGTGTTCTTTTCACATACCACATATGGATCCACCAGTCTCATTGAAATGTGTGTTCTCTTGAGAGACCACACATGGATCCACCAGTATCATTGCATGTGTGTTCTTTTTACTAACAAAAACTAGAGTCATTGCATGTGTGTTCTTTTCATATATCACATATGGATCCACTAGTGTCGTTGAAATGTGTGTTCTCTTCAGAGACCACACATGGATCCACTAGTTTCATTGCATGTGTGCTCTTTTTACTAACAACAACTGGAGTCATTTCATGACTATTCTTTTCACATACCACATATGGATCCACTAGTGTCATTGAAATGTGTTTTCTTCTCATTAAACACAGCTAGAGTCATTGCATGTGTGTTCTCTTCAGATACCACACATGGATCCACCAGTGTCATTGCATGCGTGTCCTCTTCAGAGACCATACATGGATCCACTAGTGTCATTGCATGTGTGTTCTTTTTACTAACAACAACCAGAGTCATTGCATGTGTGTTCTCTTCAGAGACCACACATGGATCCACCAGTGTCATTGCATGTGTGTTCTTTTTACTAACAACGACCATAGTCATTGCATGTGTGTTCTCTTTAGAGACCACACATGGATCCACCAGTGTCATTGCATGTGTGTTCTTTTTACTAAGAACAACTGGAGTCATTGCATGTGTGTTCTTTTCACATACCACATATGGATCCACCAGTGTCATTGAAATGTGTGTTCTCTTCAGAGACCACACATGGATCCACCAGTGTCATTGCGTGTGTGCTCTTTTTACTAACAACAAATGGAGTCATTTCATGACTATTCTTTTCACATACCACATATGGATTCACCAGTGTCATTGAAATGTGTGTTCTTCTCACTGACCACAGCTAGAGTCATTGCATGTGTGTTCTTTTCAGAGACCACACATGGATCCACCAGTGTCATTGCATGTGTGTTCTTTTTACTAACTACAACTAGAGTCATTGCATGTGTGTTCTTTTCACATACCACATATGGATCCACCAGCGTCATTGAAATGTGTGTTCTCTTCAGAGACCACACATGGATCCACAAGTGTCATTGCATGTGTGCTCTTTTTACTAAAAACAACTAGAGTCATTGCATGTGTGTTCTCTTCGGAGACCACACATGGATCCACAGGAGTCATTGTTTGTGTGTTCTTCTCATTAACCACATCTAGTCATTGAAATGTGTGTTCTCTTCAGAGACCACACATGGATCCACCAGTGTCATTGCATGTGTGTTATTTTTACTAACAACAACTAGAGTCATTTCATGACTATTATTTTCACATACCACATGTGGATCCACTAGTGTCATTGCATGTGTGTTCTCTTCAGAGATCGCACATGGATCCACCAGTGTCGTTGCGGGTGTGTTCTCTTTATAGACTACACATGGATCCAACAGTGTCATTGCATGTGTGTTCTTTTTATTAACAACAACTAGAGTCATTGCATGTGTGTTCTTTTCACATACCACATATGGATCCACCAGTGTCATTGAAATGTGTGTTATCTTCAGAGACCAGACATGGATCCACTAGTGTCATTGCATGTGTGTTCTTTTTACTAAGAAAAACTAGAGTCATTGCATGTGTGTTCGTTTCATATACCACATATGGATCCACTAGTGTCGTTGAAATGTGTATTCTCTTTAGAGACCACACATGGATCCACCAGTGTGGTTGCATGTGTGCTCTTTTTACTAACAACAACCAGAGTCATTGCATGTGTGTTCTTGTTACTAACAACAACCAGAGTCATTCATGTGTCTTCTCTTCAGAGACCACAGATGGGTCCACCAGTGTCATTGCATGTGTGTTCTTTTTACTAACAACAACTGGAGTCATTGCATGTGTGTTATTTTCACATACCACATTTGGATCCACCAGTGTCATTGAAATGTGTGTTCTCTTCAGAGACCACACATGGATCCACCAGTGTCATTGCATGTGTGTTCTTTTTACTAACGACAAATGGAGTCATTGCATGTGTGTTCTTTTCACATACCACCTATGGATCCACTAGTGTCATTGCATGTATGTTCTCTTCAGAGACCACACATGGATCCTCCAGTGTCATTGCATGTGTTCTCTTTTTACTAACAACAACTGGAGTCGTTTCATGACTATTATTTTCACCTGCCACATATGGATACACCAGTGTCATTGAAGTGAGTGTTCTTATCATTAACCACAGCTAGAGTCATTGCGTGTGTGTTCTCTTCAGAGACCACACATGGATCCACCAGTATCATTGCATGTGTACTCTTTTTACTAACAACAACTAGAGTCATTTCATGACTATTCTTTTCACATACCACATATGGATCCACTAGTGTCATTGAAATGTATGTTCTCTTTAGAGACCACACATGGATCCACCAGTGTCATTGCATGTGTGTTATTTTTACTAACAACATCTGGAGTCATTGCATGTGTGTTCTTTCTACAAACAACAACCAGAGTCATGGCATATGTGTTCTATTCAGAGACCACACATGGAACCACCAGTGTCATTGCAAGTGTGTTCTTTTTGCTAACAACAACTGCAGTCATTGCATGTGTGTTCTTTTCACATACCACATATGGATCCACCAGTGTCACCGAAATTTGTGTTCTCTGTAGAGACCACACATGGATCCACCAATGTCATTGCATGTGTGCTCTTTTTACTAACAACAACCAGAGTCATTGCATGTGTGTTCATTTTACTAACAACAACCAGAGTCATTGCATGTGTGTTCTTTTCACATACCACATATGGATCCACTAGTGTCATTGAAATGTGTGTTCTCTTCAGAGACCACACATGGATCCACCAGTGTCATTGCATGTGTGTTCTTTTTACTAACAACAACTGGAGTCATTGCATGTGTGTTCATTTCACATACCACATATGGATCCACCAGTGTCATTGCATGTGTGTTCTTTTTACTAACAACAACTAGAGTCATTGCATGTGTGTTATTTTCACAAACCACATATGGATCCACCAGAGTCGTTGCATGTGTGTTCTTTTCAGAGACCACATATGGATCCACCGGTGTCATTGCATGTGTGTTCTTTTTACTAACAACAACCGGAGTCATTGCATGTGTGTTATTTTCACATACCACATATGGATCCACCAGTGTCATTGAAATGTGTGTTCTCTTCAGATACCACACATGGATCCAGCAATGTCATTGCATGTGTGCTCTTTTTACTAACAACAACCATAGTCATTGCATGTGTGTTATTTTTACTAACAACAACCATAGTCATTGCATGTGTATTCTCTTTAGAGACCACACATGGATCCACCAGTTTCATTGCATGTGTATTATTTTTACTAACAACAACTGGAGTCATTGCATGTGTGTTCTTTTTACTAACAACAACTGGAGTCATTGCATGTGTGTTCTTTTCACATACCACATATGGATCCACCAGTGTCATTAAAATGTGCGTTCTCTTTAGAGACTACACATGGATCCACCAGTGTCATTGCATGTATGTTATTTTTATTAACAACAACTAGAGTCATTGCATGTGTGTTCTTTTCACATACCACATATGGATCCACCAGTGTCATTGCATGTGTGTTCTTTTTACTAAGACAAACTAGAGTCATTGCATGTGTGTTCGTTTCATATACCACATATGGATCCACTAGTGTCGTTGAAATGTGTATTATCTTTCAGACACCACACATGGATCCACCAATGTCATTGCATGTGTGCTCTTTTTACTAACAACAACTAGAGTCATTTCATGACTATTCTTTTCACATACCACATATGGATCCACCAGTGTCATTGAAATGTGTGTTCTTCTCATTAAACACAGCTACAATCATTGCATGTGTGTTCTCTTTAGAGACCACACATGGATCCACCAGTGTCATTGCATGCGTGTCCTCTTCAGAGACCATACATGTATCCACTAGTGTCATTGCATGTGTGTTCTTTTTACTAACATCAACCAGAGTCATTGCGTGTGTGTTCTCTTCAGAGACCACACCTGGATCCACCAGTGTCATTGCATGTATGTTCTTTTTACTAACAACAACCATAGTCATTGCATGTGTGTTCTCTTTAGAGACCACACATGGATCCACCAGTGTCATTGCATGCATGTTCTTTTTACTAACAACAACTGGAGTCATTGCATGTGTGTTCTCTTCAGAGACCACACATGGATCCACCAGTGTCATTGCATGTGTGCTCTTTTTACTAACAACAACTGGAGTCATTTCATGACTATTCTTTTCACATACAAAATATGGATCCACCAGTGTCATTGAAATGTGTGTTCTTCTCACTGACCACAGCTAGAGTCATTTCATGTGTGTTCTTTTCGGAGACCACACATGGATCCACCAGTGTCATTGCATGTGTGTTCTTTTTACTAACTACAACTAGAGTCATTGCATGTGTGTTCTTTTCACATACCACATATGGATCCACCAGCGTCATTGAAATGTGTGTTCTCTTCAGAGACCAGACATGGATCCACTGATGTCATTGCATGTGTGCTCTTTTACTAACAACAACCAGAGTCATTGCATGTGTGTTCTCTTGGAGACCACACATGGATCCACATCTAGTCATTGAAATGTGTGTTCTCTTCAGAGACCACACATGGATCCACCAGTGTCATTGCACGTGTGTTCTTTTTACTAACAACAACTGGAGTCATTTCGTGACTATTATTTTCACATACCACATGTGGATCCACTAGTGTCATTGCATGTGTGTTCTCTTCAGAGACCACACATGGATCCACCAGTGTCGTTGCATGTGTGTTCTTTTTACTAACAACAGCTAGAGTCATTGCATGTGTGTTCTTTTCACAAACCACATATGGATCCACCAGAGTCGTTGCATGTGTGTTCTTTTCAGACACCAGACATGGATCCATCGGTGTCATTGCATGTGTGTTCTTTGTACTAACAACAACTGGAGTCATTGCATGTGTGTTCTTTTCACATACCACATATGGATCCACCAGTGTCATTTAAATGTGTGTTCTCTTCAGAGACCACACATGGATCCACAAGTGTAATTGCATGTGTGTTCTTTTTATTAACAACAACTGGAGTCATTGCATGTGTGTTCTTTTCACATACCACATATGGATCCATCAGTGTCATTGCATGTGTGTTTTCTTCAAAGACCAGACATGGATCACCAGTGTCATTGCATGTGTGTTCTTTTTACTAACAACAACTAGAGTCATTGCATGTGTGTTCTTTTCACATACCACATATGGATCCACTAGTGTCATTGAAATGTGTGTTCTCTTTAGAGACCACACATGGATCCACCAGTGTCATTGCATGTGTGCTCTTTTTACTAACAACAACTGGAGTCATTTCATGACTATTCTTTCACATACCACATATGGATCCACCAGTGTCATTGAAATGTGTGTTCTTCTCACTGACCAGAGCTAGAGTCATTGCATGTGTATTCTTTTCAGAGACCACACATGGATCCACCAGTGTCATTGCATGTGTGGTTTTTTTACTAACAAGAACTAGAGTCATTTCATGACTATTATTTTCACATACCACATGTGGATCCACTAGTGTCATTGCATGTGTGTTCTCTTTAGAGACCACACATGGATCCACCAGTGTCGTTGCATGTGTGTTGTTTTTACTAACAACAACTAGAGTCATTGCATGTGTGTTCTTTTCACAAACCACATATGGACCCACCAGAGTCGTTGCATGTGTGTTCTTTTCGGATACCACACATGGATCCATCGGTGTCATTGCATCTGTGTTCTTTTTACTAACAACAACTGGAGTCATTGCATGTGTGTTCTTTTCACATACCACATATGGATCCACCAGTGTCATTGAAATGTGTGTTCTTCTCATTAAACACAGCTAGAGTCATTGCTTGTGTGTTCTCTTAAGAGACCACACATGGATCCACCAGTGTCATTGCATGCGTGTCCTCTTCAGAGACCACACATGGATCCACTATTGTCATTGCATGTGTGTTCGTTTTACTAACAACAACCAGAGTCATTGCATGTGTGTTCTCTTCAGAGACCACATGGATCCACCAGTGTCATTGCATGTGTGTTCTTTTTCCTAACAACAACCAGAGTCATTGCATGTGTGTTCTCTTTAGAGACCACACATGGATCCACCAGTGTCATTGCATGTTTGTTCTTTTTACTAACAACAACTGGAGTCATTGCATGTGTGTTCTTTTCACATACCACATATGGATCCACCAGTGTCATTGAAATGTGTGTTCTCTTTAGAGACCACGCATAGATCCACCAGTGTCATTGCATGTGTGTTCTTTTTACTAACAACAACCAGAGTCATTGCATGTGTGTTCTCTTCAGAGACCACACATGGATCCACCAGTGTCATTGCATGTGTGTTCTTTTTCCTAACAACAACATGGATCCACCAGTGTCATTGCATGTGTGTTCTTTTTACTAACAACAACTGGAGTCATTGCATGTGTGTTCTTTTCACATACCACATATGGATCCACCAGTGTCATTGAAATGTGTGTTCTCTTTAGAGACCACGCATGGATCCACCAGTGTCATTGCATGTGTGTTCTTTTTACTAACAATAACTAGAGTCATTGCATGTGTGTTCTTTTCATATACCACATATGGATCCACTAGTGTCATTGAAATGTGTGTTCTCTTCAGAGACCACACATGGATCCACCAATGTCCTTGCATGTGTGCTCTTTTTACTAACAAAAACTAGAGTCATTTCATGACTATTCTTTTCACATACCACATATGGATCCACCAATGTCTTTGAAATGTGTGTTCTTCTCATTAAACACAGCTAGAGTCATTGCATGTGTGTTCTTTTTACTAACAACAACCAGAGTCATTGCATGTGTGTTCTCTTCAGAGACCACACATGGGTCCACCAGTTTCAATGCACGTGTGTTCTTTTTACTAATAAAAACTAGAGTCATTGCATGTGTATTCTTTTCATATACCACATATGGATCCACTGGTGTCGTTGAAATGTGTGTTCTCTTTAGAGACCACACATGGATCCACCAGTGTCATTGCATGTGTGCTCTTTTTACTAACAACAACTGGAGTCATTTCATGACTATTCTTTTCACATACCACATATGGATCCACCAGTGTCATTGAAATGTGTGTTCTTGTCATTAAACACAGCTAGAGTCATTGCATGTGTGTTCTCTTCAGAGACCACACATGGATCCACCAGTGTCATTGCATGCGTGTCCTCTTCAGAGACCACACATGGATCGCTAGTGTCATTGCATGTGTGTTCTTTTTACTAACAACAACCAGAGTCATTGCATGTGTGTTCTCTTCAGAGACCACACATGGATCCACCAGTGTCATTGCATGTGTGTTCTTTTTACTAACAACAACCAGAGTCATTGCATGCGTGTTCTCTTTAGAGACCATACATGGATCCACCAGTGACATTGCATGTGTGTTCTTTTTAATAACAACAACTAGATTTATTGCATGTGTGTTCTTTTCACATACCACATATGGATCCACTAGTGTCATTGAAATGTGTGTTCTCTTCAGAGACCACACATGGATCCACCAGTGTCATTGCATGTGTGTTCTTTTTACTAACAAAAACTAGAGTCATTGCATGTGTGTTCTTTTCATATACCACATATGGATCCTCTAGTGTCGTTGAAATGTGTGTTCTCTTCAGAGACCACACATGGATCGACTAGTGTCATTGCATGTGTGCTCTTTTTACTAACAACAGCTGGAGTCGTTTCATGACTATTCTTTTCACATACCACACATGGATCCACCAGTGTCATTGAAATGTGTGTTCTTCTCATTAAACACAGCTAGAGTCATTGCATATGTGTTCTCTTCAGAGACCACACATGGATCCACCAGTGTCATTGCATATGTGTTTTCTTCAGAGATCACACATGGATCCACTAGTGTCATTGCATGTGTGTTCTTTTTACTAACAACAACCAGAGTCATTGCATGTCTGTTCTCTTCAAAGACCACACATGGATCCACCAGTGTCATTGCATGTGTGATCTTGTTACTAAAAAAAACTAGAGTCGTTGCATGTGTGTTCTTTTCATATACCACATATGGATCCACTAGTGTCGTTGAAATGTGTGTTCTCTTCAGAGACCACACATGGATCCACTAGTGTCATTGCATGTGTGCTCTTTTTACTAACAACAACTGGAGTCATTTCATGACTATTCTTTTCACATACCACATATGGATCCACTAGTGTCATTGAAATGTGTGTTCTTCTCATTAAACACAGCTAGAGTCATTGCATGTGTGTTCTCTTCAGAGACCACACATGGATCCACCAGTGTCATTGCATGCGTGTCCTCTTCAGAGACCATACATGGATCCACTAGTGTCATTGCATGTGTGTTCTTTTTACTAGCAACAACCAGAGTCATTGCATGTGTGTTCTCTTTAGAGACCAGACATGGATCCACCAGTGTCATTGCATGTGTGTTCTTTTTACTAACAACAACCATAGTCATTGCATGTGTGTTCTCTTCAGAGACCACACATGGATCCAGTAGTGTCATTGCATGTGTGTTCTTTTTACTAACAACAACAGGAGTCATTGCATGTGTGTTCTCTTCAGAGACCACACATGGATCCACCAGTGTCATTGCATGTGTGTTCTTTTTATTAACAACAACTGGAGTCATTGCATGTGTGTTCTTTCACATACCACATATGGATCCACCAGTGTCATTGCATGTGTGTTTTCTTCAGAGAGCACACATGGATCGACCAGTGTCATTGCATGTGTGTTCCTTTTACTAACAACAACTAGAGTCATTGCATATGTGTTCTTTTCACATACCACATATGGATCCACCAGTGTCATTGAAATGTGTGTTCTCTTTAGAGACCACATATGGTTCCACTAGTGTCATTGCATGTGTGCTCTTTTTACTAACAACATCTAGAGTCATTTCATGACTATTCTTTTCTCATACCACATATGGATCCACCAGTGTCATTGAAATGTGTGTTCTTCTCATTGACCACAGCTAGAGTCATTGCATGTGTGTATTTTTCAGAGACGACACATGGATCTACCAGTGTCATTGCATGTGTGTTCTTTTTACTAACAACAACTAGAGTCATTTTATGTCTGTTCTTTTCACATACCACATATGGATCCACCGGCATCATTGAAATGTGTGTTCTCTTTAGAGACCACACATGGCTCCACCAGTGTCATTGCATGTGTGCTCTTTTTACTAACAACAACTGGTGTCATTTCATGACTATTATTTTCACATACCACATATGGATCCACAAGTGTCAATGAAATGTGTGTTCTTCTCATTCAACATAGCTAGCTTCATTGCATGTGTGTTCTCTTCAGAGACCACACATGGATCCACCAGTGTCATTGCATGCGTGTCCTCTTCAGAGACCACACATGGATCCACTAGTGTCATTGCATGTGTGTTCCTTTTACTAACAACAACCAGAGTCATTGCATGTGTGTTCTCTTCAGAGACCACACATGAATCCACCAGTGTCATTGCATGTGTGTTCTTTTTACTAACAACAGCCAGAGTCATTGCATGTGTGTTCTCTTTAGAGACCACACATGGATCTAGCAGTGGCATTGCATGTGTGTTCTTTTTACTAACAACAACTGGAGTCATTGCATGTGTGTTCTTTTCATATACCACATATGGATCCACTACTGTCATTGAAATGTGTGTTCTCTTTAGAGACCACACATGGATCCACCAGTGTCATTGCATGTGGGCTCTTTTTACTAACAACAACTGGAGTCATTTCATGACTATTCTTTTCACATACCACATATTGATCCACCAGTGTCATTGAAATGTGTGTTCTTCTCATTAAACACAGCTAGAGTCATTACATGTGTGTTCTCTTCAGAGACCACACATGGATCCACCAGTGTTTTTGCACGCGTGTTCTCTTCGGAGACCACACATGGATCCACTAGGGTCATTGCATGTGTTATTTTTACTAACAACAACCAGAGTCATTGCATGTGTGTTATCTTCAGAGACCACACATGGATCCACCAGTGTCATTGCATGTGTGTTCTTTTTACTAACAAAAACTAGAGCCATTGCATGTGTGTTCTTTTCATATACCACATATGGATCCACTAGTGTCGTTGAAATGTGTGTTCTCTTCAGAGACCACACATGGATCCACTAGTGTCATTGCATGTGTGCTCTTTTTACTAACAACAACTGGAGTCATTTCATGACTATTCTTTTCACATACCACATATGGATCCACTAGTGTCATTGAAATGTGTGTTCTTGTCATTAAACACAGCTAGAGTCATTGCATCTGTGTTCTCTTCAGAGACCACACATGGATCCGTTAGTGTCATTGCATGCGTGTCCTCTTCAGTGACCACACATGGATCCACTAGTGTCATTGCATGTGTGTTCTTTTTACTAACAACAACCAGAGTCATTGCATGTGTGTTCTCTTCAGAGGCCACACATGGATCCACCAGTGTCATTGCATGTGTATTATGTTTAGTAACAACAACCAGAGTCATTGCATGTGTGTTCTCTTCAGAGACCCCACACGGATCCACCAGTGTCATTGCATGTGTGTTCTTTTTACTAACAACAACCAGAGTCATTGCATGTGTGTTCTCTTCAGAGGCCACACATGGATCCACCAGTGTCATTGCATGTGTGTTCTTTTTACAAACAACAACTAGAGTCATTTCATGACTATTCTTTTCACATACCACATATGGATCCACCAGTGTCATTGAAATGTGTGTTCTTCTCATTGACCACAGCTAGGGTCATTGCATGTGTGTTTTTTTCAGAGGCGACACATGGATCCACCAGTGTCATTGCATGTGTGTTCTTTTTACTAACAACAACTAGAGTCATTGCATGTGTGTTCTTTTCACATACCACATATGGATCCACAACAGTCATTGAAATGTGTGTTCTCATAAGAGAACACACCTGGATCCAAGAGTGTAATTGCATGTGTGCTCTTTTTACTAACAACAACTGGAGTCATTTCATGACTATTATTTTGACATACCACATATGGATCCACCAGTGTCAATGAAATGTGTGTTCTTCTCATTAAACATAGCTAGCTTCATTGCATGTGTGTTCTCTTCAGAGACCACACATGGATCCACCAGTGTCATTGCATGCGTGTCCTCTTCAGAGTCCTCTTCAGAGACCACACATGGATCCACTAGTGTCATTGCATGTGTGTTCCTTTTACTAACAACAACTAGAGTCATTGCATGTGTGTTCTCTTCAGAGACCACACATGAATCCACCAGTGTCATTGCATGTGTGTTCTTTTTACTAACAATGCAGAGTCATTGCATGTGTGTTCTCTTTAGAGACCACACATGGATCTAGCAGTGACATTGCATGTGTGTTCTTTTTACTAACAACAACTGGAGTCATTGCATGTGTGTTCTTTTCACATACCACATATGGATCCACTAGTGTCGTTGAAATGTGTGTTCTCTTCAGAGACCACACATGGATCCACTAGTGTCATTGCATGTGTGCTCTTTTTACTAACAACAACTGGAGTTATTTCATGACTATTCTTTTCACATACCACATATGGATCCACTAGTGTCATTGAAATGTGGGTTCTTCTCATTAAACACAGCTAGAGTCATTGCATGTTTGTTCTCTTCAGACCACACATGGATCCATGATGTCATTGCATGTGTCCTCTTGGTGACCACACATGGATCCACTAGTGTCATTGGATGTGTGTTCTTTTACTAACAACAACCAGAGTCATTGCATGTGTGTTCTCTTCAGAGACCACACATGGATCCACCAATGTCATTGTATCTGTGTTCTTTTACTAACAACAACGAGTCATTGCATGTGTGTTCTCTTTAGAGACCCCATGGATCCACCAGTGTCATTTCATGTGTGGTCTTTTACTAACAACAACAGAGTCATTGCATGTGTGTTCTCTTCAGGCCACACATGGATCCTGATGTCATTGCATGTGGGTTCTTTTTACTAACAACAACTGGAGTCATTTCATGACTATTCTTTTCACATACCACATATATATCCACCAGTGTCATTGAAATGTGTGTTCTTCTCATTGACCACAGCTAGAGTCATTGCATGTGTGTTTTTTTCACAGGCGACACATGGATCCACCAGTGTCATTGCATCTGTGTTCTTTCTACTAACAACAACTGGAGTCATTGCATGTGTGTTGTTTTCACATACCACATATGGATCCACCAGTGTCATTGAAATGTGTGTTCTCTTTAGAGACCACGCATGGATCCACCAGTGTCATTGCATGTGTGTTCTTTTTACTAACAATAACTAGAGTCATTGCATGTGTGTTCTTTTCATATACCACATATGGATCCACTAGTGTCATTGAAATGTGTGTTTTCTTCAGAGACCACACATGGATCCACCAATGTCCTTGCATGTGTGCTCTTTTTACTAACAAAAACTAGAGTCATTTCATGACTATTCTTTTCACATACCACATATGGATCCACCAATGTCTTTGAAATGTGTGTTCTTCTCATTAAACATAGCTAGAGTCATTGCATGTGTGTTCTTTTTACTAACAACAACCAGAGTCATTGCATGTGTGTTCTCTTCAGAGACCACACATGGGTCCACCAGTTTCAATGCACGTGTGTTCTTTTTACTAATAAAAACTAGAGTCATTGCATGTGTATTCTTTTCATATACCACATATGGATACACTGGTGTCGTTGAAATGTGTGCTCTCTTCAGAGACCACACATGGATCCACCAGTGTCATTGCATGTGTGCTCTTTTTACTAACAACAACTAGAGTCATTTCATGACTATTCTTTTCACATACCACATATGGATCCACCAGTGTCATTGAAATGTGTGTTCTTGTCATTAAACACAGCTAGAGTCATTGCATGTGTGTTCTCTTCAGAGACCACACATGGATCCACCAGTGTCATTGCATGCGTGTCCTCTTCAGAGACCACACATGGATCGCTAGTGTCATTGCATGTGTGTTCTTTTTACTAACAACAACCAGAGTCATTGCATGTGTGTTCTCTTCAGAGACCACACATGGATCCACCAGTGTCATTGCATGTGTGTTCTTTTTACTAACAACAACCAGAGTCATTGCATGCGTGTTCTCTTTAGAGACCATACATGGATCCACCAGTGACATTGCATGTGTGTTCTTTTTAATAACAACAACTAGAGTTATTGCATGTGTGTTCTTTTCACATACCACATATGGATCCACTAGTGTCATTGAAATGTGTGTTCTCTTCAGAGACCACACATGGATCCTGATGTCATTGCATGTGTGTTCTTTTTACTAACAAAAACTAGAGTCATTGCATGTGTGTTCTTTTCATATACCACATATGGATCCTCTAGTGTCGTTGAAATGTGTGTTCTCTTCAGAGACCACACATGGATCGACTAGTGTCATTGCATGTGTGCTCTTTTTACTAACAACAGCTGGAGTCGTTTCATGACTATTCTTTTCACATACCACACATGGATCCACCAGTGTCATTGAAATGTGTGTTCTTCTCATTAAAAACAGCTAGAGTCATTGCATATGTGTTCTCTTCAGAGACCACACATGGATCCACCAGTGTCATTGCATATGTGTTTTCTTCAGAGATCACACATGGATCCACTAGTGTCATTGCATGTGTGTTCTTTTTACTAACAACAACCAGAGTCATTGCATGTCTGTTCTCTTCAAAGACCACACATGGATCCACCAGTGTCATTGCATGTGTGATCTTGTTACTAAAAAAAACTAGAGTCGTTGCATGTGTGTTCTTTTCATATACCACATATGGATCCACTAGTGTCGTTGAAATGTGTGTTCTCTTCAGAGACCACACATGGATCCACTAGTGTCATTGCATGTGTGCTCTTTTTACTAACAACAACTAGAGTCATTTCATGACTATTCTTTTCACATACCACATATGGATCTACTAGTGTCATTGAAATGTGTGTTCTTCTCATTAAACACAGCTAGAGTCATTGCATGTGTGTTCTCTTCAGAGACCACACATGGATCCACCAGTGTCATTGCATGCGTGTCCTCTTCAGAGACCATACATGGATCCACTAGTGTCATTGCATGTGTGTTCTTTTTACTAGCAACAACCAGAGTCATTGCATGTGTGTTCTCTTTAGAGACCAGACATGGATCCACCAGTGTCATTGCATGTGTGTTCTTTTTACTAACAACAACCATAGTCATTGCATGTGTGTTCTCTTTAGAGACCACACATGGATCCACCAGTGTCATTGCATGTGTGTTCTTTTTACTAACAACAACAGGAGTCATTGCATGTGTGTTCTCTTCAGAGACCACACATGGATCCACCAGTGTCATTGCATGTGTGTTCTTTTTATTAACAACAACTGGAGTCATTGCATGTGTGTTCTTTCACATACCACATATGGATCCACCAGTGTCATTGCATGTGTGTTTTCTTCAGAGAGCACACATGGATCGACCAGTGTCATTGCATGTGTGTTCCTTTTACTAACAACAACTAGAGTCATTGCATATGTGTTCTTTTCACATACCACATATGGATCCACCAGTGTCATTGAAATGTGTGTTCTCTTTAGAGACCACATATGGTTCCACTAGTGTCATTGCATGTGTGCTCTTTTTACTAACAACATCTGGAGTCATTTCATGACTATTCTTTTCTCATACCACATATGGATCCACCAGTGTCATTGAAATGTGTGTTCTTCTCATTGACCACAGCTAGAGTCATTGCATGTGTGTATTTTTCAGAGACGACACATGGATCCACCAGTGTCATTGCATGTGTGTTCTTTTTACTAACAACAACTAGAGTCATTTTATGTCTGTTCTTTTCACATACCACATATGGATCCACCGGCATCATTGAAATGTGTGTTCTCTTTAGAGACCACACATGGCTCCACCAGTGTCATTGCATGTGTGCTCTTTTTACTAACAACAACTGGAGTCATTTCATGACTATTATTTTCACATACCACATATGGATCCACAAGTGTCAATGAAATGTGTGTTCTTCTCATTCAACATAGCTAGCTTCATTGCATGTGTGTTCTCTTCAGAGACCACACATGGATCCACCAGTGTCATTGCATGCGTGTCCTCTTCAGAGACCACACATGGATCCACTAGTGTCATTGCATGTGTGTTCCTTTTACTAACAACAACCAGAGTCATTGCATGTGAGTTTCTTTTACTAACAACAACCAGAGTCATGGCATGTGTGTTCTCTTCAGAGACCACACATGAATCCACCAGTGTCATTGCATGTGTGTTCTTTTTACTAACAACAGCCAGAGTCATTGCATGTGTGTTCTCTTTAGAGACCACACATGGATCTAGCAGTGGCATTGCATGTGTGTTCTTTTTACTAACAACAACTGGAGTCATTGCATGTGTGTTCTTTTCATATACCACATATGGATCCACTACTGTCATTGAAATGTGTGTTCTCTTTAGAGACCACACATGGATCCACCAGTGTCATTGCATGTGGGCTCTTTTTACTAACAACAACTGGAGTCATTTCATGACTATTCTTTTCACATACCACATATTGATCCACCAGTGTCATTGAAATGTGTGTTCTTCTCATTAAACACAGCTAGAGTCATTACATGTGTGTTCTCTTCAGAGACCACACATGGATCCACCAGTGTTTTTGCACGCGTGTTCTCTTCGGAGACCACACATGGATCCACTAGGGTCATTGCATGTGTGTTATTTTTACTAACAACAACCAGAGTCATTGCATGTGTGTTATCTTCAGAGACCACACATGGATCCACCAGTGTCATTGCATGTGTGTTCTTTTTACTAACAAAAACTAGAGTCATTGCATGTGTGTTCTTTTCATATACCACATATGGATCCACTAGTGTCGTTGAAATGTGTGTTCTCTTCAGAGACCACACATGGATCCACTAGTGTCATTGCATGTGTGCTCTTTTTACTAACAACAACTGGAGTCATTTCATGACTATTCTTTTCACATACCACATATGGATCCACTAGTGTCATTGAAATGTGTGTTCTTGTCATTAAACACAGCTAGAGTCATTGCATCTGTGTTCTCTTCAGAGACCACACATGGATCCGTTAGTGTCATTGCATGCGTGTCCTCTTCAGTGACCACACATGGATCCACTAGTGTCATTGCATGTGTGTTCTTTTTACTAACAACAACCAGAGTCATTGCATGTGTGTTCTCTTCAGAGGCCACACATGGATCCACCAGTGTCATTGCATGTGTATTATGTTTAGTAACAACAACCAGAGTCATTGCATGTGTGTTCTCTTCAGAGACCCCACACGGATCCACCAGTGTCATTGCATGTGTGTTCTTTTTACTAACAACAACCAGAGTCATTGCATGTGTGTTCTCTTCAGAGGCCACACATGGATCCACCAGTGTCATTGCATGTGTGTTCTTTTTACAAACAACAACTAGAGTCATTTCATGACTATTCTTTTCACATACCACATATGGATCCACCAGTGTCATTGAAATGTGTGTTCTTCTCATTGACCACAGCTAGGGTCATTGCATGTGTGTTTTTTTCAGAGGCGACACATGGATCCACCAGTGTCATTGCATGTGTGTTCTTTTTACTAACAACAACTAGAGTCATTGCATGTGTGTTCTTTTCACATACCACATATGGATCCACCAACATCATTGAAATGTGTGTTCTCTTTAGAGACCACACATGGATCCACCAGTGTCATTGCATGTGTGCTCTTTTTACTAACAACAACTGGAGTCATTTCATGACTATTATTTTGACATACCACATATGGATCCACCAGTGTCAATGAAATGTGTGTTCTTCTCATTAAACATAGCTAGCTTCATTGCATGTGTGTTCTCTTCAGACCACATGGATCCTGATGTCATTGCATGCGTGTCCTCTTCAGAGTCCTCTTCAGAGACCACACATGGATCCACTAGTGTCATTGCATGTGTGTTCCTTTTACTAACAACAACTAGAGTCATTGCATGTGTGTTCTCTTCAGAGACCACACATGAATCCACCAGTGTCATTGCATGTGTGTTCTTTTTACTAACAACAGACAGAGTCATTGCATGTGTGTTCTCTTTAGAGACCACACATGGATCTAGCAGTGACATTGCATGTGTGTTCTTTTTACTAACAACAACTGGAGTCATTGCATGTGTGTTCTTTTCACATACCACATATGGATCCACTAGTGTCGTTGAAATGTGTGTTCTCTTCAGAGACCACACATGGATCCACTAGTGTCATTGCATGTGTGCTCTTTTTACTAACAACAACTGGAGTTATTTCATGACTATTCTTTTCACATACCACATATGGATCCACTAGTGTCATTGAAATGTGTGTTCTTCTCATTAAACACAGCTAGAGTCATTGCATGTTTGTTCTCTTCAGAGACCACACATGGATCCGCCAGTGTCATTGCATGCGTGTCCTCTTCAGTGACCACACATGGATCCACTAGTGTCATTGGATGTGTGTTCTTTTTACTAACAACAACCAGAGTCATTGCATGTGTGTTCTCTTCAGAGACCACACATGGATCCACCAGTGTCATTGTATCTGTGTTCTTTTTACTAACAACAACCAGAGTCATTGCATGTGTGTTCTCTTCAGAGACCCCACATGGATCCACCAGTGTCATTTCATGTGTGGTCTTTTTACTAACAACAACCAGAGTCATTGCATGTGTGTTCTCTTCAGAGGCCACACATGGATCCACCAGTGTCATTGCATGTGGGTTCTTTTTACTAACAACAACTGGAGTCATTTCATGACTATTCTTTTCACATACCACATATATATCCACCAGTGTCATTGAAATGTGTGTTCTTCTCATTGACCACAGCTAGAGTCATTGCATGTGTGTTTTTTTCACAGGCGACACATGGATCCACCAGTGTCATTGCATCTGTGTTCTTTCTACTAACAACAACTGGAGTCATTGCATGTGTGTTGTTTTCACATACCACATATGGATCCACCAGTGTCATTGAAATGTGTGTTCTCTTTAGAGACCACGCATGGATCCACCAGTGTCATTGCATGTGTGTTCTTTTTACTAACAATAACTAGAGTCATTGCATGTGTGTTCTTTTCATATACCACATATGGATCCACTAGTGTCATTGAAATGTGTGTTTTCTTCAGAGACCACACATGGATCCACCAATGTCCTTGCATGTGTGCTCTTTTTACTAACAAAAACTAGAGTCATTTCATGACTATTCTTTTCACATACCACATATGGATCCACCAATGTCTTTGAAATGTGTGTTCTTCTCATTAAACACAGCTAGAGTCATTGCATGTGTGTTCTTTTTACTAACAACAACCAGAGTCATTGCATGTGTGTTCTCTTCAGAGACCACACATGGGTCCACCAGTTTCAATGCACGTGTGTTCTTTTTACTAATAAAACTAGAGTAGAGTCATTGTGTATTCTTTTCACATACCACATATGGATCCACTAGTGTCTTTGAAATGTGTGTTATCTTCAGAGACCACACATGGATCCACCAGTGTCATTGCATGTGTGCTCTTTTTACTAACAACTGGAGTCATTTCATGACTATTCTTTTCACATACCACATATGGATCCACCAGTGTCATTGAAATGTGTGTTCTTGCCATTAAACACAGCTAGAGTCATTGCATGTGTGTTCTCTTCAGAGACCACACATGGATCCACCAGTGTCATTGCATGCGTGTCCTCTTCAGAGACCACACATGGATCGCTAGTGTCATTGCATGTGTGTTCTTTTTACTAACAACAACCAGAGTCATTGCATGTGTGTTCTCTTCAGAGACCACACATGGATCCACCAGTGTCATTGCATGTGTGTTCTTTTTACTAACAACAACCAGAGTCATTGCATGCGTGTTCTCTTTAGAGACCATACATGGATCCACCATTGACATTGCATGTGTGTTCTTTTTAATAACAACAACTAGAGTTATTGCATGTGTGTTCTTTTCACATACCACATATGGATCCACTAGTGTCATTGAAATGTGTGTTCTCTTCAGAGACCACACATGGATCCACCAGTGTCATTGCATGTGTGTTCTTTTTACTAACAAAAACTAGAGTCATTGCATGTGTGTTCTTTTCATATACCACATATGGATCCTCTAGTGTCGTTGAAATGTGTGTTCTCTTCAGAGACCACACATGGATCGACTAGTGTCATTGCATGTGTGCTCTTTTTACTAACAACAGCTGGAGTCGTTTCATGACTATTCTTTTCACATACCACACATGGATCCACCAGTGTCATTGAAATGTGTGTTCTTCTCATTAAACACAGCTAGAGTCATTGCATATGTGTTCTCTTCAGAGACCACACATGGATCCACCAGTGTCATTGCATGTGTGTTTTCTTCAGAGATCACACATGGATCCAGTAGTGTCATTGCATGTGTGTTCTTTTTACTAACAACAACCAGAGTCATTGCATGTTTGTTCTCTTTAAAGACCACACATGGATCCACCAGTGTCATTGCATGTGTGATCTTGTTACTAAAAAAAACTAGAGTCGTTGCATGTGTGTTCTTTTCATATACCACATATGGATCCACTAGTGTCATTGAAATGTGTGTTCTCTTCAGAGACCACACATGGATCCACTAGTGTCATTGCATGTGTGCTCTTTTTACTAACAACAACTGGAGTCATTTCATGACTATTCTTTTCACATACCACATATGGATCCACTAGTGTCATTGAAATGTGTGTTCTTCTCATTAAACACAGCTAGAGTCATTGCATGTGTGTTCTCTTCAGAGACCACGCGTGGATCCACCGGTGTCATTGCATGTGTGTTCTCTTTAGGACCACATATGGATCCACCAGTGTCATTGCATGTGTGTTCTTTTTACTGACAACAACCAGAGTCATTGCATGTGTGTTATTTTCCCATACCACATATGGATCCACCAGTGTCATTGCATGTGTGTTTTCTTCAGAGACCACACATGGATCGACCAGTGTCATTGCATGTGTGTTCCTTTTACTAACAACAACTAGAGTCATTGCATATGTGTTCTTTTCACATACCACATATGGATCCACCAGTGTCATTGAAATGTGTGTTCTCTTTAGAGACCACATATGGTTCCACTAGTGTCATTGCATGTGTGCTCTTTTTACTAACAACATCTGGAGTCATTTCATGACTATTCTTTTCTCATACCACATATGGATCCACCAGTGTCATTGAAATGTGTGTTCTTCTCATTGACCACAGCTAGAGTCATTGCATGTGTTTTTTTTTCAGAGACGACACATGGATCCACCAGTGTCATTGCATGTGTGTTCTTTTTACTAACAACAACTGGAGTCATTTTATGTCTGTTCTTTTCACATACCACATATGGATCCACCAGCATCATTGAAATGTGTGTTCTCTTTAGAGACCACACATGGCTCCACCAGTGTCATTGCATGTGTGCTGTAGCGTCCCCAACCTTTAATAAGATTGAGTCCCCTGTGTTTACAATGCTAGTCCCTGGATCAATAGCTAGCATCCACAGTTCAGATGTAATATCGAGAAACAAAGGTCATAATACCACTTTATAACCAGGAATAACATAATTTTATTACATCAAACATAGCTCATTAGGCTATTACATTACATTGCAGCGGAATAACTGTAAGCATTGGGTCCTTCATCTTCAAAGTGCCACAGGCAGACATGCTGGTTGTAGACTTTGTAATCCTAATCAATCAATCTTCACTAAAACAATCAAACCTGCAACATAATAAGTTACAGCCACAAGGGTCAATACATTTGAATTGTATTGGCAAGTGATACTTTGGTAGTATAGTGGAGTCTATCATCTATATGCATTTGGCTAAGTGGAGTTGAGGCTTTGCATTGCTCAAAATAGATTTTTCCCTATCATTTGAAAATAAGTTTTGTTTGGCAAAAACAAATTCCAAGGCATCTATCAATCAAAACTGAAGATCCACTCAGGGCATCTACCAATCAGAGATCAAGATTTACTTGGCAAAAACAAATTCTCAACCAATGATTGAAGATCCTCTCAAGGCATCTACCAATCAAAGATTTAAGATTTCACACAACCCTTGTTCATCCGCAAGTTTTAATTTAGAAATTGGAATGATGAGATTCTTGATTGCTTCCATGTCTTGATGTTCAAATTGTCCTTTACCAGGGACATGGCTAAGTACTTAGGTTTTTTACACTCTGCAGAGGTGGTGCACTTTCCCCACAAGTCTTGGTTTCCCAAGAATGATCCTTCAGTAGCCTTTCCTTAGTCAAATGGACGCGCTCCAACCTATCAATCACTACCACCCACTGTCCAAAGACTAAGTTCCAGCATCCTAAGATCATGGCAGAGCCCATAGTGCCAAGTGGTTGCACTTGAAACTTCTCAACATTTGACATCTCAAATCTCTTTGTTTCCTGGGTGGCCATCCACAAGTGAGATACACAAGCCAGTCCCTGGCCTTGTGAACCACTCAACATAAACCATTCCTTCCATTTCCACCCAGGTGTTTCATTAATCTTAGTTGTTTTATTAAACAAAACACAAGTCCTCAGACTTAGAATATTTTTCATAGTGTGAATATATATCCCACCCAAGTTTTTCTATTAGCTAGGCTAAGCTTGGTAGTAATAGGATTCTTAACTTAGGAAAATCCTACTAAGGATTCATCTACTAGATTTCCTATAGCAAGGTCTATACTTAGCAAAATAAAAACCATGCAAGATTTTACTTTAGCAAAAACACTAATGCATAGTGAAAATAATGGGACATAAGATATGAAATATCACTTGCCTTTTTGGTAGAGGGTATAAATTCACTCCTTGTCCTTGCAACACTCACACTCTTCAAGTCACTACAATCAATCAAGCAAGGCACAAACTCAATCTACCAATCAAGCAAATCAACACACATAAAATAACAAAGTCAAAGAAATGCATGCAAGCATGCCAAGTTTTGCTTTGTTTGCAAAAGTGGTTCCTAGTGGGTCATAGACATTTGGGTACACCTAATGGTCATTTTTGTAAAGTGGCAAAGTCATGCATAGGCATGCAAAGGTTGGTTCTAATGTAGGGATGGTCCTCACTAGGCTTCTAAACTTTGTAAGTTCCAAATTGGTCATTTACCAAAATGGCAAGGTCATTTGCAAAAGGGTTTCTATTAGATTCCTAAACTTTGTAAGATCCAAATTGGTCATTTACCAAAGTGGCAAAGTTGTTAGCAAAAGGTTTCACCTGAAAACCAATTTCAAAACAAGGCACCTATTTGGTCATTTTATGTGGTGAAGAAATATGTCTACTAGGGTTTTAGTCTATAGGGTTCACCAAATGAGTTGCTTTTGCAAAACTTGGTGCTTTTGGTCAGTAGGTTTGGCCCAAACATTTTCTCAAGGTTTTCTTTATGAAAGCATTTTCATAAACAAAACAAATAGTTTTAGTTAGCTAGAAATGGACTAAACTAATTTATCCATTCTATTCTTTTCCAAAATCACTTTCCAAACTATGGGTTGGTTCCTATGGTCAGCAAGGTCACAACAAACTAATTGGCAAAGGTTTTAACCTAAATATCATTTTTAAATGATTTTTCTAATGTTAGCAAGCATACAAAAGAATCTGCAAAATTAAACAAGTTAACAGATACTATTTGCTAAACTAAGGGCAGGGTTGGTTAGGGCTTGTCTTGATGATTCCAACGACATCAAATTTGTAAAATTTGGACGTGTGGATCAAAAGATACATGGGTTTGAAGTTAGCAAGAAATTCTGTTTTCAAATTTCTAATTCAGATCAACTGGTGCCACGCGTTGCGCTGTGATTGGCCGGTACCGGTTCGGTGTGGATCGGCAACGTGGAGCGTTGGATCTATTTAGATCGTGCGACGCTGAGCCAGTACCCCTTCGGAATTAAATGAATCTATCGTATTCGTTCGATCTGAATCGAACGGCCGGCGTGACTCGACCTAAAGTGGGCGTATGCGGTGGATAGCGGCGGCGGAGTCGTCGGTCGATGACGGTGGCGATGCTACAGGGGGTGAGGGAGAAGGAGGGGTTGCTCACCGGGCTCAGGGGGTCACGGTGGTGCTCAACGTGCGTTTGACGAGGCAAGGGGCGCACTGGTTCAGTCGCGATTCCTCGCCGGAGTTGCTGCGAGCGGCGGGGTTCTCGGGTGGTCGTCGTTGGCGTCGCTGTGAAACAACTCAAGGCAAACGAAAGGCACGGTCAGATGCGCCAAGACACGACAGAGGTGTGTGCGTGATCGAGAGGGTGCGGGGCGGACGGATTCTACCTGTGGGCTTCGCCGGAGAGGAAGCAAACACGGTGGCGTTTAGAGCTTGTCGGAGTCGTCGCTGGAGATCGCCCTAAGGCCAAGGAGAGGCAGGGTTAGGTGCGCACGAGGGTCGCGAACGAGGGAGCATCGTTGAGAGGTGCTGGGGAGGTCTGTGCTCACCGGGGAATGTCGCCGTAGTTGGAACAGACGGCGGCTGCGGAGTCGTCGTCGAAGGCGAGGTTCCAGGGCACCAGCGTGCGAGCGGAGAACGCAGACGAAGCACCGATGAGTGTGGAGTATGTGTGCGTGGTCAATGAGGCAAGGAAGGTTTGGTTTCGCGGAATCATCACCGAACATCATCGGACGGTGGCTCGAGGAGAAATTGAGGGCGTCTAGGGCGTGCCAGCTCGAGGTGACAGAGGGGATTTATAGAGGAGAGGGAGGCGTTTCCATCTGCGTGATCAAGGCGAGGTAAAGGCTCGGCGTTAAGGTGAATTAAGTCGGAGCAATCAACGGCAGAACGGGGGGGGAAGAACTGGTCGCTGCGGGGTTGAAGACGATGAACAGCTGTCTGTGGGGTCCTCTGGTCAGTGGGAAAGGGGAAGGGAACGGGGTCCACCTGTCATTCACTCTGCGGGTTTCTTTCTCGGTGCAGAAAAACGGTTCGGGGAGGGAATAAGTGGAGGTGGGGCATTGTCGTGAGAGAGGAGAGGGAAAGTGGGTCCATGCTTTGTCATCTCTGTGGGTAGATTTCTTAGTGAGAAGAGATTTCTTGGGAGTCTTGGGCTGGACTGTTTTGTTGGGCCTTAGTGAATTTCTTTTCTTATTTTTTTTCTGTCTGCTCTTTTTCTTTTTCTAATTCTTTTTCTGTTTTCAATTTCAAACAATTAATTCAAACAATTTCAAACAACACTCAATCAATTCAAACAGCAAACTTTCATTTGAATTTGGTTCTGTTTGGCAACATAATCCAAATCTCAAAATGAAATAATATTTTTATTTATTTTTAGGATCCATTTAATAATTAATTAAAATGGATCTTTAGTTATTAGGGTTTGATTTATTTAATAATATTTCCATTGAATTCCAATTATTTTCAAAACCAAACCAGAAGGTTTAATTTGAAAAATAAAAGAATACTTGGAAACTTATTTAAATAAATAAGTTTTGGTGTTTTAATTAAAATGGGAAAGCCTTTACTTAAATAAAATTGGATATTTAAATCCTTATTATTTTATTTAAATAATCCTTTACTCATTTTAACCAAAGCAAAACCTTTTAATAAAAGATTTCAAAGTAGTAATAAAATACTTGGTGTTTATTTAAAATGGGAAAAGCCTTTACTTAAATAAAATTGGATATTTAAATCCCTTATTTTATTTAAATAAACCTTTACTCATTTTATCAAAACAAAATATTTTATTTCAAAAGCTTGGCCAAAATTAATTTGGCTTATCTTTTCATTTGAAACCAAAGTCTTTTATTAAAAGATCTAAAACAGTGTTTCCAAAACAATTTATTTTCCTTTGATAAATGTTTATCCAAATAAATCCCTTTAGGATTATTTGTTCACCATTTGGTATGGCTTTTGGTAAGGGCTTTATTGAATTTGGAAATTCAATTTCCTTATCTTATTATATTCACAAGATTTTGTCTTTGGTTCCAATTTAAGTGAAACTAATCTCTAAGGTCTTTCTTGATCCTTTGTGAAAATTTGTTGATCAACTTGGTATGGATCAAATCCATGGATTTGGAGATACTTTGGAAAATGATTTCCTTCCATTAGGGTTTAGGGTTTTGGATTTCTTTCCAAATGTTCAAATTTCCAGATACATTCATTGAGGAATGCATTTCCCTTGATTTGAATTTGTTGAATTCAAACTTCTACCAAAGTTTGTTCAAGATGGGATTTTAAGTCTCCTTTTAGAAACAAAAGTTTCTTTTCACCCTGATTTTCAACAAAATTTTATTTTGTTTATTTTATTTTCACATTACAAGATTTGGAAAATCTTGGGATGTGACAGGCTACCACCCTTAAAAGAAATCTCGTCCCGAGATTTGGGGAGGCTAGGGTTACAAGCAGGTTCAAAACAACTAGGGTACTACCACCCTTAAAATTTTTCCAACTAAACTACATCTTGGCTTGCTTGGAATCTTGGAAAGCTTCTTCTTGGAAAACTTCTGCATAGTGTACATTATTTCCATGCTTGACTCATGGGCTAAGGTTGGGTTTCTCCTTTGGCTTGTTCATCTTGTTCTTCATCTTTTCTGGACAATTGCTTACATAGTGTCCTGGTTCCTTGCAATTGAATGTGTGTTCTCTTCAGAGACCACACATGAATCCACCAGTGTCATTGCATGTGTGTTCTTTTTACTAACAACATCCAGAGTCATCGCATGTGTGTTCTCTTTAGAGACCACACATGGATCTAGCAGTGGCATTGCATGTGTGTTCTTTTTACTAACAACAACTGGAGTCATTGCATGTGTGTTCTTTTCATATACCACATATGGATCCACTAGTGTCGTTGAAATGTGTGTTCTCTTTAGAGACCACACATGGATCCACCAGTGTCATTGCATGTGGGCTCTTTTTACTAACAACAACTGGAGTCATTTCATGACTATTCTTTTCACATACCACATATTGATCCACCAGTGTCATTGAAATGTGTGTTCTTCTCATTAAACACAGCTAGAGTCATTACATGTGTGTTCTCTTCAGAGACCACACATGGATCCACCAGTGTTTTTGCACGCGTGTTCTCTTCGGAGACCACACATGGATCCACTAGGGTCATTGCATGTGTGTTATTTTTACTAACAACAACCAGAGTCATTGCATGTGTGTTATCTTCAGAGACCACACATGGATCCACCAGTGTCATTGCATGTGTGTTCTGTTTACTAACAAAAACTAGAGTCATTGCATGTGTGTTCTTTTCATATACGACATATGGATCCACTAGTGTCGTTGAAATGTGTGTTCTCTTCAGAGACCACACATGGATCCACTAGTGTCATTGCATGTGTGCTCTTTTTACTAACAACAACTGGAGTCATTTCATGACTATTCTTTTCACATACCACATATGGATCCACTAGTGTCATTGAAATGTGTGTTCTTGTCATTAAACACAGCTAGAGTCATTGCATCTGTGTTCTCTTCAGAGACCACACATGGATCCGTTAGTGTCATTGCATGCGTGTCCTCTTCAGTGACCACACATGGATCCACTAGTGTCATTGCATGTGTGTTCTTTTTACTAACAACAACCAGAGTCATTGCATGTGTGTTCTCTTCAGAGGCCACACATGGATCCACCAGTGTCATTGCATGTGTATTATGTTTACTAACAACAACCAGAGTCATTGCATGTGTGTTCTCTTCAGAGACCCCACACGGATCCACCAGTGTCATTGCATGTGTGTTCTTTTTACTAACAACAACCAGAGTCATTGCATGTGTGTTCTCTTCAGAGGCCACACATGGATCCTGATGTCATTGCATGTGTGTTCTTTTACAAACAACAACTGGAGTCATTTCATGACTATTCTTTTCACATACCACATATGGATCCACCAGTGTCATTGAAATGTGTGTTCTTCTCATTGACCACAGCTAGAGTCATTGCATGTGTGTTTTTTTCAGAGGCGACACATGGATCCACCAGTGTCATTGCATGTGTGTTCTTTTTACTAACAACAACTAGAGTCATTGCATGTGTGTTCTTTTCACATACCACATATGGATCCACCAACATCATTGAAATGTGTGTTCTCTTTAGAGACCACACATGGATCCACCAGTGTCATTGCATGTGTGCTCTTTTTACTAACAACAACTGGAGTCATTTCATGACTATTATTTTGACATACCACATATGGATCCACCAGTGTCAATGAAATGTGTGTTCTTCTCATTAAACATAGCTAGCTTCATTGCATGTGTGTTCTCTTGGAGACCACACATGGATCCTGATGTGTCATTGCATCGTGTCCTCTTGAGAGTCCTCTTCAGTGACCACACATGGATCCACTAGTGTCATTGCATGTGTGTTCTTTTTACTAATAACAACCAGAGTCATTGCATGTGTGTTCTCTTTAGAGACCACACATGGATCTAGCAGTGACATTGCATGTGTGTTCTTTTTACTAACAACAACTGGAGTCATTGCATGTGTGTTCTTTTCACATACCACATATGGATCCACTAGTGTCGTTGAAATGTGTGTTCTCTTCAGAGACCACACATGGATCCACTAGTGTCATTGCATGTGTGCTCTTTTTACTAACAACAACTGGAGTTATTTCATGACTATTCTTTTCACATACCACATATGGATCCACTAGTGTCATTGAAATGTGGGTTCTTCTCATTAAACACAGCTAGAGTCA
Source organism: Avena insularis (assembly GCA_023614405.1). NCBI lineage: Eukaryota > Viridiplantae > Streptophyta > Magnoliopsida > Poales > Poaceae > Avena > Avena insularis. The sequence continues at coordinate 382,726,044 of CM042688.1, forward strand.
TTGCATGTTTGTTCTCTTCAGAGACCACACATGGATCCGCCAGTGTCATTGCATGCGTGTCCTCTTCAGTGACCACACATGGATCCACTAGTGTCATTGGATGTGTGTTCTTTTTACTAACAACAACCAGAGTCATTGCATGTGTGTTCTCTTCAGAGACCACACATGGATCCACCGGTGTCATTGTATCTGTGTTCTTTTTACTAACAACAACCAGAGTCATTGCATGTGTGTTCTCTTCAGAGACCCCACATGGATCCACCAGTGTCATTGCATGTGTGGTCTTTTTACTAACAACAACCAGAGTCATTGCATGTGTGTTCTCTTCAGAGGCCACACATGGATCCACCAGTGTCATTGCATGTGGGTTCTTTTTACTAACAACAACTAGAGTCATTTCATGACTATTCTTTTCACATACCACATATAGATCCACGAGTGTCATTGAAATGTGTGTTCTCCTCATTGACCACAGCTAGAGTCATTGCATGTGTGTTTTTTTCAGAGGCGACACATGGATCCACCAGTGTCATTGCATCTGTGTTCTTTTTACTAACAACAACTGGAGTCATTGCATGTGTGTTGTTTTCACATACCACATATGGATCCACCAGCATCATTGAAATGTGTGTTCTCTTTAGAGACCACACATGGTCCACCAGTGTTATTGCATGTGTGCTCTTTTTACTAACAACAACTGGAGTCATTTCATGACTAATATTTTCACATACCACATATGTAGCCACCAGTGTCAATGAAATGTGTGTTCTTCTCATTAAACATAGCTAGCTTCATTGCATGTGTGTTCTCTTCAGAGACCACACATGGATCCACCAGTGTCATTGCATGCGTGTCCTCTTCAGAGTCCTCTTTAGAGACCACACATGAATCCACTAGTGTCATTGCATGTGTGTTCCTTTTGCTAACAACAACCAGAGTCATTGCATGTGTGTTCTCTTCAGAGACCACACATGGATCCACCAGTGTCATTGCATGTGTGATCTTGTTACTAAAAAAAACTAGAGTCGTTGCATGTGTGTTCTTTTCATATACCACATATGGATCCACTAGTGTCGTTGAAATGTGTGTTCTCTTCAGAGACCACACATGGATCCACTAGTGTCATTGCATGTGTGCTCTTTTTACTAACAACAACTGGAGTCATTTCATGACTATTCTTTTCACATACCACATATGGATCCACTAGTGTCATTGAAATGTGTGTTCTTCTCATTAAACACAGCTAGAGTCATTGCATGTGTGTTCTCTTTAGAGACCACACATGGATCCACCAGTGTCATTGCATGCGTGTCCTCTTCAGAGACCATACATGGATCCACTAGTGTCATTGCATGTGTGTTCTTTTTACTAGCAACAACCAGAGTCATTGCATGTGTGTTCTCTTTAGAGACCAGACATGGATCCACCAGTGTCATTGCATGTGTGTTCTTTTTACTAACAACAACCATAGTCATTGCATGTGTGTTCTCTTTGGAGACCACACATGGATCCACCAGTGTCATTGCATGTGTGTTCTTTTTACTAACAACAACTGGAGTCATTGCATGTGTGTTCTTTTCACATACCACATATGGATCCACCAGTGTCATTTAAATGTGTGTTCTCTTCAGAGACCACATATGGATCCACCAGTGTCATTGCATGTGTGTTCTTTTTATTAACAACAACTGGAGTCATTGCATGTGTGTTCTTTCACATACCACATATGGATCCACCAGTGTTATTGCATGTGTCTTTTCTTCAGAGACCACACATGGATCGACCAGTGTCATTGCATGTGTGTTCCTTTTACTAACAACAACTAGAGTCATTGCATATGTGTTCTTTTCACATACCACATATGGATCCACCAGTGTCATTGAAATGTGTGTTCTCTTTAGAGACCACATATGGTTCCACTAGTGTCATTGCATGTGTGCTCTTTTTACTAACAACATCTGGAGTCATTTCAAGACTATTCTTTTCACATACCACATATGGATCCACCAGTGTCATTGAAATGTGTGTTCTTCTCATTAACCACAACTAGAGTCATTGCATGTGTGTTTTTTCAGAGACGACACATGGATCCACCAGTGTCATTGCATGTGTGTTCTTTTTACTAACAACAACTAGAGTCATTTTATGTCTGTTCTTTTCACATACCACATATGGATCCACCAGCATCATTGAAATGTGTGTTCTCTTTAGAGACCACACATGGCTCCACCAGTGTCATTGCATGTGTGCTCTTTTTACTAACAACAACTGGAGTCATTTCATGACTATTATTTTCACATACCACATATGGATCCACAAGTGTCAATGAAATGTGTGTTCTTCTCATTCAACATAGCTAGCTTCATTGCATGTGTGTTCTCATCAGAGACCACACATGGATCCACCAGTGTCATTGGATGCGTGTCCTCTTCAGAGACCACACATGGATCCACTAGTGTCATTGCATGTGTGTTCCTTTTACTAACAACAACCAGAGTCATTGCATGTGAGTTTCTTTTACTAACAACAACCAGAGTCATTGCATGTGTGTTCTCTTCAGAGATCACACATGAATCCACCATTGTCATTGCATGTGTGTTCTTTTTACTAACAACAGCCAGAGTCATTGCATGTGTGTTCTCTTTAGAGACCACACATGGATCTAGCAGTGACATTGCATGTGTGTTCTTTTTACTAACAACAACTGGAGTCATTGCATGTGTGTTCTTTTCATATACCACATTGGATCCACTAGTGTCATTGAAATGTGTGTTCTCTTTAGAGACCACACATGGATCCACCAGTGTCATTGCATGTGTGCTCTTTTTACTAACAACAACTGGAGTCATTTCATGACTATTCTTTTCACATACCACATATTGATCCACCAGTGTCATTGAAATGTGTGTTCTTCTCATTAAACACAGCTAGAGTCATTACATGTGTGTTCTCTTCAGAGACCACACATGGATCCACCAGTGTTTTTGCACGCGTGTTGTCTTCGGAGACCACACATAGATCCACTAGTGTCATTGCATGTGTGTTATTTTTACTAACAACAACCAGAGTCATTGCATGTGTGTTATCTTCAGAGACCACACATGGATCCACCAGTGTCATTGCATGTGTGTTATCTTCAGAGACCACACATGGATCCACCAGTGTCATTGCATGTGTGTTCTTTTTACTAACAAAAACTAGAGTCATTGCATGTGTGTTCTTTTCATATACCACATATGGATCCACTAGTGTCGTTGAAATGTGTGTTCTCTTCAGAGACCACACATGGATCCACTAGTGTCATTGCATGTGTGCTCTTTTTACTAACAACAACTGGAGTCATTTCATGACTATTCTTTTCACATACCACATATGGATCCACTAGTGTCATTGAAATGTGTGTTCTTGTCATTAAACACAGCTAGAGTCATTGCATCTGTTTCTCTTGAGACCACACATGGATCCTCCAGTGTCATTGCATGTGTCCTCTTGTTGACCACACATGGATCCACTAGTGTCATTGCATGTGTGTTCTTTTTACTAATAACAACCAGAGTCATTGCATGTGTGTTCTCTTCAGAGGCCACACATGGATCCACCAGTGTCATTGCATGTGTGTTCTTTTTACAAACAACAACTGGAGTCATTTCATGACTATTCTTTTCACATACCACATATGGATCCACCAGTGTCATTGAAATGTGTGTTCTTCTCATTGACCACAGCTAGAGTCATTGCATGTGTGTTTTTTCAGAGGCGACACATGGATCCACCAGTGTCATTGCATGTGTGTTCTTTTTACTAACAACAACTAGAGTCATTGCATGTGTGTTCTTTTCACATACCACATATGGATCCACCAACATCATTGAAATGTGTGTTCTCTTTAGAGACCACACATGGATCCACCAGTGTCATTGCATGTGTGCTCTTTTTACTAACAACAACTGGAGTCATTTCATGACTATTATTTTGACATACCACATATGGATCCACCAGTGTCAATGAAATGTGTGGTCTTCTCATTAAACATAGCTAGCTTCATTGCATGTGTGTTCTCTTCAGAGACCACACATTGATCCACCAGTGTCATTGCATGCGTGTCCTCTTCAGAGTCCTCTTGGAGACCACATGGATCCACTAGTGTCATTGCATGTGTGTTCCTTTTACTAACAACAACCAGAGTCATTGCATGTGTGTTCTCTTCAGAGACCACACATGAATCCACCAGTGTCATTGCATGTGTGTTCTTTTTACTAACAACAGCCAGAGTCATTGCATGTGTGTTCTCTTTAGAGACCACACATGGATCTAGCAGTGACATTGCATGTGTGTTCTTTTTACTAACAACAACTGGAGTCATTGCATGTGTGTTCTTTTCACATACCACATATGGATCCACTAGTGTCGTTGAAATGTGTGTTCTCTTCAGAGACCACACATGGATCCACTAGTGTCATTGCATGTGTGCTCTTTTTACTAACAACAACTGGAGTCATTTCATGACTATTCTTTTCACATACCACATATTGATCCACCAGTGTCATTGAAATGTGTGTTCTTCTCATTAAACACAGCTAGAGTCATTACATGTGTGTTCTCTTCAGAGACCACACATGGATCCACTGATGTTTTTGCAGCGTTGTCTTGTTGTCTTGAGACCACACATAGATCCACTAGTGTCATTGCATGTGTGTTATTTTTACTAACAACAACCAGAGTCATTGCATGTGTGTTATCTTCAGAGACCACACATGGATCCACCAGTGTCATTGCATGTGTGTTATCTTCAGAGACCACACATGGATCCACCAGTGTCATTGCATGTGTGTTCTTTTTACTAACAAAAACTAGAGTCATTGCATGTGTGTTCTTTTCATATACCACATATGGATCCACTAGTGTCGTTGAAATGTGTGTTCTCTTCAGAGACCACACATGGATCCACTAGTGTCATTGCATGTGTGCTCTTTTTACTAACAACAACTGGAGTCATTTCATGACTATTCTTTTCACATACCACATATGGATCCACTAGTGTCATTGAAATGTGTGTTCTTGTCATTAAACACAGCTAGAGTCATTGCATCTGTGTTCTCTTCAGAGACCACACATGGATCCTCCAGTGTCATTGCATGCGTGTTCTTCGGTGACCACACATGGATCCACTAGTGTCATTGCATGTGTGTTCTTTTTACTAATAACAACCAGAGTCATTGCATGTGTGTTCTCTTCAGAGGCCACACATGGATCCACCAGTGTCATTGCATGTGTGTTCTTTTTACAAACAACAACTGGAGTCATTTCATGACTATTCTTTTCACATACCACATATGGATCCACCAGTGTCATTGAAATGTGTGTTCTTCTCATTGACCACAGCTAGAGTCATTGCATGTGTGTTTTTTCAGAGGCGACACATGGATCCACCAGTGTCATTGCATGTGTGTTCTTTTTACTAACAACAACTAGAGTCATTGCATGTGTGTTCTTTTCACATACCACATATGGATCCACCAACATCATTGAAATGTGTGTTCTCTTTAGAGACCACACATGGATCCACCAGTGTCATTGCATGTGTGCTCTTTTTACTAACAACAACTGGAGTCATTTCATGACTATTATTTTGACATACCACATATGGATCCACCAGTGTCAATGAAATGTGTGGTCTTCTCATTAAACATAGCTAGCTTCATTGCATGTGTGTTCTCTTCAGAGACCACACATTGATCCACCAGTGTCATTGCATGCGTGTCCTCTTCAGAGTCCTCTTCAGAGACCACACATGGATCCACTAGTGTCATTGCATGTGTGTTCCTTTTACTAACAACAACCAGAGTCATTGCATGTGTGTTCTCTTCAGAGACCACACATGAATCCACCAGTGTCATTGCATGTGTGTTCTTTTTACTAACAACAGCCAGAGTCATTGCATGTGTGTTCTCTTTAGAGACCACACATGGATCTAGCAGTGACATTGCATGTGTGTTCTTTTTACTAACAACAACTGGAGTCATTGCATGTGTGTTCTTTTCACATACCACATATGGATCCACTAGTGTCGTTGAAATGTGTGTTCTCTTCAGAGACCACACATGGATCCACTAGTGTCATTGCATGTGTGCTCTTTTTACTAACAACAACTGGAGTCATTTCATGACTATTCTTTTCACATACCACATATGGATCCACTAGTGTCATTGAAATGTGTGTTCTTCTCATTAAACACAGCTAGAGTCATTGCATGTTTGTTCTCTTCAGAGACCACACATGGATCCGCCAGTGTCATTGCATGCGTGTCCTCTTTAGTGACCACACATGGATCCACTAGTGTCATTGGATGTGTGTTCTTTTTACTAACAACAACCAGAGTCATTGCATGTGTGTTCTCTTCAGAGACCACACATGGATCCACCAGTGTCATTGCATCTATGTTCTTTTTACTAACAACAACCAGAGTCATTGCATGTGTGTTCTCTTCAGAGACCCCACATGGATCCACCAGTGTCATTGCATGTGTGGTCTTTTTACTAACAACAACCAGAGTCATTGCATGTGTGTTCTCTTCAGAGGCCACACATGGATCCACCAGTGTCATTGCATGTGGGTTCTCTTTACTAACAACAACTGGAGTCATTTCATGACTATTCTTTTCACATACCACATATGGATCCACTAGTGTCATTGAAATGTGTGTTCTTCTCATTGACCACAGCTAGAGTCATTGCATGTGTGTTTTTTTCAGAGGCGACACATGGATCCACCAGTGTCATTGCATCTGTGTTCTTTTTACTAACAACAACTGGAGTCATTGCATGTGTGTTGTTTTCACATACCACATATGGATCCACCAGCATCATTGAAATGTGTGTTCTCTTTAGAGACCACACATGGTCCACCAGTGTCATTGCATGTGTGCTCTTTTTACTAACAACAACTGGAGTCATTTCATGACTAATATTTTCACATACCACATATGGAGCCACCAGTGTCAATGAAATGTGTGTTCTTCTCATTAAACATAGCTAGCTTCATTGCATGTGTGTTCTCTTCAGAGACCACACATGGATCCACCAGTGTCATTGCATGCGTGTCCTCTTCAGAGTCCTCTTTAGAGACCACACATGAATCCACTAGTGTCATTGCATGTGTGTTCCTTTTACTAACGACAACCAGAGTCATTGCATGTGTGTTCTCTTCAGAGACCACACATGAATCCACCAGTGTCATTGCATGTGTGTTCTTTTTACTAACAACAGCCAGAGTCATTGCATGTGTGTTCTCTTTAGAGACCACACATGGATCTAGCAGTGACATTGCATGTGTGTTATTTTTACGAACAACAACTGGAGTCATTGCATGTGTGTTCTTTTCACATACCACATATGGATCCACTAGTGTCGTTGAAATGTGTGTTCTCTTCAGAGACCACACATGGATCCACCAGTGTCATTGCATGTGTGTTGTTTTTACTAACAAAAACTAGAGTCATTGCATGTGTGTTCTTTTCATATACCACATATGGATCCACTAGTGTCGTTGAAATGTGTGTTCTCTTCAGAGACCACACATGGATCCACTAGTGTCATTGCATGTGTGCTCTTTTTACTAACAACAACTGGAGTCATTTCATGACTATTCTTTTCACATACCACATATGGATCCACTAGTGTCATTGAAATGTGTGTTCTTCTCATTAAACACAGCTAGAGTCATTGCATGTGTGTTCTCTTCAGAGACCACACATGGATCCGCCAGTGTCATTGCATGCGTGTCCTCTTCAGTGACCACACATGGATCCACTAGTGTCATTGGATGTGTGTTCTTTTTACTAACAACAACCAGAGTCATTGCATGTGTGTTCTCTTCAGAGACCACACATGGATCCACCAGTGTCATTGCATCTGTGTTCTTTTTACTAACAACAACCAGAGTCATTGCATGTGTGTTCTCTTCAGAGACCCCACATGGATCCACCAGTGTCATTGCATGTGTGGTCTTTTTACTAACAACAACCAGAGTCATTGCATGTGTGTTCTCTTCAGAGGCCTCACATGGATCCACCAGTGTCATTGCATGTGGGTTCTTTTTACTAACAACAACTGGAGTCATTTCATGACTATTCTTTTCACATACCACATATGGATCCACCAGTGTCATTGAAATGTGTGTTCTTCTCATTGACCACAGCTAGAGTCATTGCATGTGTGTTTTTTCAGAGGCGACACATGGATACAACACTGTAATTGAATAAGTGTTATATTTACTAACAACAACAGGAGTCATTGCATGTGTGTTGTTTTCACATACCACATATGGATCCACCAGCATCATTGAAATGTGTGTTCTCTTTAGAGACCACACATGGTCCACCAGTGTCATTGCATGTGTGCTCTTTTTACTAACAACAACTAGAGTCATTTCATGACTAATATTTTCACATACCACATATGGAGCCACCAGTGTCAATGAAATGTGTTTTCTTCTCATTAAACATAGCTAGCTTCATTGCATGTGTGTTCTCTTTAGAGACCACACATGGATCCACTAGTGTCATTGCATGTGTGTTCTTTTTACTAACAACAACCAGAGTCATTGCATGTGTGTTCTCTTCCGAGACCACACATGGATCCACCAGTGTCATTGCATGTGTGTTCTTTTTACTAACACAAACTAGAGTCATTGCATGTGTGTTCTTTTCATATACCACATATGGATCCACTAGTGACATTGAAATGTGTGTTCTCTTTAGAGACCACACAAGGATCCACTAGTGTCATTGCATGTGTGCTCTTTTTACTAACAACAACTGGAGTCATTTCATGACTATTCTTTTCACATACCACATATGGATCCACTAGTGTTATTGAAATGTGTGTTCTTCTCATTAAACACAGCTAGAGTCATTACATGTGTGTTCTCTTCAGAGACCACACATGGATCCACCAGTGTTTTTGCACGCGTGTTGTCTTCGGAGACCACACATAGATCCACTAGTGTCATTGCATGTGTGTTATTTTTACTAACAACAACCAGAGTCATTGCATGTGTGTTATCTTCAGAGACCACACATGGATCCACCAGTGTCATTGCATGTGTGTTATCTTCAGAGACCACACATGGATCCACCAGTGTCATTGCATGTGTGTTCTTTTTACTAACAAAAACTAGAGTCATTGCATGTGTGTTCTTTTCATATACCACATATGGATCCACTAGTGTCGTTGAAATGTGTGTTCTCTTCAGAGACCACACATGGATCCACTAGTGTCATTGCATGTGTGCTCTTTTTACTAACAACAACTGGAGTCATTTCATGACTATTCTTTTCACATACCACATATGGATCCACTAGTGTCATTGAAATGTGTGTTCTTGTCATTAAACACAGCTAGAGTCATTGCATCTGTGTTCTCTTCAGAGACCACACATGGATCCTCCAGTGTCATTGCATGCGTGTCCTCTTCAGTGACCACACATGGATCCACTAGTGTCATTGCATGTGTGTTCTTTTTACTAATAACAACCAGAGTCATTGCATGTGTGTTCTCTTCAGAGGCCACACATGGATCCACCAGTGTCATTGCATGTGTGTTCTTTTTACAAACAACAACTGGAGTCATTTCATGACTATTCTTTTCACATACCACATATGGATCCACCAGTGTCATTGAAATGTGTGTTCTTCTCATTGACCACAGCTAGAGTCATTGCATGTGTGTTTTTTCAGAGGCGACACATGGATCCACCAGTGTCATTGCATGTGTGTTCTTTTTACTAACAACAACTAGAGTCATTGCATGTGTGTTCTTTTCACATACCACATATGGATCCACCAACATCATTGAAATGTGTGTTCTCTTTAGAGACCACACATGGATCCACCAGTGTCATTGCATGTGTGCTCTTTTTACTAACAACAACTGGAGTCATTTCATGACTATTATTTTGACATACCACATATGGATCCACCAGTGTCAATGAAATGTGTGGTCTTCTCATTAAACATAGCTAGCTTCATTGCATGTGTGTTCTCTTCAGAGACCACACATTGATCCACCAGTGTCATTGCATGCGTGTCCTCTTCAGAGTCCTCTTCAGAGACCACACATGGATCCACTAGTGTCATTGCATGTGTGTTCCTTTTACTAACAACAACCAGAGTCATTGCATGTGTGTTCTCTTCAGAGACCACACATGAATCCACCAAAGGTCATTGCATGTGTGTTCTTTTTACTAACAACAGCCAGAGTCATTGCATGTGTGTTCTCTTTAGAGACCACACATGGATCTAGCAGTGACATTGCATGTGTGTTCTTTTTACGAACAACAACTGGAGTCATTGCATGTGTGTTCTTTTCACATACCACAGATGGATCCACTAGTGTCGTTGAAATGTGTGTTCTCTTCAGAGACCACACATGGATCCTGATGTCATTGCATGTGTGTTGTTTTTACTAACAAAAACTAGAGTCATTGCATGTGTGTTCTTTTCATATACCACATATGGATCCACTAGTGTCGTTGAAATGTGTGTTCTCTTTAGAGACCACACATGGATCCACCAGTGTCATTGCATGTGTGCTCTTTTTACTAACAACAACTGGAGTCATTTCATGACTATTCTTTTCACATACCACATATGGATCCACCAGTGTCATTGAAATGTGTGTTCTTCTCATTAAACACAGCTAGAGTCATTACATGTGTGTTCTCTTCAGAGACCACACATGGATCAACCAGTGTTTTTGCATGCGTGTTCTCTTCGGAGACCACACATGGATCCACTAGTGTCATTGCATGTGTGTTATTTTTACTAACAACAACCAGAGTCATTGCATGTGTGTTCTCTTCAGAGACCACACATGGATCCACCAGTGTCATTGCATGTGTGTTCTTTTTACTAACACAAACTAGAGTCATTGCATGTGTGTTCTTTTCATATACCACATATGGATCCACTAGTGACATTGAAATGTGTGTTCTCTTTAGAGACCACACAAGGATCCACTAGTGTCATTGCATGTGTGCTCTTTTTACTAACAACAACTGGAGTCATTTCATGACTATTCTTTTCACATACCACATATGGATCCACTAGTGTTATTGAAATGTGTGTTCTTCTCATTAAACACAGCTAGAGTCATTGCATCTGTGTTCTCTTCAGAGACCACACATGGATCCACCAGTGTCATTGCATGCGTGTCCTCTTCAGTGACCACACATGGATCCACTAGTGTCATTGCATGTGTGTTCTTTTTACTAACAACAACCAGAGTCATTGCATGTGTGTTCTCTTCAGAGACCACACATGGATCCACCAGTGTCATTGCATGTGTGTTCTTTTTACGAACAACAACTGGAGTCATTTCATGATTATTATTTTCACATACCACATGTGGATCCACTAGTGTCATTGCATGTGTGTCCTCTTCAGAGACCACGAATGGATCCACCAGTGTCATTGCATGTGTGTTCTTTTTATTAACAACAACTGGAGTAATTGCATGTGTGTTCTTTTCACATACCACATATGGATCCACCAGTGTCATTGCATGTGTGTTTTCTTCAGAGACCACACCTGGATCCACTAGTGTCATTGCATGTGTGTTCCTTTTACTAACAACAACTAGAGTCATTGCATGTGTGTTCTTTTCACATACCACATATGGATCCACAGTGTCATTGAAATGTGTTTTCTCTTCAGAGAAGACACATGGATCCACCAGTGTCATTGCATGTGTGTTCTTTTTACTAACAACAACTGGAGTCATTGCATGTGTGTTCTTTTCACATACCACATATGGATCCACCAGTGTCATTGAAATGTGTGTTCTCTTCAGAGACCACACATGGATCCACCAACGTCATTGCATGTGTGCTCTTTTTACTAACAACAACCAGAGTCATTGCGTGAGTGTTCTCTTCAGAGACCACACATGGATCCACAGGAGTCATTGTTTGTGTGTTCTTCTCATTAACCACAGCTAGTCATTGAAATGTGTGTTCTCTTCAGAGACCACACATGGATCCACCAGTGTCATTGCATGTGTATTCTTTTTACTAACAACAACTGGAGTCATTTCATGACTATTATTTTCACATACCACATGTGGATCCACTAGTGTCATTGCATGTGTGTTCTCTTCAGAGACCACACATGGATTCACCAGTGTCGTTGCATGTGTGTTCTTTTTACTAACAACAACTAGAGTCATTGAATGTGTGTTCTTTTCACAAACCACATATGGATCCACCAGAGTCGTTGCATGTGTGTTCTTTTCAGAGACCACACATGGATCCATCGGTGTCATTCCATGTGTGTTCTTTTTACTAACAACAACTAGAGTCATTGCATGTGTCTTCTTTTCACATACCGCATATGGATCCACCAATGTCATTGAAATGTGTGTTCTCTTCAGAGACCACACATGGATCCACCAGTGTCATTGCATGTGCGTTCTTTTTATTAACATCAACTGGAGTCATTCCATGTGTGTTCTTTTCACATACCACATATGGATCCACCAGTGTCATTGCATGTGTGTTTTCTTAAGAGACCACACATGGATCCACCAGTGTCATTGCATGTGTGTTCTTTTTACTAGCAACAACTAGAGTCATTGCATGTGTGTTCTTTTCACATACCACATATCAATCCACCAGTGTCATTGAAATGTGTGTTCTCTTCAGAGACCACACATGGATCCACCAGTGTCATTGCATGTGTACTCTTTTTACTAACAACAACCAGAGTCATTTCATGACTATTATTTTCACATACCACATATGGATCCACCAGTGTCATTGAAATGTGTGTTCATCTCATTGACCACAGCTAGAGTCATTGCATGTGTGTTCTCTTCAGAGACCACACATGGATCCACCATTGTCATTGCATGTGTGTTCCTTTTACTAACAACAACTGGACTCATTGCATGTGTGTTATTTTCACATACCACATATGGATCCACCAGCGTTATTGAAATGTGTGTTCTATTCAGAGACCACACATGGATCCACCAGTGTCATTGCATGTGTGCTATTTTTGCTAACAACAACCAGAGTCATTGCATGTGTGTTCTCTTTAGAGACCACACATGGATCCACAGGCGTCATTGTTTGTGTGTTCTTCTCATTAACCACAGCTTGTCTTTGAAATGTGTGTTCTCTTCAAAGACCAGACATGGATCCACCAGTGCCATTGCATGCGTGTTCTTTTTACTAACAACAACTGGAGTCATTTCATGACTATTATTTTCACATACCACATGTGGATCCACCAGTGTCATTGCATGTGTGTTCTCTTCAGAGACCACACATGGATCCACCAGTGTCGTTGCATGTGTGTTCTTTTTACTAACAACAACTAGAGTCATTGCATGTGTGTTATTTTCACAAACCACATATGGATCCACCAGATTCGTTGCATGTGTGTTCTTTTCAGAGACCACATATGGATCCACCGGTGTCATTGCATGTGTGTTCTTTTTACTAACAACAACTGGAGTCATTGCATGTGTGTTCTTTTCACATAACACATATGGATCCACCAGTGTCATTGAAATGTTTGTTCTCTTCGGACACCACACATGGATCCACCAGTGTCATTGCATATGTGTTCTTTCTACTAACAACAACCGGAGTCATTGCATGTGTGTTCTTTTCACACACCACCTATGGATCCACTAGTGTCATTGCATGTATATTCTCTTCAGAGACCACACATGGATCCACCAGTGTCATTGCATCTGTTCTCTTTTTACTAACAACAACTGGGGTCATTTCATAACTATTCTTTTCACATACCACATATGGATCCACCAGTGTACTTGAAATTTGTGTTCTCTTCAGTGACCACACATGGATCCACCAGTGTCATTGCATGTGTGTTCTTTTTACTAACAACAACTGGAGTCATTTCATGACTATTATTTTCACATACCACATATGGATCCACTAGTATCATTTCATGTGTGTTCTCTTCAGACACCATTCATGGATCCACAGGTGTCATTGTTTGTGTGTTCTTCTCATTAACCACAGCTAGTCATTGAAATATGTGTTCTCTTTAGAGACCGCACATGGATCCACCAGTGTCATCGCATGTGTGTTCTTTTTACTAACAACAACTAGAGTCATTTCATGACTATTATTTTCACATACCACATGTGGATCCACTAGTGTCATTGCATGTGTGTTCTCTTCAGAGACCATACACGGATCCACCAGTGTCGTTGCATGTGTGTTCTTTTTACTAACAACAACTAGAGTCATTGCATGTGTGTTCTTTTCACAAACCACATATGGATCCACCAGAGTCGTTGCATGTGTGTTCTTTTCAGAGACCACACATGGATCCATCGGTGTCATTGCATGTGTGTTCTTTTTACTAACAACAGCTGGAGTCATTGCATGTTTGTTCTTTTCACATACCACATATGGATCCACCAGTCTCATTCAAATGTGTGTTCTCTTCAGAGACCACACATGGATCCACCAGTGTCATTGCATGTGTGCTCTTTTTACTAACAACAACTGGAGTCATTGCATGCGTGTTCTTTTCACATACCACATATGGATCCACAAGCGTCATTGAAATGTGTGTTCTCTTCAGAGACCACACATGGATCCACCAGTGTCATTGCATGTGTGCTCTTTTTACTAACAACAACCAGAGTCATTGCATGTGTGTTCTCTTCAGAGACCACACATGGATCCACAGGCGTCATTGTTTGTGTCTTCTTCTCATTAACCACAGCTAGTCATCGAAATGTGTGTTCTCTTCAGAGACCACACATAGATCCAACAGTGTCATTGCATGTGTGTTCTTTTTACTAACAAGAACTAGAGTCATTTCATGACTATTATTTTCACATACCACATGTGGATCCACTAGTGTCATTGCATGTGTGTTCTCTTCAGAGACCACACATGGATCCACTAGTGTCATTGCATGTATATTCTCTTCAGAGACCACACATGGATCCACCAGTGTCATTGCATCTGTTCTCTTTTTACTAACAACAACTGGGGTCATTTCATGACTATTCTTTTCACATACCACATATGGATCCACCAGTGTACTTGAAATTTGTGTTCTCTTCAGTGACCACACATGGATCCACCAGTGTCATTGCATGTGTGTTCTTTTTACTAACAACAACTGGAGTCATTTCATGACTATTATTTTCACATACCACATATGGATCCACTAGTATCATTTCATGTGTGTTCTCTTCAGACACCATTCATGGATCCACAGGTGTCATTGTTTGTGTGTTCTTCTCATTAACCACAGCTAGTCATTGAAATATGTGTTCTCTTTAGAGACCGCACATGGATCCACCAGTGTCATCGCATGTGTGTTCTTTTTACTAACAACAACTAGAGTCATTTCATGACTATTATTTTCACATACCACATGTGGATCCACTAGTGTCATTGCATGTGTGTTCTCTTCAGAGACCATACACGGATCCACTAGTGTCGTTGCATGTGTGTTCTTTTTACTAACAACAACTAGAGTCATTGCATGTGTGTTCTTTTCACAAACCACATATGGATCCCCCAGAGTTGTTGCATGTGTGTTCTTTTCAGAGACCACACATGGATCCATCGGTGTCATTGCATGTGTGTTCTTTTTACTAACAACAGCGGGAGTCATTGCATGTCTGTTCTTTTCACATACCACATATGGATCCACCAGTCTCATTCAAATGTGTGTTCTCTTCAGAGACCACACATGGATCCACCAGTATCATTGCATGTGTGCTCTTTTTACTAACAACAACTGGAGTCATTGCATGCGTGTTCTTTTCACATACCACATATGGATCCACTAGCGTCATTGAAATGTGTGTTCTCTTCAGAGACCACACATGGATCCACCAGTGTCATTGCATGTGTGCTCTTTTTACTAACAACAACCAGAGTCATTGCATGTGTGTTCTCTTCAGAGACCACACATGGATCCACAGGCGTCATTGTTTGTGTGTTCTTCTCATTAACCACAGCTAGTCATTGACATGTGTGTTCTCTTCAGAGATCACACATGGATCCACCAGTGTCATTGCATGTGTGTTCTTTTTACTAACAACAACGGGAGTCATTTCTTGACTATTATTTTCACATACCACATGTGGATCCACTAGTGTCATTGCATGTGTGTTCTCTTCAGAGACCACACATGGATCCACCAGTGTCATTGCATGTCTGTTCTTTTTACTAACAACTAGAGTCATTGCATGTGTGTTCTTTTCACAAACCACATATGGATCCACCAGAGTCGTTGCATGTGTGTTCTTTTCAGAGACCACACATGGATCCATCGGTGTCACTGCATGTGTGTTCTTTTTACTAAACAACAACTGGAGTCATTGCATGTGTCTTCTTTTCACATACCACATATGGATCCACCAGTGTCATTGAAATGTGTGTTCTCTTTAGAGACCACACATGGATCCACCAGTGTCATTGCATGTGTGTTCTTTTTATTAACATCAATTGGAGTCATTCCATGTGTGTTCTTTTCACATACCACATATGGATCCACCAGTGTCATTGCATGTGTGTTTTCTTCAGAGACCACACATGGATCCACCAGTGTCATTGCATGTGTGTTCTTTTTACTAACAACAACTGGAGTCATTGCATGTGTGTTATTTTCACATACCACATGTCGATCCACCAGTGTCATTGAAATGTGTGTTCTCTTCAGAGACCACACATGGATCCACCAGTGTCATTGCATGTGTGTTCTTTTTACTAACAACAACTGGAGTCATTTCATGACTATTATTTTGACATACCACATGTGGATCCACTAGTGTCATTGCAGGTGTCTTCTCTTCAGAGACCACACACGGATCCACCAGTGTCGTTGCATGTGTGTTCTTTTTACTAACAACAACTAGAGTCATTGCATGTGTGTTCTTTTCACAAACCACTTATGGATCCACCAGAGTCGTTGCATGTGTGTTCTTTTCAGAGACCACACATGGATCCATCAGTGTCATTGCATGTGTGTTCTTTTTACTAACAACAACTGGAGGCATTGCATGTGTGTTCTTTTCACATACCACATATGGATCCACTAGTGTCATTGAAATGTGTGTTCTCTTCAGTGACCACACATGGATCCACCAGTGTCATTGCATGAGTGTTATTTTTACTAACAACAACTGGAGTCATTTCATGACTATTATTTTCACATACCAGATATGGATCCACTAGTATCATTGCATGTGTGTTCTCTTCAGACACCATTCATGGATCCACAGGTGTCATTGTTTGTGTGTTCTTCTCATTAACCACAGCTAGTCATTGAAATATGTGTTCTCTTTAGAGACCGCACATGGATCCACTAGTGTCATTGCATGTGTGTTCTTTTTACTAACAACAACTGGAGTCATTTCATGACAATTATTTTCACATACCACATGTGGATCCACTAGTGTCATTGCATGTGTGTTCTCTTCAGAGACCATACAAGGATCCACCAGTGTCGTTGCATGTGTGTTCTTTTTACTAACAACAACTAGAGTCATTGCATGTGTGTTCTTTTCACAAACCACATATGGATCCACCAGTCGTTGCATGTGTGTTCTTTTCAGAGACCACACATGGATCCATCGGTGTCATTGCATGTGTGTTCTTTTTACTAACAACAGCTGGAGTCATTGCATGTGTGTTCTTTTCACATACCACATATGGATCCACCAGTCTCATTGAAATGTGTGTTCTCTTCAGAGACCACACATGGATCCACCAGAGTCGTTGCATGTGTGTTCTTTTCAGAGACCACACATGGATCCATCGGTGTCATTGCATGTGTGTTCTTTTTACTAACAACAGCTGTAGTCATTGCATGTGTGTTCTTTTCACATACCACATATGGATCCACCAGTCTCATCGAAATGTGTGTTCTCTTCAGAGACCACACATGGATCCACCAGTGTCATTGCATGTGTGCTCTTTTTACTAACAACAACTAGAGTCATTGCATGTGTGTTATTTTCACATACCACATATCGATCCACCAGTGTCATTGAAATGTGTGTTCTCTTCAGAGACCACACATGGATCCACCAGTGTCATTGCATCTGTGTTCTTTTTACTAACAACAACTGGAGTCATTTCATGACTATTATTTTCACATACCACATGTGGATCCACTAGTGTCATTGCAGGTGTGTTCTCTTCAGAGACCACACACGGATCCACCAGTGTCGTTGCATGTGTGTTCTTTTTACTAACAACAACTAGAGTCATTGCATGTGTGTTCTTTTCACAAACCACATATGGATCCACCAGAGTCGTTGCATGTGTGTTCTTTTCAGAGACCACACATGGATCCATCGGTGTCATTGCATGTGTGGTCTTTTTACTAACAGTAACTGGAGGCATTGCATGTGTGTTCTAATCACATACCACATGTGATTCCACTATGGTCGTTGAAATGTGTGTTCTCTTCAGAGACCACACATGGATCCACCAGTGTCATTGCATGTGTGCTCTTTTTACTAACAACAACTGGAGTCATTGCATGTGTGTTCTTTTCACATACCACATATGGATCCACCAGTGTCATTGAAATGTGTGTTCTTCTCATTGACCACAACTAGAGTCATTGCATGTGTGTTCTTTTCAGAGACCACATGGATCCACCAGTGTCATTGCATGTGTGTTCTTTTTACTAACAACAACTAGTCATTGCATGTGTGTTCTTTTCACATACCACATATGGATCCACCAGTGTCATTGAAATGTGTGTTCGCTTTAGAGACCACACATGGATCCACCAGTGTCATTGCATGTGTGCTCTTTTCACATACCACATATGGATCCACCAGTCTCATTGCATGTGTGTTTTCTTCAGAGACCACACATGGATCCACCAGTGTCATTGCATGTGTGTTCTTTTTACTAGCAACAACTAGAGTCATTGCATGTGTGTTCTTTTCACATACCACATATCGATCCACCAGTGTCATTGAAATGTGTGTTCTCTTCAGAGACGACACATGGATCCACCAGTGCCATCGCATGTGTGCTCTTTTTACTAACAACAACTAGAGTCATTTCATGACTATTATTTTCACATACCACATATGGATCCACCAGTGTCATTGAAATGTGTGTTCATCTCATTGACCACAGCTAGAGTCATTGCATGTGTGTTCTATTCAGAGACCACACATTGATCCACCAGTGTCATTGCATGTGTGTTCTTTTTACTAACAACAACTAGAGTCATTGCATGTGTGTTCTTTTCACAAACCACATATGGATCCACCAGAGTCGTTGCATGTGTGTGCTTTTCAGAGACCACACATGGATCCATCGGTGTCATTGCATGTGTGTTCTTTTTATTAACAACAACTAGAGTCATTGCATGTGTGTTCTTTTCACAAACCACATATGGATCCACCAGAGTCGTTGCATGTGTGTTCTTTTCAGAGACCACACATGGATCCATCGGTGTCATTGCATGTGTGTTCTTTTTACTAACAACAACAGTAGGCATTGCATGTGTGTTCTTTTCACATACCACATATGGATCCACTAGTGTCATTGAAATGTGTGTTCTCTTCAGAGACCACACATGGATCCACCAGTGTCATTGCATGTGTGCTCTTTTTACTAACAACAACATGAGTCATTTCATGACTATTATTTTCACATACCAAATATGGATCCACCAGTGTCATTGAAATGTGTGTTCTTCTCATTAACCACAGCTAGAGTCATTGCATGTGTGTTCTTTTCAGAGACCACACATGGATCCACCAGTGTCATTGCATGTGTGTACTTTTTACTAACAACAACTAGAGTCATTGCATGTGTGTTCTTTTCACATACCACATATGGATCCACCAGCGTCATTGAAATGTGTGTTCTCTTCAGAGACCACACATGGATCCACCAGTGTCATTGCATGTGTGCTCTTTTCACATACCACATATGGATACACCAGTGTCATTGCATGTGTGTTTTCTTGAGAGACCACACATGGATCCACCAGTGTCATTGCATGTGTGTTCTTTTTACTAGCAACAACTAGAGTCATTGCATGTGTGTTCTTTTCACATACCACATATCGATCCACCAGTGTCATTGGAATGTGTGTTCTCTTCAGAGACGACACATGGATCCACCAGTGTCATTGCTTGTGTGCTCTTTTTACTAACAACAACTAGAGTCATTTCATGACTATTATTTTCACATACCACACATGGATCCACCAGTGTCATTGAAATTTGTGTTCATCTCATGGACCATAGCTAGAGTCATTGCATGTGTGTTCTCTTCAGAGACCACACATTGATCCACCAGTGTCATTGCATGTGTGTTCTTTTTACTAACAACAACTAGAGTCATTGCATGTGTGTTCTTTTCACAAACCACATATGGATCCACCAGAGTCGTTGCATGTGTGTGCTTTTCAGAGACCACACATGGATCCATCGGTGTCATTGCATGTGTGTTCCTTTTACTAACAACAACTGGATTCATTGCATGTGTGTTCTTTTCACATACCACATATAGATCCACCAGTGTCATTGAAATGTGTGTTCTCTTCATAGACCACACATGGATCCACCAGTGTCATTGCATGTGTGTTCTTTTTACTAACAACAACTAGAGTCATTGCATGTGTGTTCTTGTCACATCCCAAGATTTTCCAAATCTTGTAATGTGAAAAATAAATAAACAAAATAAATTATTGTTGAATTTTAGGCTGAAAAGAAACTTTTGTTTCTAAAAGGAAACTTAAAATCCCATCTTGAACAAACTTTGGTAAAAGTTTGAATTCAACAAAAATCCAAATCAAGTAAAATGCATTCCTCAATGAATGTATCTGGAAATTTAAACATTTGGAAAATAAATCCAAATCCTAAAACCCTAATGGAATAAAAATCATTTCCAAGTTATCTCCAAGCCTATCGATTTGATCCATACCAAAAATTGATCAATAAATATTCACAAAGGATCAAGAAAGACCATAGAAGTTGGTTTCACTCAAATTGGAGCCATAAATAAAATCTTATGAATATAATAAGATAAGGAAATTGAATTTCCAAAGCTAATAAAGCCCTTACCAAAAACCCATACCAATTGGTGAGCAAATAATCCTAAAGGGATTTAAAAAGATAAACAATTAATAAAAAAAATTTTATAATTGGAATTACTATTTTGGATCTTTAAGTAAAAAGTTTTGGTTTTCAAAAGAGAAGGTGGATTTATAAATAAATATTATATTTTAAAGAGCCAAATTAATTTTGGCCGAGCTTTTATAATAAAATATTTTGTTTTGATAAAAAGAGTAAAGGTTTGTTTAAATAAAATAATAAGGATTTGTTATCCAAATTTTATTAAAGTAAAGGCTTTTCCCATTTTAAATAAAACACTAAAACTTATTTATTTATTTTTTTTAAAAAAAGTTTTCCAAAGGTTTTTGAATAAAACCTACTGAAAAGGTTTTTGGTTTGGTTTATATTTCAAAAAGAGTTTTAAAAATAAATTAAACCCTATTTTGAAAATAAAGACTAAAGTTTTTTATTTAATTATTAATAGATCCTAAAAAGGATAAAAATTATTTTGTTTTTGACTTTGGTTTTATATTCTCAAATAAACTTACTGAAGTGTTTTGGTTTTATTTTAGATTTCAAAATAAAAGATTTAAATAAAACCAATCCTATTTGATTTAATAACTAAGGCCCATTTTATTTAATTATTAATGGACCCTATAGCAAAAATGTTATTTTGTTTTAAACAAGCTTTCCAAGTATTCTTTATTTTCAAATAAAACCTACTGATTTGGTTTTGAAAATATTTGGATTTCAAATAGAGTTTTAAAATAAATTAAACCCTATTTTGAATTAATAACTAAGGTCTATTTATTTAATTATTAATAGATCTTAAAAGAATAAAAATTATTTTGTTTTGGACTTTGTTTTGTGTTATTAAACATAACTAAAATTTTTACAAAGTTTGGTGGTGGTTTTGATTTGAATTGATGTTTGAAATTATTATTAAAACTTATTTGGTTTAAAACTAGGGCCTTTTGTTTTATTTAAAAGACCCCAAAAAGAATAAAGTTTTATTCAAAAATTAATTTCAGAATGTGCTACTAATCAGTATTTAAATCCACACAAATTTTGACAAAGATTTGAAATAAAATGAGTGCTTGAAATAATTAAAGGAATTCAAAACAGAATTAAAGAAACAGAAATGGAAAAACAGAAACAGTACAAAAAAAACAGTCAAACCGACCAGCCCACCCCAGCCCAGCCAGCCCATTATCGCCTTCGCCCCGAACGTTTTTTCACCGCGAAAGAAACCCGCACCCTCAATGACCGGTGGACCTCCCTCTCATTTCTTTTCCCACTGACCGGTGGACCCCACCTCTACTGCTCATCGTCCTCACCCGCACGACCCCTTCTCCCTCCCTCGACGCTGTTACCTGCTGTGATTCCACGGATTCAATACGCCATAATGCCGCGCCTTTACCTCGCCTTGACCATGCTCGATAAAACGCCAGCGTCCCTTCTTCATTCCTCCGACCTCCCTCCCAAGCACGCCACCAGGCCGCCCCAATTCCTCCTCGAGCTCCTCTGTTCCGACCAACGTCTCTGACCAATTCAGGCCAGTACACACCACCCCCTGCCTTTCCAAGCACACGAGCACGTTCACCACTCCCAGACGCATCTCCCAGTACCACCCATTCGACCATGGGCGCCCCAGAGCGTCGGCTTTGACAAGCTCTGACAGCGCCGCCGTCTGTCTCGTCTCCGTCGAACTTCCCCGGTAAGCCTCGACCGCCCCGCGCCTTCTCGTTCATGCTCCCTCACTCGCCTCGGTCTTGCGCAACTAACCCTGACCTCTGTTTGTCTTTTCGTGACCAGTAGCCTCGTCTTCGACGATGACCTGCAGCACCGCCGTCTGCCTCTTCCTCCGACGAAGCCTCCAGGTAGTAAATGGCCACCCCTTGTCCTTCCAATTATACGCCTGTGTTCAGTGAACTCGCCTGCATCTAACCGCATCTATTTCTTGCCCTATGGTGGACAGCAGCCCCGTCCCCGTCGTCAAGCAGAAGCTCCTAGCGCCACCCCTAAACTCCGGCGAGCAATTAACCGCAACCTTGCGCGCCCCTCGTCGAACCATCAGCACATTGAGCATCGCCGTGACCCCCTGAGCCCAGTGAGCAACTCCCCTTTCTCCCTCACCTCCTGTAGCATCGGCACCGTCGCCGAAATCGACACCGCCAAGAGCGCCGCCCATCTGTGGCTGGTGTCCCTAGCACCGTTAGATCGTAATCGTATGGCCACGATAGAACTTAACTGAAGCGGTAAGTAGCCTCTGCGCGCCGCACGATTTAACTTAAATCCAACGGCAGTCGTCGCGTGATCCAACCGAAACGGTACCGACGAATAGGAAGTCGCCGCGTGTCCAGCTGATGATTTAAAACAGATTTGAAAACAGAATTGTATGCAGATTTGAAAACCCTATAACTTTTGATCCACACGTCCAAATTTTGCAAACTTTATGTCGTTGGATTCAGGAGAGCAAGACCTAACCAACCATGCCCTTAGTTTAGCAAATAGTATCTGTTAGTTTGCTTGTTTTTGCAGATTCTTTTGTGAGCTTGTTTAGAGTATAAAAATTATTTAAAAATGATTTTAGGGTTAAAACCTTTGCAAAATGGATTGTTGTGACCTTACTGACCCTAGGAACCAACCCATGTTTTGGAAAATGAATTTGTAAAAGTTTAGAATGGATTAATTTGTTTAGTTCATTTCTAGCTAAATAAAACTATTGATTTGTTTATGAAAATGGTTTTGAATAGAAAACTTTGGAGGAAATGTGTTGAACCAAACCTACTAACATTGGGAACCACTTTGTGGATTCAAAAATGAATTTGGTGAAACAAAATAAGGATTCCTTGATTTAAAACCATTTCTAGTCAAATAGAAATGTGGTTTAATTATTAAAAATGGTTTTTGAAGAAAACTTTTTGGGAAATGTTTTGTCTTAAAACCTCTGACCCTAAACACCAAGTTTTGTGATTTGAAAACATATTGGGTGAACCCTATAGGCTAATGCCTTAGTAAAAATATTTCTACACCACATAAAATGATACTTTGTTTTGAAAATGGTTTTTGTAGTGAAACCTTTTGCAAATGACTTTTCCACTTTACAAAATGACCAATAGGTGTTATCAAATGTTTATGGCCCATTAGGAACCACTTTTCAAACAAAACAAAGCTTGGCATGCTTGCATGCATTAATTTGACTTTGTCATTTTATGTGTTGTATTACTTGATTGGTAGATTGAGTTTGTGCCTTGCTTGATTGAATTATAGTGACTTGAAGAGTGTGATTGTTGCAAGGACAAGGAGTGAGCTTATACCCTCTACCAAAAAGGCAAGTGATGCTTCATATCTTTTGTCCCATTACTTTCACTATGCATTAGTGATTTCTCTAAGTAAAACTTGCATGGAATTTTGCTAAGTATAAACCTTGCTATGGGAAAACCTTGTAGATGAAACCTTAGTAAAATTTCCTAAGTTAAGACTCCTACTACTATCATGCTTAGCTTAGCTAGTAGAAAACAAGGGTGGAATATATATTCACACTGTGGAAAAATTCTAAGTCTGAGGACTTGTGTTTTTGTTTAATAAAATAACTAAGTTAATGAATCACCTGGGTGGAATGGTAATTGCTTGGTGGTTTTTTGGTTGAGTGGTTCACAAGGCCCATGTTTATGGTTTACCTTGTGTATCTCACTTGTGGATGGCCACCCAGGAACAAAGAGATTTGAGATGTCAAATGTTGAGAAGCTTCAAGTGCAGCCACTTGGCATTATGGGCTCTGCCTGGATCACATAGGTTGCTAGAACATAGCCATTTGGACAGTTGGTGGTAGTGGGATGATAGGTTGGAACGCGTCCATTTGTTCTAAGGAAAGGCTTCTGAAAGATCTTGTCTTGGTGAAACCAAGTCTTGTGGGGAAAGTGCACCACCTCTGCAGAGTGTAAAATCTAAGTACTTAGCCATGTCCCTGGTAAAGGACAATTTGAGCATCAAGACATAGAAGCTATCAAGAATCTCCTCATCCCAATTTCTAAGTTAAAAACTTGTGGGTGAACAAGGGTTAAAGGATCACCAATTTCTATTGGGAGATACCTTGGGTGTTTTTGTCAAGCAAAAGCTTAGTGTTTTCAAATGATAAGAAAAAATCTATTTTGAGCAATGCAAGCCTAATCTCCACTTAGCCAAATGCATATAGATGATAGACTCCACTATACTACCATAGTATCACTTGCCAATACAATTCAAATGTATTGACCCTTGTGGTTGTAACTTGTTGTGTTGCAGGTTTGTTTGATTTAGTGAAGTGTATTGATTAGGATTACAAAGTCTACAACCAACATGTCTGCCTGTGGCACTTTGAAGATGAAGGACCCCATGCTTATAGATATTCTGCTGCAATGTAATGTAATAGCCAAATGAGCTATGAAAGATGTAATAAACTATTTTATTCCTGGTTATAAAGTTGTATTATGACCTTTGTTTCTTGATATTACATCTTAACTGTGGATGCTGGCTATTGATCCAGGGACTAGCATTGTAAACACAGGGGACTCTACCTTATTAAAGGTTGGGAACCCTAACAGATGGTATCAGAGCATTGTGTTACCTGTAGGATTTGTAACCCTAGGATTGGACAAAACCCCTTAGAAAAATAGGAGTTGTATTTGTTCCAAAACTTATTTACAAACAATCTTGTAAACTCTTTCCTCAACCATTTTGGTTTCAACTCTACATCTCTTCTACTTCAACATGATGGACAAACCTACCCCATGACCAAAGACTTCACCATGTGCAAAGGACTTCATCAACTTCTTCAACTCTAATGACTTCAACATCTTCAGCATATTCACCAAGGACTTCCAACTTGGATACTACTAAGGACTACAAGAGAGACACGGAAATCTTGCTCAAGATTTGGAGACTAAGGAAACCCAACTTAGAAAGAACCCTCATCACCTTTGAAGTTTTGTGACAAAGAGTTTTTCCTAAGGAAACCATGATCTCATGCAAGGAGAATCAACCAAAGAAGGATGGAAAGATCACAAGTGAACCATATAGATGGACCACCATATTTTAGTTAAGTCAAAACACACCAACTTATATGGTGTAACAAAAATATTTTTGGTTGCCTAAGTTATGCTTGAAACTTGTTGTTTGAGTGGAATGTTATGTTTGTGATTGCTTGCACATTGCTTGTGTGAATTGTGATGTGTGTGATTAGAATTGATTCCTTAGAAAATATTTTGCCTATCCTAATCCCAATCCAACCCAAACGGATGACTACTCCAAGAAACTCCAACATCAAGGATGGTGACAACAACAACATCAGCCAAGAGGACAACATGAGAGAACTCATAACAACCCAAAGCCAGTTGAGCCAAGAGTCAACTCAGCTTTTAGCCAACAACAATGGACTAGACCCAACCATGCAAAGGTTTTAAAAAAAACTCAATCCCAATTGTTGCAAAGGATGGCCACTCAAATGATCAACATGGGAGACAACTCTTCCCAAGGAGTTTGTGACAACAAGGATGACAAAGATGTTATTCTATAAGGAACCCAAGCATGCAATATTTGTGGAGACAAGGATCATACTTCCAAGGAGCATGGAGATCAATGCCCCAATTGTGAAGAGAAACATCCAACTAATCAATGCCCCACATCTCAAGTAACTTGTTTCCTATGTGAAGGAAATGATCATGCCCCTATTCAATGCCCCATCTATCCTATAGTTCAACAAATGAAGCAAGATGGAATGCATCAAATGTTTGGAAACCTCCATAAGGGAACAACTTCTACTAAGATGGATGAAGGCAAAGTCAGAACCATGCCACATAAGGCCAAATCCAAAGTGACCATAAAGTGTTGCTACTCTTGTGAAGAAGAAGGTCATATCTCTAGTAACTGCCCCAAGAAGAGAGAAAGATTTCCCACCTTTGTGGTGAAATATGAAGAGCAAGAACTAGAAGAACTCCTAGCTTTGGAGAAACCCAAGAAGAAGAAGAAGAAGAAGAAATGCCCCAACCCAAACAAGAAGGATATTACTCAAGAGCAATGTTACACTTGCAAAGAGATGGGACATTATGCCAATGAATGCCCAGAAAAGAAGAATAATCAAGGAAACAAACAAGAGGCAATGATACCGAAAGAAAAGAAAAATATCAGCCAAGTGATGTGTTTCAATTGCAAAGAACCAGGACATTATGCAAGCAATTGTCCAGAAAAGATGAAGCACAAGATAAACAAGCCTATGAAGGATCTCAGCCTAGTCACACGTTTCAAGTGTGGAAACAGAGGACACTATGCAGATGTTTGCCCAGAGATATTTCAACAAGATCCCAAGCAAGCCAAGATGTAATCTAGATGGAAAAATTTTAAGGGTGGTAGTACCCTAGTTTTTTTGAGCCCACTTGTAACCCCTAGCCTCCCCAAATCTCGGGACGAGATTTATTTTAAGGGTGGTAGTCTGTCACATCCCAAGATTTTCCAAATCTTGTAATGTGAAAAATAAATAAACAAAATAAATTATTGTTGAATTTTAGGGTGAAAAGAAACTTTTGTTTCTAAAAGGAAACTTAAAATCCCATCTTGAACAAACTTTGGTAAAAGTTTGAATTCAACAAAAATCCAAATCAAGTGAAATGCATTCCTCAATGAATGTATCTGGAAATTTAAACATTTGGAAAATAAATCCAAATACTAAAACCCTAATGGAATAAAAATCATTTCCAAGTTATCTCCAAGCCTATGGATTTGATCCATACCAAAAATTCATCAACAAATATTCACAAAGGATCAAGAAAGACCATAGAAGTTGGTTTCACTCAAATTGGAACCATAAATAAAATCTTATCACTATAATAAGATAAGGAAATTGAATTTCCAAAGCTAATAAAGCCCTTACCAAAAACCCATACCAATTAGTGAGCAAATAATCCTAAAGGGATTTAAAAAGATAAACAATTAATAAAGAAAGTTTTTATAATTGGAATTACAATTTTGGATCTTTAAGTAAAAAGTTTTGGTTTTCAAAAGAGAAGGTGGATTTCTAAATAAAGATTATATTTTAAAGAGCCAAATTAATTTTGGCCAAGCTTTTATAATAAAATATTTTGTTTTGATAAAAAGAGTAAAGGTTTGTTTAAATAAAATAATAAGGATTTGTTATCCAAATTTTATTAAAGTAAAGGGTTTTCCCATTTTAAATAAAACACTAAAACTTATTTATTTATTTTAAAAAAAAAAGTTTTCCAAAGGTTTTTGAATAAAACCTACTAAAAAGGTTTTTGGTTTGGTTTATATTTCAAAAAGAGTTTTAAAAATAAATTAAACCCTATTTTGAAAATAAAGACTAAAGTTTTTTATTTAATTATTAATAGATCCTAAAAAGGATAAAAATTATTTTGTTTTTGACTTTGGTTTTATATTCTCAAATAAACATACTGAAGTGTTTTGGTTTTATTTTAGATTTCAAAATAAAAGATTTAAATAAAACCAATCCTATTTGATTTAATAACTAAGGCCCATTTTATTTAATTATTAATGGACCCTATAGCAACAATGTTATTTTGTTTTAAACAAGCTTTCCAAGTATTCTTTATTTTCAAATAAAACCTACTGATTTGGTTTTGAAAATATTTGGATTTCAAATAGAGTTTTAAAATAAATTAAACCCTATTTTGATTTAATAACTAAGGTCTATTTATTTAATTATTAATAGATCTTAAAAGAATAAAGATTATTTTGTTTTGGACTTTGTTTTGTGTTATTAAACAGAACTAAAAATTTTACAAAGTTTGGTGGTGGTTTTGATTTGAATTGATGTTTGAAATTATTATTAAAACTTATTTGGTTTAAAACTAGGGCCTTTTGTTTTATTTAAAAGACCCCAAAAAGAATAAAGTTTTATTCAAAAATTAATTTCAGAATGTGCTACTAATCAGTATTTAAATCCACACAAATTTTGACAAAGATTTGAAATCAAATGAGTGCTTGAAATAATTAAAGGATTTCAAAACAGAATTAAAGAAACAGAAATGGAAAAATGTAAACAAGACAAAAAAAAGAGTCAAACCGACCAACCCAGCTAAAAAAGCCCACCCCAGCCCATCCGCCTTCGCTCAACTGCTTTTTCTTCACCGCAAAAGAAACCCGCACCCTCAATGACCGGTGGACCTCCCTCTCATTTCTTTTCCCACTGACCGGTGGACCCCACCTCTACTACTCATCGTCCTCACCCGCACGACCCCTTCTCCCTCCCTCGACGCCGTTACCTGCTATGATTCCGCGGATTCAATACGCCATAATGCCGCGCCTTTACCTCGCCTTGACCATGCTCGATAAAACGCCAGCGTCCCTTCTTCATTTCCCCTCTGACTCCTCCCCCAAGCACGCCACCAGGCCTCCCCAATTCCTCCTCGAGCTCCTCTGTTCCGACCAACCTCTCCGACCAATTCAGGCCAGTACACACCACCCCCTGCCTTTCCGAGCACATGAGCATGTTCACCACTCCCAGTGGCATCTCCCAGTACCACCCATTCGACCGCGGGCGCCCCAGAGCGTCGGCTTTGACAAGCTCTGACAGCGCCGCCATCTGTCTCGTCTCCGTCGAACTTCCCCGGTAAGCCTCGACCGCCCCGCGCCTTCTCGTTCATGCTCCCTCACTCGCCTCGGTCTTGCGCAACTAACCCTGACCTCTGTTTGTCTTTTCGTGACCAGTAGCCTCGTCTTCGACGACGACCTGCAGCACCGTCGTCTGCCTCTTCCTCCGACGAAGCCTCCAGGTAGTAAATGGCCACCCCTTGTCCTTCCAATAATACGCTTGTGTTCAGTGCACTCGCCCGCATCTAACCGCATCTGTTTCTTGCCCTCTGGAGGACAGCAGCCCCGTCCCCGTCGTCAAGCAGAAGCTCCTGGCGCCACCCCTAAACTCCGGCGAGCAATTAACCACAACCTTGCGCGCCCCTCGTCGAACCATCAGCACATTGAGCATCGCCGTGACCCCCTGAGCCCGGTGAGCAACTCCCCTTTCTCCCTCACCTTCTGTAGCATCGGCACCGTCGTTGACCGACAGCTCCGCCGCCAGTAACCACCGCAGCGCCGCCCATCTGTGGCTGGTGTCCCTAGCACCGTTAGATCGTAATCGTATGGCCACGATAGAACTTAACTGAAGCGGTAAGTAGCCTCTGCGCGCCGCACGATTTAACTTAAATCCAACGGCTGTCGTCGCGTGATCCAACCGAAACGGTACCGACGAATAGGAAGTCGCCGCGTGTCCAGCTGATGATTTAAAACAGATTTGAAAACAGAATTGTATGCAGATTTGAAAACCCTATAACTTTTGATCCACACGTCCAAATTTTGCAAAGTTTATGTCGTTGGATTCAGGAGAGCAAGATCTAACCAACCATGCCCTTAGTTTAGCAAATAGTATCTGTTAGTTTGCTTGTTTTTGCAGATTCTTTTGTGAGATTGTTTAGAGTATAAAAATTATTTAAAAATTATTTTAGGGTTAAAACCTTTGCAAAATGGATTGTTGTGACCTTACTGACCCTAGGAACCAACCCATGTTTTGGAAAATGAATTTGGAAAAGTTTAGAATGGATTAATTGGTTTAGTTCATTTCTAGCTAAATAAAACTATTGATTTGTTTATGAAAATGGTTTTGAATAGAAAACTTTGGAGGAAATGTGTTGAACCAAACCTACTAACATTGGGAACCACTTTGTGGATTCAAAAATGAATTTGGTGAAACAAAATAAGGATTCCTTGATTGAAAACCATTTCTAGTCAAATAGAAATGTGGTTTAATTATTAAAAATGGTTTTTGAAGAAAACTTTTTGGGAAATGTTTTGTCTTAAAACCTCTGACCCTAAACACCAAGTTTTGTGATTTGAAAACATATTGGGTGAACCCTATAGGCTAATGCCTTAGTAAAAATATTTCTACACCACATAAAATGATACTTTGTTTTGAAAATGGTTTTTGTAGTGAAACCTTTTGCAAATGACTTTGCCACTTTACAAAATGACCAATAGGTGTTATCAAATGTTTATGGCCCATTAGGAACCACTTTTCAAACAAAACAAAGCTTGGCATGCTTGCATGCATTAATTTGACTTTGTCATTTTATGTGTTGTATTACTTGATTGGTAGATTGAGTTTGTGCCTTGCTTGATTGAATTATAGTGACTTGAAGAGTGTGATTGTTGCAAGGACAAGGAGTGAGCTTATACCCTCTACCAAAAAGGCAAGTGATGCTTCATATCTTTTGTCCCATTACTTTCACTATGCATTAGTGATTTCTCTAAGTAAAACTTGCATGGAATTTTGCTAAGTATAAACCTTGCTATGGGAAAACCTAGTAGATGAAACCTTAGTAAAATTTCCTAAGTTAAGACTCCTACTACTATCATGCTTAACTTAGCTAGTAGAAAACAAGGGTGGAATATATATTCACACTGTGGAAAAATTCTAAGTCTGAGGACTTGTGTTTTTGTTTAATAAAACAACTAAGTTAATGAATCACCTGGGTGGAATGGTAATTGCTTGGTGGTTTTTTGGTTGAGTAGTTCACAAGGCCCATGTTTATGGTTTACCTTGTGTATCTCACTTGTGGATGGCCACCCAGGAACAAAGAGATTTGAGATGTCAAATGTTGAGAAGCTTCAAGTGTAGCCACTTGGCATTATGGGCTCTGCCTGGATCACATAGGTTGCTAGAACTTAGCCATTTGGACAGTTGGTGGTAGTGGGATGATAGGTTGGAACGCGTCCATTTGGTCTAAGGAAAGGCTTCTGAAAGATCTTGTCTTGGTGAAACCAAGTCTTGTGGGGAAAGTGCACCACCTCTGCAGAGTGTAAAATCTAAGTACTTAGCCATGTCCCTGGTAAAGGACAATTTGAGCATCAAGACATGTAATCTATCAAGAATCTCCTCATCCCAATTTCTAAGTTAAAAACTTGTGGGTGAACAAGCGTTAAAGGATCACCAATTTCTATTGGGAGATACCTTGGGTGTTTTTGTCAAGCAAAAGCTTAGTGTTTTCAAATGATAAGGAAAAATCTATTTTGAGCAATGCAAGCCTAAGCTCCACTTAGCCAAATGCATATAGATGATAGACTCCACTATACTACCATAGTATCACTTGCCAATACAATTCAAATGTATTGACCCTTGTGGCTGTAACTTGTTATGTTGCAGGTTTGTTTGATTTAGTGAAGTGTATTGATTAGGATTACAAAGTCTACAACCAACATGTTCACTGCGTGGCACTTTGAAGATGAAGGACCCCATGCTTATAGATATTCTGCTGCAATGTAATGTAATAGCCAAATGAGCTATGAAAGATGTAATAAACTATTTTATTCCTGGTTATAAAGTTGTATTATGACCTTTGTTTCTTGATATTACATCTTAACTGTGGATGCTAGCTATTGATCCAGGGACTAGCATTGTAAACACAGGGGACTCTACCTTATTAAAGGTTGGGAACCCTACAGTTCTTTTCACAAACCACAACTGGTCTCATTGCATGTGTGTTCTTTTCACATACCACATATGGATCCACCAGCGTCATTGAAATGTGTGTTCTCTTTAGAGACCACACATGGATCCAGAAGTGTCATTACATGTGTGCTCTTTTTACTAACAAAAACCAGAGTCATTGCATGTGTGTTCTTTTTACTAACAAGAACTGGAGTCATTTGATGACTATTATTTTCACATACCACATGTGGATCCACCAGTGTCATTGCATGTGTGTTCTCTTCAGAGACAACACATGGATCCACCAGTGTCGTTGCATGTGTGTTCTTTTTACTAACAACAACTAGAGTCATTGCATGTGTGTTTTTTCACAAACCATATATGGATCCACCAGAGTCGTTGCATGTGTGTTGTTTTCAGAGACCACACATGAATCCACCGGTGTCATTGCATGTGTGTTCTTTTTACTAACAACAACTGGAGTCATTGCATGTGTGTTCTTTGCACATACCACATATGGATCCACCAGTGTCATTGAAATGTGTGTTCTCTTCAGAGACCACACATGGATCCACCAGTGTCATTGCATGTGTGTATTTTTTTACTAACAACAACTAGAGTCATTGCATGTGTGTTCTTTTCACATACCACATATGGATCCACCAGTGTCATTGAAATGTGTGTTCTCTTCAGTGACCACACATGGATCCACCAGTGTCATTGCATGTGTGTTCTTTTGGTAACAACAACTGGAGTCATTTCATGACTATTATTTTCACATACCATATATGGATCCACCAGTGTCATTGCATGCGTGTTCTCTTTAGAGACCTCACATGGATCCACCAGTGTCATTGCATGTGTGTTCTTTTTACTAACAACAACTAGAGTCATTGCATGTGTGTTCTTTTCACATACCACATATGGATCCACCAGAGTCATTGCATGTGTGTTCTATTCAGACCACACATGGATCCACCAAATGTCATTGCATGTGTGTTCTTTTACTAACAACAACTAGAGTCATTGCATGTGTGTTCTTTTCACATACCACATATGGATCCACCAGAGTCATTGCATGTGTGTTCTATTTAGAGACCACACATGGATCCACATGTGTGATTGCAAGTTTGTTCTTTTTACTAACAACAACTGGAGTCATTACATGTGTGTTCTTTTCACATACCGCATATAGATCCACCAGTGTCATTGAAATGTGTGTTCTCTTTAGAGACCACACATGGATCCACCGGTGTGATTGCATGTGTGTTCTTTTTACTAACAACAACTGGAGTCATTGCATGTGTGTTCTTTTCACATACCAGATATGGATCCACTAGTGTCATTGAAATGTGTGTTCTCTTTAGAGACCACACATGGATCCACTAGTGTCATTGCATGTGTGTTCTTTTTACTAACAACAACTGGAGTTATTGCATGTGTGTTCTTTTCACATACCACCTATGGATCCACTAGTGTCATTGCATGTGTGTTCTCTTGACAGACCACACATGGATCCACCAGTGTCATTGCATGTGTGTTCTTTTTATTAACAACAACTGGAGTCATTGCATGTGTGTTCTTTTCACATACCACATATGGATCCACTAGTGTCATTGAAATGTGTGTTCTCTTCAGAGACCACACATGGATCCACCAATGTCATTGCATGTGTTCTCTTTTTTCTAACAACTGGAGTCATTTCATGACTATTCTTTTCACATACCACATATGGATCCACTACTGTCATTGAAATGACTATTCTATTTAGAGACCACACATGGATCCACCAGTGTCATTGCATGTGTGCTCTTTTTACTAACAACAACCAGAGTCATTGCATGAGTGTTCTTTTTACTAACAACAACCAGAGTCATTGCATGTGTGTTCTCTTTAGAGACCACACATGGATCCACCAGTGTCATTGCATCTGTGTTCTTTTTACTAACAACAACTGGAGTCATTGCATGTGTGTTCTTTGCACATACCACATATGGATCCACCAGTGTCATTGAAATGTGTGTTCTCTTCAAAGACCACACATGGATCCACCAGTGTCATTGCATGTGTGTATTTTTTTTACTAACAACAACTAGAGTCATTGCATGTGTGTTCTTTTCACATACCACATATGGATCCACCAGTGTCATTGAAATGTGTGTTCTCTTCAGTGACCACACATGGATCCACCAGTGTCATTGCATGTGTGTTCTTTTGGTAACAACAACTGGAGTCATTTCATCACTATTATTTTCACATACCATATATGGATCCACCAGTGTCATTGCATGCGTGTTCTCTTTAGAGACCTCACATGGATCCACCAGTGTCATTGCATGTGTGTTCTTTTTACTAACAACAACTAGAGTCATTGCATGTGTGTTCTTTTCACATACCACATATGGATCCACCAGAGTCATTGCATGTGTGTTCTATTTAGAGACCACACATGGATCCACATGTGTGATTGCAAGTTTGTTCTTTTTACTAACAACAACTAGAGTCATTACATGTGTGTTCTTTTAACATACCTCATATAGATCCACCAGTGTCATTGAAATGTGTGTTCTCTTTAGAGACCACACATGGATCCACCGGTGTGATTGCATGTGTGTTCTTTTTACTAACAACAACTGGAGTCATTCCATGTGTGTTCTTTTCACATACCAGAAATGGATCCACTAGTGTCATTGTAATGTGTGTTCTCTTTAGAGACCACACATGGATCCACTAGTGTCATTGCATGTGTGTTCTTTTTACTAACAACAACTGGAGTTATTGCATGTGTGTTCTTTTCACATACCACCTATGGATCCACTAGTGTCATTGCATGTGTGTTCTCTTGATGACCACACATGGATCCACCCGTGTCATTGCATGTGTGTTCTTTTTATTAACAACAACTGGAGTCATTGCATGTGTGTTCTTTTCACATACCACATATGGATCCACTAGTGTCATTGAAATGTGTGTTCTCTTCAGAGACCACACATGGATCCACCAGAGTCATTGCATGTGTTTTCTTTTTACTAACAACAACTGGAGTCATTTCATCACTATTATTTTCACATACCACATATGGATCCACCAGTGTTATTGCATGTGTGTTCTCTTCCGAGACCTCACATGGATCCACCAGTGTCATTGCATGTGTGTTCTTTTTACTAACAACAACTAGAGTCATTGCATGTGTGTTCTTTTCACATACCACATATGGATCCACCAGAGTCATTGCATGTGTGTTCTATTCAGAGACCACACATGGATCCACCGGTGTGACTGCATGTGTGTTCTTTTTACTAACAACAACTGGAGTCATTGCATGTGTGTTCCAGACCACATATGGATCCACCAGTGTCATTGAAATGTGTGTTCTCTTTAGAGACCACACATGGATCCACTAGTGTCATTGCATGTGTGTTCTTTTTACTAACAGCAACTAGAGTTATTGCATGTGTGTTCTTTTCACATACCACATATGGATCTACCAGTTTCATTGAAATGTGTGTTCTCTTCAGACACCAAACATGGATCCACTAGTGTCATTGTATGTGTGTTCTTTCTACTAACAACAACCGGAGTCATTGCATGTGTGTTATTTTCACACACCACCTATGGATCCATTAGTGTCATTGCATGTATATTCTCTTCAGAGACCACACATGGATCCACCAATGTCATTGCATGTGTTCTCTTTTTACTAACAACAACCGGAGTCATTTCATGACTATTCTTTTCACATACCACATATGGATCCACCAGTGTCTTTGAAATGTGTGTTCTTCTCATTAACCATAGCTAGAGTCATTGCATGTGTGTTCTCTTCAGAGACGACACATGGATCCACCAGTATCATTGCATGTGTGCTCTTTTTTCTAACAACTGGAGTCATTTCATGACTATTCTTTTCACATACCACATATGGATCCACTACTGTCATTGAAATGACTATTATATTTAGAGACCACAGATGGATCCACCAGTGTCATTGCATGTGTGCTCTTTTTACTAACAACAACCAGAGTCATTGCATGAGTGTTCTTTTTACTAACAACAACCAGAGTCATTGCATGTGTGTTCTCTTCAGAGACCACACATGGATCCACCAGTGTCATTGCATCTGTGTTCTTTTTACTAACAACAACTGGAGTCATTGCATGTGTGTTCTTTGCACATACCACATATGGATCCACCAGTGTCATTGAAATGTGTGTTCTCTTCAGAGACCACACATGGATCCACCAGTGTCATTGCATGTGTGTATTTTTTTACTAACAACAACTAGAGTCATTGCATGTGTGTTCTTTTCACATACCACATATGGATCCACCAGTGTCATTGAAATGTGTGTTCTCTTCAGTGACCACACATGGATCCACCAGTGTCATTGCATGTGTGTTCTTTTGGTAACAACAACTGGAGTCATTTTATGACTATTATTTTCACATACCATATATGGATCCACCAGTGTCATTGCATGCGTGTTCTCTTTAGAGACCTCACATGGATCCACCAGTGTCATTGCATGTGTGTTCTTTTTACTAACAACAACTAGAGTCATTGCATGTGTGTTCTTTTCACATACCACATATGGATCCACCAGAGTCATTGCATGTGTGTTCTATTCAGAGACCACACATGGATCCACCAGTGTCATTGCATGTGTGTTCTTTTACTAACAACAACTAGAGTCATTGCATGTGTGTTCTTTTCACATACCACATATGGATCCACCAGAGTCATTGCATGTGTGTTCTATTTAGAGACCACACATGGATCCACATGTGATTGCAAGTTTGTTCTTTTACTAACAACAACTGAGTCATTACATGTGTGTTCTTTTCACATACCGCATATAGATCCACCAGTGTCATTGAAATGTGTGTTCTCTTTAGAGACCACACATGGATCCACCGGTGTGATTGCATGTGTGTTCTTTTTACTAACAACAACTGGAGTCATTGCATGTGTGTTCTTTTCACATACCAGATATGGATCCACTAGTGTCATTGAAATGTGTGTTCTCTTTAGAGACCACACATGGATCCACTAGTGTCATTGCATGTGTGTTCTTTTTATTAACAACAACTGGAGTTATTGCATGTGTGTTCTTTTCACATACCACCTATGGATCCACTAGTGTCATTGCATGTGTGTTCTATTGACAGACCACACATGGATCCACCAGTGTCATTGCATGTGTGTTCTTTTTATTAACAACAACTGGAGTCATTGCATGTGTGTTCTTTTCACATACCACATATGGATCCACTAGTGTCATTGAAATGTGTGTTCTCTTCAGAGACCACACATGGATCCACCAGAGTCATTGCATGTGTGTTCTTTTTACTAACAACAACTAGAGTCATTTCATCACTATTATTTTCACATACCACATATGGATCCACCAGTGTTATTGCATGTGTGTTCTCTTCAGAGACCTCACATGGATCCACCAGTGTCATTGCATGTGTGTTCTTTTTACTAACAACAACTAGAGTCATTGCATGTGTGTTCTTTTCACATACCACATATGGATCCACCAGAGTCATTGCATGTGTGTTCTATTCAGAGACCACACATGGATCCACCGGTGTGACTGCATGTGTGTTCTTTTTACTAACAACAACTGGAGTCATTGCATGTGTGTTCCAGACCACATATGGATCCACCAGTGTCATTGAAATGTGTGTTCTCTTTAGAGACCACACATGGATCCACTAGTGTCATTGCATGTGTGTTCTTTTTACTAACAGCAACTAGAGTTATTGCATGTGTGTTCTTTTCACATACCACATATGGATCTACCAGTTTCATTGAAATGTGTGTTCTCTTCAGACACCAAACATGGATCCACTAGTGTCATTGTATGTGTGTTCTTTCTACTAACAACAACCGGAGTCATTGCATGTGTGTTATTTTCACACACCACCTATGGATCCATTAGTGTCATTGCATGTATATTCTCTTCAGAGACCACACATGGATCCACCAATGTCATTGCATGTGTTCTCTTTTTACTAACAACAACCGGAGTCATTTCATGACTATTCTTTTCACATACCACATATGGATCCACCAGTGTCTTTGAAATGTGTGTTCTTCTCATTAACCATAGCTAGAGTCATTGCATGTGTGTTCTCTTCAGAGACGACACATGGATCCACCAGTATCATTGCATGTGTGCTCTTTTTTCTAACAACTGGAGTCATTTCATGACTATTCTTTTCACATACCACATATGGATCCACTACTGTCATTGAAATGACTATTATATTTAGAGACCACAGATGGATCCACCAGTGTCATTGCATGTGTGCTCTTTTTACTAACAACAACCAGAGTCATTGCATGAGTGTTCTTTTTACTAACAACAACCAGAGTCATTGCATGTGTGTTCTCTTCAGAGACCACACATGGATCCACCAGTGTCATTGCATCTGTGTTCTTTTTACTAACAACAACTGGAGTCATTGCATGTGTGTTCTTTACACCACATATGGATCCACCAGTGTCATTGAAATGTGTGTTCTCTTCAGAGACCACACATGGATCCACCAGTGTCATTGCATGTGTGTATTTTTTTACTAACAACAACTAGAGTCATTGCATGTGTGTTCTTTTCACATACCACATATGGATCCACCAGTGTCATTGAAATGTGTGTTCTCTTCAGTGACCACACATGGATCCACCAGTGTCATTGCATGTGTGTTCTTTTGGTAACAACAACTGGAGTCATTTCATGACTATTATTTTCACATACCATATATGGATCCACCAGTGTCATTGCATGCGTGTTCTCTTTAGAGACCTCACATGGATCCACCAGTGTCATTGCATGTGTGTTCTTTTTACTAACAACAACTAGAGTCATTGCATGTGTGTTCTTTTCACATACCACATATGGATCCACCAGAGTCATTGCATGTGTGTTCTATTCAGAGACCACACATGGATCCACCAGTGTCATTGCATGTGTGTTCTTTTACTAACAACAACTAGAGTCATTGCATGTGTGTTCTTTTCACATACCACATATGGATCCACCAGAGTCATTGCATGTGTGTTCTATTTAGAGACCACACATGGATCCACATGTGTGATTGCAAGTTTGTTCTTTTTACTAACAACAACTGGAGTCATTACATGTGTGTTCTTTTCACATACCGCATATAGATCCACCAGTGTCATTGAAATGTGTGTTCTCTTTAGAGACCACACATGGATCCACCGGTGTGATTGCATGTGTGTTCTTTTTACTAACAACAACTGGAGTCATTGCATGTGTGTTCTTTTCACATACCAGATATGGATCCACTAGTGTCATTGAAATGTGTGTTCTCTTTAGAGACCACACATGGATCCACTAGTGTCATTGCATGTGTGTTCTTTTTACTAACAACAACTGGAGTTATTGCATGTGTGTTCTTTTCACATACCACCTATGGATCCACTAGTGTCATTGCATGTGTGTTCTCTTGACAGACCACACATGGATCCACCAGTGTCATTGCATGTGTGTTCTTTTTATTAACAACAACTGGAGTCATTGCATGTGTGTTCTTTTCACATACCACATATGGATCCACTAGTGTCATTGAAATGTGTGTTCTCTTCAGAGACCACACATGGATCCACCAGAGTCATTGCATGTGTGTTCTTTTTACTAACAACAACTAGAGTCATTTCATCACTATTATTTTCACATACCACATATGGATCCACCAGTGTTATTGCATGTGTGTTCTCTTCAGAGACCTCACATGGATCCACCAGTGTCATTGCATGTGTGTTCTTTTTACTAACAACAACTAGAGTCATTGCATGTGTGTTCTTTTCACATACCACATATGGATCCACCAGAGTCATTGCATGTGTGTTCTATTCAGAGACCACACATGGATCCACCGGTGTGACTGCATGTGTGTTCTTTTTACTAACAACAACTGGAGTCATTGCATGTGTGTTCCAGACCACATATGGATCCACCAGTGTCATTGAAATGTGTGTTCTCTTTAGAGACCACACATGGATCCACTAGTGTCATTGCATGTGTGTTCTTTTTACTAACAGCAACTGGAGTCATTTCATGACTATTGTTTTCACATACCACATATGGATCCACCAGTGTCATTGCATGTGTGTTCTCTTTAGAGACCACACATAGATCCACTAGTGTCATTGTATGTGCGTTCTTTCTACTAACAACAACCGGAGTCATTGCATGTGTGTTATTTTCACACACCACCTATGGATCCATTAGTGTCATTGCATGTATATTCTCTTCAGAGACCACACGTGGATCCACCAATGTCATTGCATGTGTTCTCTTTTTACTAACAACAACCGGAGTCATTTCATGACTATTCTTTTCACATACCACATATGGATCCACCAGTGTCTTTGAAATGTGTGTTCTTCTCATTAACCATAGCTAGAGTCATTGCATGTGTGTTCTCT
The DNA here is from genome assembly GCA_023614405.1 of Avena insularis. NCBI lineage: Eukaryota > Viridiplantae > Streptophyta > Magnoliopsida > Poales > Poaceae > Avena > Avena insularis. The sequence continues at coordinate 382,767,099 of CM042688.1, forward strand.
TCAGAGACGACACATGGATCCACCAGTATCATTGCATGTGTGCTCTTTTTTCTAACAACTGGAGTCATTTCATGACTATTCTTTTCACATACCACATATGGATCCACTACTGTCATTGAAATGACTATTCTATTTAGAGACCACACATGGATCCACCAGTGTCATTGCATGTGTGCTCTTTTTACTAACAACAACCAGAGTCATTGCATGAGTGTTCTTTTTACTAACAACAACCAGAGTCATGGAAATGTGTGTTCTCTTCAGAGACCACACATGGATCCACCAGTGTCATTGCATGTGTGTTCTTTTTACTAACAACAACTGGAGTCATTGCATGTGTGTTCTTTGCACATACCACATATGGATCCACCAGTGTCATTGAAATGTGTGTTCTCTTCAAAGACCACACATGGATCCACCAGTGTCATTGCATGTGTGTATTTTTTTTACTAACAACAACTAGAGTCATTGCATGTGTGTTCTTTTCACATACCACATATGGATCCACCAGTGTCATTGAAATGTGTGTTCTCTTCAGTGACCACACATGGATCCACCAGTGTCATTGCATGTGTGTTCTTTTGGTAACAACAACTGGAGTCATTTCATGACTATTATTTTCACATACCATATATGGATCCACCAGTGTCATTGCATGCGTGTTCTCTTTAGAGACCTCACATGGATCCACCAGTGTCATTGCATGTGTGTTCTTTTTACTAACAACAACTAGAGTCATTGCATGTGTGTTCTTGTCACATACCACATATGGATCCACCAGAGTCATTGCATGTATGTTCTATTTAGAGACCACACATGGATCCACATGTGTGATTGCAAGTTTGTTCTTTTTACTAACAACAACTGGAGTCATTACATGTGTGTTCTTTTAACATACCGCATATAGATCCACCAGTGTCATTGAAATGTGTGTTCTCTTTAGAGACCACACATGGATCCACCGGTGTGATTGCATGTGTGTTCTTTTTACTAACAACAACTGGAGTCATTGCATGTGTGTTCTTTTCACATACCAGATATGGATCCACTAGTGTCATTGAAATGTGTGTTCTCTTTAGAGACCACACATGGATCCACTAGTGTCATTGCATGTGTGTTCTTTTTACTAACAACAACTGGAGTTATTGCATGTGTGTTCTTTTCACATACCACCTATGGATCCACTAGTGTCATTGCATGTGTGTTCTCTTGATGCAGACACATGGATCCACCAGTGTCATTGCATGTGTGTTCTTTTTATTAACAACAACTGGAGTCATTGCATGTGTGTTCTTTTCACATACCACATATGGATCCACTAGTGTCATTGAAATGTGTGTTCTCTTCAGGGACCACACATGGATCCACCAGAGTCATTGCATGTGTGTTCTTTTTACTAACAACAACTGGAGTCATTTCATCACTATTATTTTCACATACCACATATGGATCCACCAGTGTTATTGCATGTGTGTTCTCTTCAGAGACCTCACATGGATCCACCAGTGTCATTGCATGTGTGTTCTTTTTACTAACAACAACTAGAGTCATTGCATGTGTGTTCTTTTCACATACCACATATGGATCCACCAGAGTCATTGCATGTGTGTTCTATTCAGAGACCACACATGGATCCACCGGTGTGACTGCATGTGTGTTCTTTTTACTAACAACAACTGGAGTCATTGCATGTGTGTTCCAGACCACATATGGATCCACCAGTGTCATTGAAATGTGTGTTCTCTTTAGAGACCACACATGGATCCACTAGTGTCATTGCATGTGTGTTCTTTTTACTAACAGCAACTGGAGTTATTGCATGTGTGTTCTTTTCACATACCACCTATGGATCCTCCAGTGTCATTGCATGTGTGTTCTCTTCAGAGACCACACATAGATCCACTAGTGTCATTCAATGTGTTCTCTTTTTACTAACAACAACTAGAGTCATTTCATGACTATTCTTTTCACATACCACATATGGATCCACCAGTGTCATTGAAATGTGTGTTTTTCTCATTAACCATAGCTAGAGTCATTACATGTGTGTTTTCTTCAGAGACCACACATGGATCCACCAGTATCATTGCATGTGTGCTCTTTTTACTAACAACAACTAGAGTCATTTCATGACTATTCTTTTCACATACCACATATGGATCCACCAGTGTCATTGAAATGTCTGTTCTCTTCAGAGACCACTCATGGATCCACCAGTGTCGTTGCATGTGTGTTCTTTTTACTAACAACATCTAGAGTCATTGCATGTGTGTTCTTTTTACTAACAACAACCAGAGTCATTGCATGTGTGTTCTATTCAGAGACCACACATGGATCCTCCAGTGTCATTGCATGTGTGTTCATTTTACTAAGAACAACTGGGGTCATTGCATGTGTGTTCTTTTCACATACCACATATGGATCCACCAGTGTCATTGCATGTGTGTTCTATTCAGAGACCACACATGGATCCACCAGTGTGATTGCATGTGTGTTCTTTTTACTAACAACAACTGGAGTCATTGCATGCGTGTTATTTTCACATACCAGATATGGATCCACTAGTGTCATTGAAATGTGTGTTCTCTTTAGAGACCACACATGGATCCACCAGTGTCATTGCATGTGTGTTCTTTTAACTAACAACAACTGGCGTTATTGCATGTGTGTTCTTTTCACATACCACCTACGGATCCACCAGTGTCATTGCATGTGTGTTCTCTTGATAAACCACACATGGATCCACCAGTGTCATTGCATGTGTGTTCTTTTTATTAACAACAACTGGAGTCATTGCATGTGTGTTCTTTTCACATACCACATATGGATCCACTAGTGTCATTGAAATGTGTGTTGTCTTCAGAGACTACACATGGATCCACCAATGTCATTGTATTTGTGTTCTTTTTACTAACAACAACTGGAGTCATTTCATCACTATTATTTTCATATACCACATATGGATCCACTAGTGTTATTGCATGTGAGTTCTCTTCAGAGAACTCACATGCATCCACCAGTGTCATTTCATGTGTGTTCTTTTTACTAACAACAACTAGAGTCATTGCATGTGTGTTGTTTTCACATACCACATATGGATCCACCAGAGTCATTGCATGTGTGTTCTACTCAGAGACCACACATGGATCCACCGGTGTGATTGCATGTGTGTTCTTTTTACTGACTACAACTGGAGTCATTGCATGTGTGTTCTTTTTACATACCACATATGGATCCACCAGTGTCATTGAAATGTGTGTTCTCTTAAGAGACCACACATGGATCCACCAGTGTCATTGCATGTGTGTTCTTTTTACTAACAACAACTGTAGTTATTGCATGTGTGTTCTTTTCACATACCACCTATGGATCCACCAGTGTCATTCCATGTGTGTTCTCTTCAGAGACCACACATAGATCCACTAGTGTCTTCCATGTGTTCTCTTTTTACTAACAACAACTAGAGTCATTTCATGACTATTCTTTTCACATACCACATATGGATCCACCAGTGTCATTGAAATGTGTGTTCTTCTCATTAACCATAGCTAGAGTCATTGCACGAGTGTTCTCTTCAGAGACCACACATGGATCCACCAGTATCATTGCATGTGTGCTCTTTTTACTAACAACAACTGGAGTCATTTCATGACTATTCTTTTCACATACCACATATGGATACACCAGTGTCATATAAATGTCTGTTCTCTTCAGAGACCACACATGGATCCACCAGTGTCATTGCATGTGTGTTCTTTTTACTAACAACATCTAGAGTCATTGCATGTGTGTTCTTTTTACTAACAACAACCAGAGTCATAGCATGTGTGTTCTATTCAGAGATCACACATGGATCCTCCAGTGTCATTGCATGTGTGTTCTTTTTACTAACAACAACTGGAGTCATTGCATGTGTGTTCTTTTCACATACCACATATCGATCCACCAGTGTCATTGAAATGTGCGTTCTATTCAGAGACCACACATGGATCCACCAATGTCATTGCATGTGTGCTCTTTTTACTAACAACAACCAGAGTCATTGCATGAGTGTTCTTTTTACTAACAACAACCAGAGTCATTGCATGTGTGTTCTTCAGAGACCACACATGGATCCACCAGTGTCATTGCATGTGTGTTCTTTTTACTAACAACAACTGGAGTCATTGCATGTGTGTTCTTTTCACATACCACATATGGATCCACCAGTGTCATTGAAATGTGTGTTCTCTTGAGAGACCACACATGGATCCACTAGTGTCATTGCATGTGTGTTCTTTTTACTAACAACAACTGGAGTCATTTCATGACTACTATTTTCACATACCACATATGGATCCACCAGTGTCATTGCATGTGTGTTCTCTTCAGAGACCTCACATGGATCCACCAGTGTCATTGCAGGTGTGTTCTTTTTACTAACAACAACTAGAGTCATTGCATGTGTATTCTTTTCACATACCACATATGGATCCACCAGAGTCATTGCATGTGTGTTCTATTCAGAGACCACACATGGATCCACCAGTGTGATTGCATGTGTGTTCTTTTTACTAACAACAACTAGAGTCGTTGCATGTGTGTTCTTTTTACTTACCACATATGGATCCACCAGTGTCATTGAAATGTGTTTTCTCTTTAGAGACCACACGTGGATCCACCAGTGTCATTGCATGTGTGTTCTTTTTACTAACAACAACTGGAGTTATTGCATGTGTGTTCTTTTGACATACCACATATGGATCCACCAGAGTCATTGCATGTGTGTGTTCTATTCAGGAACCACACATGGATACACAGGTGTGATTGCATGTGTGTTCTTTTTACTAACAACAACTGGAGTCATTGCATGTGTGTTCTTTTCACATACCAGATATGGATCCACTACTGTCATTGAAATGTGTGTTCTCTTTAGAGACCACACATGGATCCACCAGTGTCATTGCATGTGTGTTCTTTTTACTAACAACAACTGGCGTTATTGCATGTGTGTTCTTTTCAGATACCACCTATGGATCCACCAGTGTCATTGCATGTGTGTTCTCTTGACAGACCACACATGGATCCACCAATTTCATTGCATGTGTGTTCTTTTTAGTAACAACAACTAGAGTCATTGCATGTGTGTTCTTTTCACATACCACATATGGATCCACCAGAGTCATTGCATGTCTGTTCTATTTAGAGACCACACATGGATCCACCGGTGTGATTGCATGTTTGTTCTTTTTACTAACAACAACTGGAGTCATTACATGTGTGTTCTTTTCACATACCACATATAGATCCATCAGTGTCATTGAAATGTGTGTTCTCTTTAGAGACCACACATGGATCCACCGGTGTGATTGCATGTGTGTTCTTTTTACTAACAACAACTGGAGTCATTGCATGTGTGTTCTTTTCACATACCAGATATGGATCCACTAGTGTCATTGAAATGTGTGTTCTCTTTAGAGACCACACATGGATCCACCAGTGTCATTGCATGTGTGTTCTTTTTACTAACAACAACTAGAGTTATTGCATGTGTGTTCTTTTCACATACCACCTATGGATCCACCAGTGTCATTGCATGTGTGTTCTCTTGAGAGACCACACATGGATCCACCAGTGTCATTGCATGTGTGTTCTTTTTATTAACAATAACTGGAGTCATTGCATGTGTGTTCTTTTCACATACCACATATGGATCCACTAGTGTCATTGAAATGTGTGTTGTCTTCAGAGACCACACATGGATCCACCAATGTCATTGCATGTGTGTTCTTTTTACTAACAACAACTGGAGTCATTTCATCACTATTATTTTCACATACCACATATGGATCCACTAGTGTTATTGCATGTGTGTTCTCTTCAGAGAACTCACATGGATCCACCAGTCTCATTTCATGTGTGTTCTTTTTACTAACAACAACTAGAGTCATTGCATGTGTGTTGTTTTCACATACCACATATGGATCCACCAGAGTCATTGCATGTGTGTTCTACTCAGAGACCACACATGGATCCATCGGTGTGATTGCATGTGTGTTCTTTTTACTGACAACAACTGGAGTCATTGCATGTGTGTTCTTTTCACATACCACATATGGATCCACCAGTGTCATTGAAATGTGTGTTCTCTTTAGAGACCACACATGGATCCACCAGTGTCATTGCATGTGTGTTCTTTTTACTAACAACAACTGGAGTTATTGCATGTGTGTTCTTTTCACATACCACTTATGGATCCACCAGTGTCATTCCATGTGTGTTCTCTTCAGAGACCACACATAGATCCACTAGTGTCATTCCATGTGTTCTCTTTTTACTAACAACAACTAGAGTCATTTCATGAGTATTCTTTTCACATACCACATATGGATCCACCAGTGTCATTGAAATGTGTGTTCTTCTCATTAACCACAGCTATAGTCATTGCATGTGTGTTCTCTTCAGAGACCACACATGGATCCACCAGTATCATTGCATGTGTGCTCTTTTTACTAACAACAATTGGAGTCATTTCATGACTATTCTTTTCACATACCACATATGGATACACCAGTGTCATTGAAATGTCTGTTCTCTTCAGAGACCACACATGGATCCACCAGTGTCATTGCATGTGTGTTCTTTTTACTAACAACATCTAGAGTCATTGCATGTGTGTTCTTTTTACTAACAACAACCAGAGTCATTGCATGTGTGTTCTATTCAGAGATCACACATGGATCCTCCAGTGTCATTGCATGTGTGTTCTTTTTACTAACAACAACTGGAGTCATTGCATGTGTGTTCTTTTCACATACCACATATGGATCCACCAGTGTCATTGAAATGTGCGTTCTATTCAGAGACCACACATGGATCCACCAATGTCATTGCATGTGTGCTCTTTTTACTAACAACAACCAGAGTCATTGCATGAGTGTTCTTTTTACTAACAACAACCAGAGTCATTGCATGTGTGTTCTTCAGAGACCACACATGGATCCACCAGTGTCATTGCATGTGTGTTCTTTTTACTAACAACAACTGGAGTCATTGCATGTGTGTTCTTTTCACATACCACATATGGATCCACCAGTGTCATTGAAATGTGTGTTCTCTTGAGAGACCACACATGGATCCACTAGTGTCATTGCATGTGTGTTCTTTTTACTAACAACAACTGGAGTCATTTCATGACTATTGTTTTCACATACCACATATGGATCCACCAGTGTCATTGCATGTGTGTTCTCTTCAGAGACCTCACATGGATCCGCCAGTGTCATTGCATGTGTGTTCTTTTTACTAACAACAACTAGAATCATTGCATGTGTATTCTTTTCACATACCACATATGGATCCACCAGAGTCATTGCATGTGTGTTCTATTCAGAGACCACACATGGATCCACCGGTGTGATTGCATGTGTGTTCTTTTTACTAACAACAACTGGAGTCGTTGCATGTGTGTTCTTTTCACTTACCACATATGGATCCACCAGTGTCATTGAAATGTGTGTTCTCTTTAGAGACCACACGTGGATCCACCAGTGTCATTACATGTGTGTTCTTTTTACTAACAACAACTGGAGTTATTGCATGTGTGTTCTTTTCACATACCACATATGGATCCACCAGAGTCATTGCATGTGTGTGTTCTATTCAGGGACCACACATGGATCCACCGGTGTGATTGCATGTGTGTTCTTTTTACTAACAACAACTGGAGTCATTGCATGTGTGTTCTTTTCACATACCAGATATGGATCCACTAGTGTCATTGAAATGTGTGTTCTCTTTAGAGACCACACATGGATCCACCAGTGTCATTGCATGTGTGTTCTTTTTACTAACAACAACTGGCGTTATTGCATGTGTGTTCTTTTCACATACCACCTATGGATCCACCAGTGTCATTGCATGTGTGTTCTCTTGACAGACCACAAATGGATCCACCAATTTCATTGCATGTGTGTTCTTTTTAGTAACAACAACTAGAGTCATTGCATGTGTGTTCTTTTCACATACCACATATGGATCCACCAGAGTCATTGCATGTGTGTTCTATTTAGAGACCACACATGGATCCACCGGTGTGATTGCATGTTTGTTCTTTTTACTAACAACAACTGGAGTCATTACATGTGTGTTCTTTTCACATACCACATATAGATCCATCAGTGTCATTGAAATGTGTGTTCTCTTTAGAGACCACACATGGATCCACCGGTGTGATTGCATGTGTGTTCTTTTTACTAACAACAACTGGAGTCATTGCATGTGTGTTCTTTTCACATACCAGATATGGATCCACTAGTGTCATTGAAATGTGTGTTCTCTTTAGAGAACACACATGGATCCACCAGTGTCATTGCATGTGTGTTCTTTTTACTAACAACAACTAGAGTTATTGCATGTGTGTTCTTTTCACATACCACCTATGGATCCACCAGTGTCATTGCATGTGTGTTCTCTTGAGAGACCACACATGGATCCACCAGTGTCATTGCATGTGTGTTCTTTATATTAACAACAACTGGAGTCATTGCATGTGTGTTCTTTTCACATACCACATATGGATCCACTAGTGTCATTGAAATATGTTTTGTCTTCAGAGACCAAACATGGATCCACCAATGTCATTGCATGTGTGTTCTTTTTACTAACAACAACTGGAGTCATTTCATCACTATTATTTTCACATACCACATATGGATCCACCAGTGTTATTGCATGTGTGTTCTGTTCAGAGACCTCACATGGATCCACCAGTGTCATTGCATGTGGGTTCTTTTTACTAACAACAACTAGAGTCATTGCATGTGTGTTCTTTTCACATACCACATATGGATCCGCCAGAGTCATTGCATGTGTGTTCTATTCAGAGACCACACATGGATCCACCGGTGTGATTGCATGTGTGTTCTTTTTACTAACAACAACTGGAGTCATTGCATGTGTGTTCCAGACCACATATGGATCCACCAGTGTCATTGAAATGTGTGTTCTCTTTAGAGACCACACATGGATCCACCATTGTCATTGCATGTGTGTTCTTTTTACTAACAACAACTGGAGTTACTGCATGTGTGTTCTTTTCACATACCACCTATGGATCCACCAGTGTCATTGCATGTGTGTTCTCTTCAGAGACCACAAATAGATCCACTAGTGTCATTCCATGTGTTCTCTTTTTACTAACAACAACTAGAGTCATTTCATGACTATTCTTTTCACATACCACATATGGATCCACCAGTGTCATTGAAATGTGTGTTCTTCTCATTAACCATAGCTAGAGTCATTGCATGTGTGTTCTCTTCAGAGACCACACATGGATCCACCAGTATCATTGCATGTGTGCTCTTTTTACTAACAACAACTGGAGTCATTTCATGACTATCGTTTTCACATACCACATATGGATCCACCAGTGTCATTGCATGTGTGTTCTCTTGAGAGACCTCACATGGATCCACCAGTGCCATTGCATGTGTGTTCTTTTTACTAACAACAACTAGAGTCATTGCATGTGTATTCTTTTCACATACCACATATGGACCCACCAGAGTCATTGCATGTGTGTTCTATTCAGAGACCACACATGGATCCACCGGTGTGATTGTATGTGTGTTCTTTTTACTAACAACAACTGGAGTCGTTGCATGTGTGTTCTTTTCACTTACCACATATGGATCCACCAGTGTCATTGAAATGTGTGTTCTCTTTAGAGACCACACGTGGATCCACCAGTGACATTGCATGTGTGTTCTTTTTACTAACAACAACTGGAGTTATTGCATGTGTGTTCTTTTCACATACCACATATGGATCCACCAGAGTCATTGCATGTGTGTTCTATTCAGGGACCACACATGGATCCACCGGTGTGATTGCATGTGTGATCTTTTTACTAACAACAACTGGAGTCATTGCATGTGTGTTCTTTTCACATACCAGATATGGATCCACTAGTGTCATTGAAATGTGTGTTCTCTTTAGAGACCACACATGGATCCACCAGTGTCATTGCATGTGTGTTCTTTTTACTAACAACAACTGGAGTCATTTCATCACTATTATTTTCACATACCACCTATGGATCCACCAGTGTCATTGCATGTGTGTTCTCTTGACAGACCACACATGGATCCACCAATTTCATTGCATGTGTGTTCTTTTTAGTAACAACAACTAGAGTCATTGCATGTGTGTTCTTTTCACATACCACATATGGATCCACCAGAGTCATTGCATGTGTGTTCTATTTAGGGACCACACATGGATCCACCGGTGTGATTGCATGTTTGTTCTTTTTACTAACAACAACTGGAGTCATTACATGTGTGTTCTTTTCACATACCACATATAGATCCATCAGTGTCATTGAAATGTGTGTTCTCTTTAGAGACCACACATGGATCCACCGGTGTGATTGCATGTGTGTTCTTTTTGCTAACAACAACTGGAGTCATTGCATGTGTGTTTTTTTCACATACCAGATATGGATCCACTAGTGTCATTGAAATGTGTGTTCTCTTTAGAGACCACACATGGATCCACCAGTGTCATTGCATGTGTGTTCTTTTCTCTAACAACAACTGGAGTTATTGCATGTGTGTTCTTTTCACATACCACCTATGGATCCACCAGTGTCATTGCATGTGTGTTCTCTTGAGAGACCACACATGGATCTACCAGTGTCATTGCATGTGTGTTCTTTTTATTAACAACAACTGGAGTCATTGCATGTGTGTTCTTTTCACATACCACATATGGATCCACTAGTGTCATTGAAATGTGTGTTGTCTTCAGAGACCACACATGGATCCACCAATGTCATTGCATGTGTGTTCTTTTTACTAACAACAACTGGAGTCATTTCATCACTATTATTTTCACATACCACATATGATCCACCAGTGTTATTGCATGTGTGTTCTCTTCAGAGACCTCACATGGATCCACCAGTGTCATTGCATGTGTGTTCTTTTTACTAACAACAACTAGAGTCATTGCATGTGTGTTCTTTTCACATACAACATATGGATCCACCAGAGTCATTGCATGTGTGTTCTATTCAGAGACCACACATGGATCCACCGGTGTGATTGCATGTGTGTTCTTTTTACTAACAACAACTGGAGTCATTGCATGTGTGTTCCAGACCACATATGGATCCATCAGTGTCATTGAAATGTGTGTTCTATTTAGAGACCACACATGGATCCACCAGTGTCATTGCATGTGTGTTCTTTTTATTAACAACAACTGGAGTAATTGCATGTGTGTTCTTTTCACATACCACATATGGATCCACTAGTGTCATTGAAATGTGTGTTGTCTTTAGAGACCACACATGGATCCACCAATTTCATTGCATGTGTGTTCTTTTTACTAACAACAACTGGAGTCATTTCATCACTATTATTTTCACATACCACATATGGATCCACCAGTGTTATTGCATGTGTGTTCTGTTCAGAGACCTCACATGGATCCACCAGTGTTATTGCATGTGTGTTCTTTTTACTAACAACAACTAGAGTCATTGCATGTGTGTTCTTTTCACATACCACATATGGATCCACCAGAGTCATTGCATGTGTGTTCTATTCAGAGACCACACATGGATCCACCGGTGTGATTGCATGTGTGTTCTTTTTACTAACAACAACTGGAGTCATTGCTTGTGTGTTCCAGACCACATATGGATCCACCAGTGTCATTGAAATGTGTGTTCTCTTTAGAGACCACACATGGATCCACCATTGTCATTGCATGTGTGTTCTTTTTACTAACAACAACTGGAGTTATTGCATGTGTGTTCTTTTCACATACCACCTAGGATACACCAGTGTCATTGCATGTGTGTTCTCTTCAGAGACCACACATAGATCCACTAGTGTCATTCCATGTGTTCTCTTTTTACTAACAACAACTAGAGTCATTTCATGACTATTCTTTTCACATACCACATATGGATCCACCAGTGAAATTGAAATGTGTGTTCTTCTCATTAACCATAGCTAGAGTCATTGCATGTGTGTTCTCTTCAGAGACCACACATGGATCCACCAGTATCATTGCATGTGTTCTGTTTTTACTAACAACAACTTGAGTCATTTCATGACTATTGTTTTCACATACCACATATGGATCCACTAGTGTCATTGCATGTGTGTTCTCTTCAGAGACCTCACATGGATCCACCAGTGCCATTGCATGTGTGTTCTTTTTACTAACAACAACTAGAGTCATTGCATGTGTATTCTTTTCACATACCACATATGGATCCACCAGAGTCATTGCATGTGTGTTCTATTCAGAGACCACACATGGATCCACCGGTGTGATTGCATGTGTGTTCTTTTTACTAACAACAACTAGAGTCGTTGCATGTTTGTTCTTTTCACTTACCACATATGGATCCACCAGTGTCATTGAAATGTGTGTTCTCTTTAGAGACCACACGTGGATCCACCAGTGTCATTGCATGTGTGTTCTTTTTACTAACAACAACTGGAGTTATTGCATGTGTGTTCTTTTCACATACCACATATGGATCCACCAGAGTCATTGCATGTGTGTTCTATTCAGGGACCACACATGGATCCACCGGTGTGATTGCATGTGTGTTCTTTTTACTAACAACAACTGGAGTCATTGCATGTGTGTTCTTTTCACATACCAGATATGGATCGACTAGTGTCATTGAAATGTGTGTTCTCTTTAGAGACCACACATGGATCCACCAGTGTCATTGCATGTGTGTTCTTTTTACTAACAACAACTGGCGTTATTGCATGTGTGTTCTTTTCACATACCACCTATGGATCCACCAGTGTCATTGCATGTGTGTTCTCTTGACAGACCACACATGGATCCACCAATTTCATTGCATGTGTGTTCTTTTTAGTAACAACAACTAGAGTCATTGCATGTGTGTTCTTTTCACATACCACATATGGATCCACCAGATTCATTGCATGTGTGTTGTCACATCCCAAGATTTTCAAAATCTTGTAATGTGAAAATTAAATAAACAAAATAAATCTTTGTTGAAAATCAGGGTGAAAAGAAACTTTTGTTTCTAAAAGGAAACTTAAAAATCCCATCTTGAACAAACTTTGGTAAAAGTTTGAATTCAACAAAAATCCAAATCAAGGGATATGCATTCCTCAATGAATGTATCTGGAAATTTGAACACATGGAAAATAAATCCAAATCCCTAAGCCCTAATGGAAGGAAATCATTTTCCAAAGTATCTCCAAATCCATGGATTTGATCCATACCAAAGTTGATCAACAAATATTCTCAAAGGATCAAGAAAGGACCATAGAGATTGATTTCACTTAATTTGGAACCATAGACAAAATCTTGTGAACATAATGAGATAACGGAAATTGAATTTCCAAAGCCAATAAAGCCCTTACCAAAACCCATACCAATTTGTGAACAAATAATCCTAAAGGGATTTATTTGGATAAACATTTATCAAAGGAAAATAAATTATTTTGGAAATACCATTTTGGATCTTTTAATAAAAGACTTTGTTTTCAAATGAAAAGGTAAGCCAAATTAATTTTGGCCAAGCTTTTGTAATAAAATATTTTGTTTTGATAAAATGAGTAAAAGTTTATTTAAATAAAATAATAAGGATTTAAATATCCAATTTTATTTAAGTAAAAGGCTTTTCCCATTTTAAATGAACACCAAGTATTTTATTACTACTTTGAAATCTTTTATTAAAAGGTTTTGCTTTGATTAAAATGAGTAAAGGATTATTTAAATAAAATAATAAGGATTTAAATATCCAATTTTATTTAAGTAAAGGCTTTCCCATTTTAATTAAAACACCAAAACTTATTTATTTATTTAAATAAGTTTCCAAGTATTCTTTTATTTTTCAAATAAAACCTTCTGGTTTGGTTTTGAAAATAAATGGATTTCAAATGGAAATTTTATTAAATAAATCAAACCCTAATAACTAAAGATCCATTTTATTTAATTATTAAATGGATCCTAAAATAAATAAAAAATACTATTTTATTTTGAGATCTGGATTATGTTAATAAATGAACCAAATTCAAAATGTAAAGTTGAGTGTGTGTTTGAATTGATTTGAACCTTGGTTTGATTGCTTGAATAATTGTTTGAAATTCAAAACAGAAAAGAATTAGAAAAAGAAAAAGAGAGCAGACAGAAAAAAATAAGAAAAAGGTTGACCCAGCCCACTAAGGCCCAGTCATTCAGTCTTCTCCCGAAGAAACCTTTTCTTACTCGACCCACCCCAGAGATGACAACACGGACCCACTCCTCCTCTCCCTCTCACGACAAGACCCCACCTGCTGTTCCACACCCGAACCGTTTTTCCTTACCGACTAAACAACCCAAAAAGAGGACAAGTGGACCCCTCCTCCTTTCTTTTCCCAATCGACTGAAGACCCCACCGCCACCTCCTTCTTCTTCCCCGCGCGACCCCTTCTCCCCCTCACCGCGCGGCAGTTTCTACCCGTTGATAGCTCCATCAATCCGCGTTAATCCGTGCATTAAACCTCGCCGTGACCTCGCCCTTTTAATCGCCTTGCTCTCTCCTCCGTTTTCCCTCAGACCCCTTCCCCGAGCTTGCCCCCAGGCCGCCTCAATTCCTCCCCGAGCACCCTCTGCTCCGACGAGCTGTCGCAGCAATTCCGGCCAAGTCACACCGCCTCCTGCCTCCCCGAACACACGAGCATACTCCACGCATCCAGACGCATCTATCCATACCACCCATTCATCCGCGGGTACCCTAGAGCCTCGACAACGGCGACCTGACACCACACCGTCGCGTTTGGCGGCGAACCTTCCAGGTGAATTCCGTCCGTCCCAGCACCTCTCGATCATGCTCACGTGAACCCCATGATCACCCGTATCTTACCGTGCCTTTGTTTTGCCTCGGGGTGAACTGCAGCAACGCCTCGTCGTCAACCTGAGCGCCACCGTCTGTCTGCAAACTCCGGCGACTCTTCTGGTAAGGACAAGACCACCCCGACCCCTCTTGTTCACGCACACGACTCCGTATCGATCTTGCGCATCTAACCGAGCCTTCTTTTCGCTTCGGAGAGAACCACAACAACGTCCTCGACAGCAACCGGACCCAACCGCCGCCAACACGAACTCCGGCGAGGAATCGCGGCTAAACCAGAGCACCCCTTGTCAAGCCAGCAGCACTTTGAGCTTCCCCGTGCCTCGGCGATCACTCCTCCCTCTCTCTTGCTTCTGTGTTAGCGGAACTCCACCGCCGAGCGCTGGGCCCGCCGCCGCCCGTACCGCCGATCTTTGGCAAGCGTATAACAACCGTAGGATCCAGATCGGCGGATATGATAGAATGTTAGCGAAGGGTAAGTACTAGCTCGACCACACGATTTAACTTAGATCTAACGCTCCACGTTGCCGATCCACACCGAACGGTATCGACCAAGAAGAACACGCGTGGCGTTATTAGATCTGAATTAGAATTTGAAAACAGAAACTTTTGCCAATTTCAAACCCATGTATCTTTTGATCCACACGTCCAAATTTTACAAATTTGATGTCGTTGGATTCAGCAAGACAAGCTCTAACCAACCCTGCCCTTAGTTTAGCAAATAGTATTTGTTAGCTTGTTTGATTTTGCAGATTCTTTTTTGTGCTTGCTAACATTAGAAAAATCATTTAAAAATGATTTTAAGATTAAATCCTTTGCCAATTGGTTTGTTGTGACCTTACTGACCCTAGGAACCAACCCATAGTTTGGAAAATGATTTTTGAAAAGTTTAGAATGGATTAATTGGTTTAGTCCATTTCTAGCTAATTAAAAACCATTGTTTTGTTTATGAAAATGCTTTCATAAAGAAAACTTTGAGAAAATATTTTGGACCAAACCTACTGACCCAAAACACCAAGTTTTGCAATAGCAACTCATTTGGTGAAACCTATAGGATAATACCCTAGTAGAAATATTTCTACACCACATAGAATGACACTTTGTTTTGGAAAATGGTTTTATAGTAAAGCCTTTTGCTAACAACTTTACCACTTTGGTAAATGACCAATTTGGATCTTACAAAGTTTAGAAATCTAATAGAGACCCTCTTTTCAAATGACTTTGCCATTTTGGTAAATGACCAATTTGGAACTTACAAAGTTTAGAAGCCTAGTGGAGACCATCCTTACAATAGAACCAACCTTTGCATGCTCATGCATGACTTTGCCACTTTACAAAATTGACCATTAGGTGTATTCCAATGCCTATGACCCACTAGGAACCACTCTTTCAAACAAAGCAAAGCTTGGCATGCTTGCATGCATTTCTTTGACTTTGTCTTTTTGTGTGATGTTTTGCTGGATTGGTAGATTGAGTTTGTGCCTTGCTTGATTGAATTGTAGTGACTTGAGGAGTGTGATTGTTGCAAGGACAAGGAAGTAAACCTATACCCTCTACCAAAAAGGCAAGTGATGCTTCATACTATGTCCCATTATTTTCACTATGCATTAGTGTTTTTACTAAGTAAAACTTGCATGGTTTTTATTTTGCTAAGTATAGACATTGCTATAGGAAACTAGTAGATAAATCCTTAGAAGGATTTTCCTAAGTTAAGGATCCTATTACTACCAAGCTTAGCCTAGCTAATAGAAAACTTGGGTGGTATATATTCACTATGGAAAAATCTCTAAGTCTGAGGACTTATGTTTTTTGATTAATAAAATAACTAAGTTAATGAATCACCTGGGTGGAAATGGAAGGAATGGTTTATGTTGAGTGGTTCACAAGGCCATGGACTTGGCTTGTGTATCTCACTTGTGGATGGCCACCGAGGAAACAAAGAGATTTGAGATGTCAAATGTTGAGAAGCTTCAAGTGCAACCACTTGGCAATATGGGCTCTGCCATGATCATATAGGTTGCAAGAACTTAGCCACATGGACAGTGGGTGGTAGTGATTGATAGGTTGAGCGTCCATGTTGGTCTAAGGAAAGCTTCGAAGATTTTGTCTTGGGAAACCAAGTCTTGTGGGTAAAGTGCACCACCTCTGCAGAGTGTAAAATCTAAGTACTTAGCCATGTCCCTGGAAAAGGACAATTTGAGCATCAAGACATGGAAGCAATCAAGAATCTCATCACTCCAATTTCTAAAATAAAACTTGTGGGTGAACAAGGGTTGTGTGAAATTCTTCAATCTTTGATTGAGAGATGGCTTGGTACAAGGATCTTGAAATCATTGATTGAGGAAAATTGTTTTTGCCAAGCAAATCTTCAGTCTTTGATTGGTAGATGCCCTGAGTGGATCTCCAGTCTTTGATTAGTAGATGTCTTGGAAAGTTTTTGCCAAACAAAACTTAGTATTTTCAAAATGATAGGGAAAAATCTATTTTGAGCAATGCAAGCCTCAACTCCACTTAGCCAAATGCATATAGATAATAGACTCCACTATACTACCAAAGTATCAGTTGCCAATACAATTCCAATGTATTGACCCTTGTGGCTGTAACTTGTAATGTTGCAGGTTTGATTGATTTTAGTGAAGATTGATTGATTAGGATTACAAAGTCTACAACCAACATCACTGTGGCACTTTGAAGATGAAGGACCCATGACTATAGTTATTCCGCTGCAATGTAATGTAATGGCCTAATGAGCTATGTTTGATGTAATAAAATTATGTTATTCCTGGTTATAAAGTTGTATTATGACCCTTGTTTCTTGATATTACATCTGAACTGTGGATGCTAGCTAGTGATCCAGGGACTAGCATTGTAAACACAGGGGACTCAATCTTATTAAAGGTTGGGGACGCTACAGAATGGTATCAGAGCATTGAGTTGCCTATAGGATTTGTAACCCTAGGATTGGACAAAAACCCTTAGAAAATAGGAATTGCATTTTGTCCCAAAAACTATTTATAAAAACAAATCTTGTAAACTCTTTCCTCAATCATTTTTTGGTTTCAACTCTACTTCTCTTCTACTTCAAAACTTGATGGAAAAGCCTACCCCATGACCCAAGACTTCATCATGTGCAAAGGACTACTTCAACTTCTTCAACTCCAATGACTTCAGCATTTTCAGCATGTTCACCAAGGACTTCCGACTTGGCTAACACTAAAGACTACAAGTGAAGCAAGAAATGTTACTCAAGATTTGAAGATTAAGGAAACACAACTTAGAAGAAACCATCATCACCTTTGAAGTATTTGTGACCAAGAGTTTTTCCCAAAGGAACCATGATCTCAATCAAGAAGAATCAATCAAGAAGGATGGAAAGATCACAAGTGAACCATATAGATGGACCACCATAATTTAGTTAAAGTCAAACCCACCAACTTATGTGGTGTAACAAATATATTTTGTTGCCTAAGTATGTGCTTGAAACTGTTGTTTGAGTGGAGTGTTTGTTTGTGATTGCTTGCACATTGCTTGTGTAAATTGTGATGTGTGTGATTAGGATTGATTCCTTAGAAAAATCTTTTGCCTATTCTAATCCCCTCCAACCCAAACAGATGACTTCTCCAAGAAACTCCAACATCAAGGATGATGACAACAACAACAACCAAGAGGACAACATGAGAGAACTCCTAGCAACCCAACACCAGTTGAACCAACTAACAACTCAGTTCATAGCCAACAATAGTGATAAAGACCCTACCTTGCAAAAGTTTTTGGAAGAACAATCACAACTGATGCTTAAGGTGACTAATCAAATGATCAGCATGGAAGAAAACTATCCCAAAAGAGTGTATGACAACAAGGATGACAAGAATATTATTCTAGATGGATCACCAGCTTGCATTATTTGTGGAGACAAGGATCACACTTCCAAGGAACATGAAGATCAATGCCCCAATTGTGAAGAGGAACATCCAGTTAGCCAATGCCCCACATCTCAAGTTACTTGCTACCTATGTGAAGGAAACAACCATGTCCCTATCCAATGCCCCATCTATGCCATTGTTGAACAAAGGAAACAAGAAGGATCCAAGTATGCCAAGAATGTTGATGACAAAGGAAAAGGACCACTCATACCTCCAAACAAGACAACCCAATTCAAAGGATCAAAGAAGCCCAAGAAACCAAAGCAAGACATGAGCCTTGTGCAATGTCGTAAATGTAAGGAAATGGGACACTACCCCAGTGGATGCCCAGAGAACCCGAAGAATAAAGAGATCGGCCAAGTAGTGTGCAACAACTGCAAGGAACCAGGCCACTACGTAGCAACTTGTCCACAAGAGGAACGTAAAGAACTCCAAGATATCCACTGTTTCAATTGCAAGGAACCAGGACACTATGTAAGCAATTGTCTAGAAAAGATGAAGAACAAGATAAACAAGCCTATGAAGGATCTCAACCTTGGCCCATGAGTCAAGTGGGAAAACAAGGGCACTATGCAGAAGTTTTCCAAGAAGAAGTTTTCCAAGATTCCAAGCAAGCCAAGATGTAGTTTAGTTGGAAATTTTTTTAAGGGTGGTAGTACCCTAGCTGTTTGAGCCAACTTGTAACCCTAGCATCCCCAAATCTCGGGACGAGATTTATTTTAAGGTTGGTAGCCTGTCACATCCCAAGATTTTCAAAATCTTGTAATGTGAAAATTAAATAAACAAAATAAATCTTTGTTGAAAATCAGGGTGAAAAGAAACTTTTGTTTCTAAAAGGAAACTTAAAAATCCCATCTTGAACAAACTTTGGTAAAAGTTTGAATTCAACAAAAATCCAAATCAAGGGAAATGCATTCCTCAATGAATGTATCTGGAAATTTGAACACATGGAAAATAAATCCAAATCCCTAAGCCCTAATGGAAGGAAATCATTTTCCAAAGTATCTCCAAATCCATGGATTTGATCCATACCAAAGTTGATCAACAAATATTCTCAAAGGATCAAGAAAGGACCATAGAGATTGATTTCACTTAGTTTGGAACCATAGACAAAATCTTGTGAACATAATGAGATAACGGAAATTGAATTTCCAAAGCCAATAAAGCCCTTACCAAAACCCATACCAATTGGTGAACAAATAATCCTAAAGGGATTTATTTGGATAAACATTTATCAAAGGAAAATAAATTGTTTTGGAAATACCATTTTGGATCTTTTAATAAAAGACTTTGTTTTCAAATGAAAAGGTAAGCCAAATTAATTTTGGCCAAGCTTTTGTAATAAAATATTTTGTTTTGATAAAATGAGTAAAAGTTTATTTAAATAAAATAATAAGGATTTAAATATCCAATTTTATTTAAGTAAAAGGCTTTTCCCATTTTAAATGAACACCAAGTATTTTATTACTACTTTGAAATCTTTTATTAAAAGGTTTTGCTTTGATTAAAATGAGTAAAGGATTATTTAAATAAAATAATAAGGATTTAAATATCCAATTTTATTTAAGTAAAGGCTTTCCCATTTTAATTAAAACACCAAAACTTATTTATTTATTTAAATAAGTTTCCAAGTATTCTTTTATTTTTCAAATAAAACCTTCTGGTTTGGTTTTGAAAATAAATGGATTTCAAATGGAAATTTTAATAAATAAATCAAACCCTAATAACTAAAGATCCATTTTATTTAATTATTAAATGGATCCTAAAATAAATAAAAAATACTATTTTATTTTGAGATCTGGATTATGTTAATAAACAGAACCAAATTCAAAATGTAAAGTTGAGTGTGTGTTTGAATTGATTAGAACCTTGGTTTGATTGCTTGAATAATTGTTTGAAATTCAAAACAGAAAAGAATTAGAAAAAGAAAAAGAGAGCAGACAGAAAAAAATAAGAAAAAGGTTGACCCAGCCCAGCAGCCCACTAAGGCCCAGTCCAGCCCAGTCTTCTCCCCCCCCCACCGAAGAAACCTTTTCTTACTCAGGCCAGAGATCGACAACCAGGACCCACTCCTCCTCTCTCCCTCTCACGACAACAGACCCCACTGTTCCCACACACGAACCGTTTTTCATCACCGACTAAACAACCCGCAAAGAGACTGACAAGTGGACCCCTCCCTCCTTTCTTTTCCCACTGACCAGAAGACCCCACCGCCACCTCCTTCTTCTTCCCCGCGCGACCCCTTCTCCCCCTCACCGCGCAGTTTCTGCCCGTTGATAGCTCCATCAATCGCGTTAATCCGTGCATTAAACCTCGCCGTGACCTCGCCCTTTTAATCGCCTTGCTCTCTCCTCCGTTTTCCCTCAGACCCCTTCCCCGAGCTCGCCCCCAGGCCGCCTCAATTCCTCCCCGAGCACCCTCTGCTCCGACGAGCTGTCGCAGCAATTCCGGCCAAGTCACACCGCCTCCTGCCTCCCGAACACACGAGCATACTCCACGCATCACGCATCTATCCATACCACCCATTCATCGCTGGTACCCTAGAGCCTCGACAACGGCGACCCACGGCACCACACCGCCGTCTGCGTTTCTCCGGCGAACCTTCGGGTGAATTCCGTCGTCCCAGCACCTCTCGATCATGCTCACGTGAACCCCATGATCACCGTATCTTATCGTGCCTTTGTTTTGCCTCGGGTGAACTGCAGAACGCCTCGTCGTCAACCTGGCGCCACCGTGCTCGCAAACTCCGGCGACTCTTACGGTAAGCACAAGACCACCCCGACCCTCTCGTTCACGCTGCGACTCCGTCTCGATCTTGCGCATCTAGCAAGGCCTTCTTTTCGCCGGAGAGAACCACAGAAACGTCCTCGACAGCAACCGGAGCCAACCGCCGCCAACACGAACTCCGTCGAGCAATCGCGGCTAAACCAGAGCACCTTGTCAAGCCAGCACTTTGAGCTTCCCGTGCCTCGGCGATCACTTGAGCCACTCCTCCTCTCTCTTGCTTCCTGTGTTTGCGGAACTCCCTGCCGAGCCCAGGCCGCCGCCGTCAAGGCCGCGATCTTTGGCAAGCGTCTTAACAACCGTAGAGATCGGATATGATAGAATGTTAGCGAAGGGGTAAGTACTAGCTGGACCACACGATTTAACTTAGATCTAACGCTCCGTTGCCGATCCACAACCGGTATCGACCCGATAGAAGAACACGCCGCGTGGCCAGTATTAGATCTGAATTAGAATTTGAAAACAGAAACTTTTGCCAATTTCAAACCCATGTATCTTTTGATCCACACGTCCAAATTTTACAAATTTGATGTCGTTGGATTCAGCAAGACAAGCTCTAACCAACCCTGCCCTTAGTTTAGCAAATAGTATTTGTTAGCTTGTTTGATTTTGCAGATTCTTTTGTGTGCTTGCTAACATTAGAAAAATCATTTAAAAATGATTTTAAGATTAAAACCTTTGCCAATTGGTTTGTTGTGACCTTACTGACCCTAGGAACCAACCCATAGTTTGGAAAATGATTTTTGAAAAGTTTAGAATGGATTAATTGGTTTAGTCCATTTCTAGCTAATTAAAAACCATTGTTTTGTTTATGAAAATGCTTTCATAAAGAAAACTTTGGGAAAATATTTTGGACCAAACCTACTGACCCAAAACACCAAGTTTTGCAATAGCAACTCATTTGGTGAAACCTATAGGATAATACCCTAGTAGAAATATTTCTACACCACATAGAATGACACTTTGTTTTGGAAAATGGTTTTATAGTAAAGCCTTTTGCTAACAACTTTACCACTTTGGTAAATGACCAATCTGGATCTTACAAAGTTTAAAAATCTAATAGAGACCCTCTTTTCAAATGACTTTGCCATTTTGGTAAATGACCAATTTGGAACTTACAAAGTTTAGAAGCCTAGTGGAGACCATCCTTACAATAGAACCAACCTTTGCATGATCATGCATGACTTTGCCACTTTACAAAATTGACCATTAGGTGTATTCCAATGCCTATGACCCACTAGGAACCACTCTTTCAAACAAAGCAAAGCTTGGCATGCTTGCATGCATTTCTTTGACTTTGTCTTTTTGTGTGATGTTTTGCTGGATTGGTAGATTGAGTTTGTGCCTTGCTTGATTGAATTGTAGTGACTTGAGGAGTGTGATTGTTGAAAGGACAAGGAAGTAAACCTATACCCTCTACCAAAAAGGCAAGTGATGCTTCATACTATGTCCCATTATTTTCACTATGCATTAGTGTTTTTACTAAGTAAAACTTGCATGGTTTTTATTTTGCTAAGTATAGACATTGCTATAGGAAAACTAGTAGATAAATCCTTAGAAGGATTTTCCTAAGTTAAGGATCCTATTACTACCAAGCTTAGCCTAGCTAATAGAAAACTTGGGTGGTATATATTCACTATGGAAAAATCTCTAAGTCTGAGGACTTATGTTTTTTGATTAATAAAATAACTAAGTTAATGAATCACCTGGGTGGAAATGGAAGGAATGGTTTATGTTGAGTGGTTCACAAGGCCATGGACTTGGCTTGTGTATCTCACTTGTGGATGGCCACCCAGGAAACAAAGAGATTTGAGATGTCAAATGTTGAGAAGCTTCAAGTGCAACCACTTGGCAATATGGGCTCTGCCATGATCATATAGGTTGCAAGAACTTAGCCACATGGATAGTGGGTGGTAGTGATTGATAGGTTGGAGCGCGTCCATGTTGGTCTAAGGAAAGCTTCGAAGATTTTGTCTTGGGAAACCAAGTCTTGTGGGTAAAGTGCACCACCTCTGCAGAGTGTAAAATCTAAGTACTTAGCCATGTCCCTGGAAAAGGACAATTTGAGCATCAAGACATGGAAGCAATCAAGAATCTCATCACTCCAATTTCTAAAATAAAACTTGTGGGTGAACAAGGGTTGTGTGAAATTCTTCAACCTTTGATGGAGAGATGGCTTGGTACAAGGATCTTGAAATCATTGATTGAGGAAAATTGTTTTTGCCAAGCAAATCTTCAGTCTTTGATTGGTAGATGCCCTGAGTGGATCTCCAGTCTTTGATTAGTAGATGTCTTGGAAAGTTTTTGCCAAACAAAACTTAGTATTTTCAAAATGATAGGGAAAAATCTATTTTGAGCAATGCAAGCCTCAACTCCACTTAGCCAAATGCATATAGATGATAGACTCCACTATACTACCAAAGTATCACTTGCCAATACAATTCCAATGTATTGACCCTTGTGGCTGTAACTTGTAATGTTGCAGGTTTGATTGATTTTAGTGAAGATTGATTGATTAGGATTACAAAGTCTACAACCAACATCTGCCTGTGGCACTTTGAAGATGAAGGACCCATGACTATAGTTATGCCGCTGCAATGTAATGTAATGGCCTAATGAGCTGTGTTTGATGTAATAAAATTATGTTATTCCTGGTTATAAAGTTGTATTATGACCCTTGTTTCTTGATATTACATCTGAACTGTGGATGCTAGCTATTGATCCAGGGACTAGCATTGTAAACACAGGGGACTCAATCTTATTAAAGGTTGGGGACACTACATGTGTTCTATTTAGAGACCACACATGGATCCACCGGTGTGATTGCATGTTTGTTCTTTTTAGTAACAACAACTGGAGTCATTACATGTGTGTTCTTTTCACATACCACATATAGATCCATCAGTGTCATTGAAATGTGTGTTCTCTTTAGAGACCACACATGGATCCACCGGTGTGATTGCATGTGTGTTCTTTTTACTAACAACAACTGGAGTCATTGCATGTGTGTTCTTTTCACATACCAGATATGGATCCACTAGTGTCATCGAAATGTGTGTTCTCTTTAGAGACCACACATGGATCCACCAGTGTCATTGCATGTGTGTTCTTTTTACTAACAACAACTGGAGTTATTGCATGTGTGTTCTTTTGAAATACCACCTATGGATCCACCAGTGTCATCGCATGTGTGTTCTCTTGAGAGACCACACATGGATCTACCAGTGTCATTGCATGTGTGTTCTTTTTATTAACAACAACTGGAGTCATTGCATGTGTGTTCTTTTCACATACCACATATGGATCCACTAGTGTCATTGAAATGTGTCTTGTCTTCAGAGACCACACATGGATCCACCAATGTCATTGCATGTGTGTTCTTTTTACTAACAACAACTGGAGTCATTTCATCACTATTATTTTCACATACCACATATGGATCCACCAGTGTTATTGCATGTGTGTTCTCTTCAGAGACCTCACATGGATCCACCAGTGTCATTGCATGTGTGTTCTTTTCACATACAACATATGGATCCACCAGAGTCATTGCATGTGTGTTCTATTCAGAGACCACACATGGATCCACCGGTGTGATTGCATGTGTGTTCTTTTTACTAACAACAACTGGAGTCATTGCATGTGTGTTCCAGACCACATATGGATCCACCAGTGTCATTGAAATGTGTGTTCTCTTTAGAGACCACACATGGATCCACCATTGTCATTGCATGTGTGTTCTTTTTACTAACAACAACTGGAGTTATTGCATGTGTGTTCTTTTCACATACCACCTATGGATCCACCAGTGTCATTGCATGTGTGTTCTCTTCAGAGACCACACATAGATCCACTAGTGTCATTCCATGTGTTCTCTTTTTACTAACAACAACTAGAGTCATTTCATGACTATTCTTTTCACATACCACATATGGATCCACCAGTGTCATTGAAATGTGTGTTCTTCTCATTAACCATAGCTAGAGTCATTGCATGTGTGTTCTCTTCAGAGACCACACATGGATCCACCAGTATCATTGCATGTGTGCTCTTTTTACTAACAACAACTGAAGTCATTTCATGACTATTCTTTTCACATACCACATATGGATCCACCAGTGTCATTGAAATATCTGTTCTCTTCAGAGACCACTCATGGCTCCACCAGTGTCATTGCATGTGTGTTCTTTTTACTAACAACATCTAGAGTCATTGCATGTGTGTTCTTTTTACTAACAACAACCAGAGTCATTGCATGTGTGTTCTATTAAGAGACCACACATGTATCCTCTAGTGTCATTGCATGTGTGTTCTTTTTACTAAGAACAACTGGAGTCATTGCATGTGTGTTCTTTTCAGATACCACATATGGATCCACCAGTGTTATTGAGATGTGTGTTCTCTTTAGAGACCACACATGGATCCACCAGTGTCATTGCATGTGTGTTCTTTTTACTAACAACAACTGGAGTCATTGCATGTGTGTTCTTTTCACATACCACAAATGGATCCACCAGAGTCATTGCATGTGTGTTCTATTCAGAGACCACACATGGATCCACCGGTGTGATTGCATGTGTGTTCTTTTTACTAACAACAACTGGAGTCATTGCATGTGTGTTCTTTTCACATACCAGATATGGATCCACTAGTGTCATTGAAATGTGTGTTCTCTTTAGAGACCACACATGGATCCACCAGTGTCATTGCATGTGTGTTCTTTTTACTAACAACAACTGGCGTTATTGCATGTGTGTTCTTTTCACATACCACTTATGGATCCACCAGTGTCATTGCATGTGCGTTCTCTTGACAGACCACACATGGATCCACCAGTGTCATTGCATGTGTGTTCTTTTTATTAACAACAACTGGAGTCATTGCATGTGTGTTCTTTTCACATACCACATATGGATCCACTAGTGTCATTGAAATGTGTGTTGTCTTCAGAGACCACACATGGATCCACCAATGTCATTGCATTTGTGTTCTTTTTGCTAAAAACAACTAGAGTCATTTCATCACTATTATTTTCACATACCACATATGGATCCACTAGTGTTATTGCATGTGTGTTCTCTTCAGAGAACTCACATGGATCCACCAGTGTCATTGCATGTGTGTTCTTTTTACTAACAACAACTAGAGTCATTGCATGTGTTCTTTTCACATACCACATATGGGTCCACCAGAGTCATTGCATGTGTGTTCTATTCAGAAACCACACATGGATCCACCGGTGTGATTGCATGTGTGTTCTTTTTACTGACAACAACTGGAGTCATTGCATGTGTGTTCTTTTCACATACCACATATGGATCCAACAGTGTCATTGAAATGTGTGTTCTCTTTAGAGACCACACATGGATCCACCAATGTCATAGCATGTGTGTTCTTTTTACTAACAACAACTGGAGTTATTGCATTTGTGTTCTTTTCACATACCACCTATGGATCCACCAGTGTCATTCCATGTCTATTCTCTTCAGAGACCACACATAGATCCACTAGTGTCATTCCATGTGTTCTCTTTTTACTAACAACAACTAGAGTCATTTCATGACTATTCTTTTCACATACCACATATGGAAATACCAGTGTCCTTGAAATGTGTATTCTTCTCATTAACCATAGCTAGAGTCATTACATGTGTGTTCTCTTCAGAGACCACACATGGATCCACCAGTATCATTGCATGTGTGCTCTTTTTACTAACAACAACTGGAGTCATTTTATGACTATTCTTTTCACATACCACAAATGAATCCACCAGTGTCATTGAAATGTCTGTTCTCTTCAGAGACCACACATGGATCCACCAGTGTCATTGCATGTGTGTTCTTTTTACTAACAACATCTAGAGTCACTGCATGTGTGTTCTTTTTACTAACAACAACCAGAGTCATTGCATGTGTGTTCTATTCAGAGATCACACATGGATCCTCTAGTGTCATTGCATGTGTGTTCTTTTTACTAACAACAACTGGACTCATTGCATGTGTTTTCTTTTCACATACCACATATGGATCCACCAGAGTCATTGCATGTGTGTTCTATTCAGAGACCACACATGGATCTATCGGTGTGATTGCATGTGTGTTCTTTTTACTAACAACAACTGGAGTCATTGCATGTGTGTTCTTTTCACATACCAGATATGGATCCACTAGTGTCATTGAAATGTGTGTTCTCTTTAGAGACCACACATGGATCCACCAGTGTCATTGCATGTGTGTTATTTTTACTAACAACAACTGGCGTTATTACATGTGTGTTCTTTTCACATACCACCTATGGATCCACTAGTGTCATTGCATGTGTGTTCTCTTGACAGACCACACATGGATCCACCAGTGTCATTGCATGTGTGTTCTTTTTATTAACAACAACTGGAGTCATTGCATGTGTGTTGTTTTCACATACCACCTATGGATCCACCAGTGTCATTGCATGTGTGTTCTCTTGACAGACCACACATGGATCCACCAATGTCATTGCATTTGTGTTCTTTTTACTAACAACAACTGGATTCATTTCATCACTATTATTTTCACATAGCACATATGGATCCACTAGTGTTATTGCATGTGGGTTCTCTTCAGAGAACTCACATGGATCCACCAGTGTCATTGCATGTGTGTTCTTTTTACTAACAACAACTAGAGTCATTGCATGTGTGTTCTTTTCACATACCACATATGGATCCACCAGATTCATTGCATGTGTGTTCTATTCAGAGACCACACATGGATCCACCGGTGTGATTGCATGTGTGTTCTTTTTACTAACAAGAACTGGAGTCATTGCATGTGTGTTCTTTTCACATACCACATATGGATCCACCAGTGTCATTGAAATGTGTGTTCTCTTTAGAGACCACACATGGATCCACCATTGTCATTGCATGTGTGTTCTTTTTACTAACAACAACTGGAGTTATTGCATGTGTGTTCTTTTCACATACCACCTATGGATCCACCAGTGTCATTGCATGTGTGTTCTCTTCAGAGACCACACATAGATCCACTAGTGTCATTCCATGTGTTCTCTTTTTACTAACAACAACTAGAGTCATTTCATGACTATTCTTTTCACATACCACATATGGATCCACCAGTGTCATTGAAATGTGTGTTCTTCTCATTAACCATAGCTAGAGTCATTGCATGTGTGTTCTCTTCAGAGACCACACATGGATCCACCAGTATCATTGCATGTGTGCTCTTTTTACTAACAACAACTGAAGTCATTTCATGACTATTCTTTTCACATACCACATATGGATCCACCAGTGTCATTGAAATATCTGTTCTCTTCAGAGACCACTCATGGATCCACCAGTGTCATTGCATGTGTGTTCTTTTTACTAACAACATCTAGAGTCATTGCATGTGTGTTCTTTTTACTAACAACAACCAGAGTCATTGCATGTGTGTTCTATTAAGAGACCACACATGTATCCTCCAGTGTCATTGCATGTGTGTTCTTTTTACTAAGAATAACTGGAGTCATTGCATGTGTGTTCTTTTCACATACCACATATGGATCCACCAGTGTTATTGAGATGTGTGTTCTCTTTAGAGACCACACATGGATCCACCAGTGTCATTGCATGTGTGTTCTTTTTACTAACAACAACTGGAGTCATTGCATGTGTGTTCTTTTCACATACCACAAATGGATCCACGAGAGTCATTGCATGTGTGTTCTATTCAGAGACCACACATGGATCCACCGGTGTGATTGCATGTGTGTTCTTTTTACTAACAACAACTGGAGTCATTGCATGTGTGTTCTTTTCACATACCAGATATGGATCCACTAGTGTCATTGAAATGTGTGTTCTCTTTAGAGACCACACATGGATCCACCAGTGTCATTGCATGTGTGTTCTTTTTACTAACAACAACTGGCGTTATTGCATGTGTGTTCTTTTCACATACCACTTATGGATCCACCAGTGTCATTGCATGTGCGTTCTCTTGAC
Organism: Avena insularis; assembly: GCA_023614405.1. Lineage (NCBI taxonomy): Eukaryota > Viridiplantae > Streptophyta > Magnoliopsida > Poales > Poaceae > Avena > Avena insularis. The sequence continues at coordinate 382,796,680 of CM042688.1, forward strand.
AGACCACACATGGATCCACCAGTGTCATTGCATGTGTGTTCTTTTTATTAACAACAACTGGAGTCATTGCATGTGTGTTCTTTTCACATACCACATATGGATCCACTAGTGTCATTGAAATGTGTGTTGTCTTCAGAGACCACACATGGATCCACCAATGTCATTGCATTTGTGTTCTTTTTGCTAAAAACAACTAGAGTCATTTCATCACTATTATTTTCACATACCACATATGGATCCACTAGTGTTATTGCATGTGTGTTCTCTTCAGAGAACTCACATGGATCCACCAGTGTCATTGCATGTGTGTTCTTTTTACTAACAACAACTAGAGTCATTGCATGTGTGTTCTTTTCACATACCACATATGGGTCCACCAGAGTCATTGCATGTGTGTTCTATTCAGAAACCACACATGGATCCACCGGTGTGATTGCATGTGTGTTCTTTTTACTGACAACAACTGGAGTCATTGCATGTGTGTTCTTTTCACATACCACATATGGATCCAACAGTGTCATTGAAATGTGTGTTCTCTTTAGAGACCACACATGGATCCACCAGTGTCATAGCATGTGTGTTCTTTTTACTAACAACAACTGGAGTTATTGCATTTGTGTTCTTTTCACATACCACCTATGGATCCACCAGTGTCATTCCATGTCTATTCTCTTCAGAGACCACACATAGATCCACTAGTGTCATTCCATGTGTTCTCTTTTTACTAACAACAACTAGAGTCATTTCATGACTATTCTTTTCACATACCACATATGGAAATACCAGTGTCCTTGAAATGTGTATTCTTCTCATTAACCATAGCTAGAGTCATTACATGTGTGTTCTCTTCAGAGACCACACATGGATCCACCAGTATCATTGCATGTGTGCTCTTTTTACTAACAACAACTGGAGTCATTTTATGACTATTCTTTTCACATACCACAAATGAATCCACCAGTGTCATTGAAATGTCTGTTCTCTTCAGAGACCACACATGGATCCACCAGTGTCATTGCATGTGTGTTCTTTTTACTAACAACATCTAGAGTCACTGCATGTGTGTTCTTTTTACTAACAACAACCAGAGTCATTGCATGTGTGTTCTATTTAGAGATCACACATGGATCCTCCAGTGTCATTGCATGTGTGTTCTTTTTACTAACAACAACTGGACTCATTGCATGTGTTTTCTTTTCACATACCACATATGGATCCACCAGAGTCATTGCATGTGTGTTCTATTCAGAGACCACACATGGATCCATCGGTGTGATTGCATGTGTGTTCTTTTTACTAACAACAACTGGAGTCATTGCATGTGTGTTCTTTTCACATACCAGATATGGATCCACTAGTGTCATTGAAATGTGTGTTCTCTTTAGAGACCACATGGATCCTGATGTCATTGCATGTGTGTTATTTTTACTAACAACAACTGGCGTTATTGCATGTGTGTTCTTTTCACATACCACCTATGGATCCACTAGTGTCATTGCATGTGTGTTCTCTTGACAGACCACACATGGATCCACCAGTGTCATTGCATGTGTGTTCTTTTTATTAACAACAACTGGAGTCATTGCATGTGTGTTGTTTTCACATACCACCTATGGATCCACCAGTGTCATTGCATGTGTGTTCTCTTGACAGACCACACATGGATCCACCAATGTCATTGCATTTGTGTTCTTTTTACTAACAACAACTGGAGTCATTTCATCACTATTATTTTCACATAGCACATATGGATCCACTAGTGTTATTGCATGTGGGTTCTCTTGAGAGAACTCACATGGATCCACCAGTGTCATTGCATGTGTGTTCTTTTTACTAACAACAACTAGAGTCATTGCATGTGTGTTCTTTTCACATACCACATATGGATCCACCAGATTCATTGCATGTGTGTTCTATTCAGAGACCACACATGGATCCACCGGTGTGATTGCATGTGTGTTCTTTTTACTAACAAGAACTGGAGTCATTGCATGTGTGTTCTTTTCACATACCACATATGGATCCACCAGTGTCATTGAAATGTGTGTTCTCTTTAGAGACCACACATGGATCCACCAGTGTCATTGCATGTGTGTTCTTTTTACTAACAACAACTGGAGTTATTGCATGTGTGTTCTTTTCACATACCACCTATGGACACAACAGTGTCATTCCATGTGTGTTCTCTTCAGAGACCACACATAGATCCACTAGTGTCATTCCATGTGTTCTCTTTTTACTAACAACAACTAGAGTCATTTCATGACTACTCTTTTCACATACCACATATGGATCCACCAGTGTCATTGAAATGTGTGTTCTTCTCATTAACCATAGCTAGAGTCATTGCATGTGTGTTCTCTGAAGAGACCACACATGGATCCACCAGTCTCATTGCATGTGTGCTCTTTTTAATAACAACAACTGGAGTCATTTCATGACTATTCTTTTCACATACCACATATGGATCCACCAGTGTCATTGAAATGTCTGTTCTCTTTAGAGACCACACATGGATCCACCAGTGTCATTGCATGTGTGTTCTTTTTACTAACAACATCTAGAGTCATTCCATGTGTGTTCTTTTTACTAACAACAACCAGAGTCATTGCATGTGTGTTCTATTCAAAGACCACACATGGATCCTCCAGTGTCATTGCATGTGTTTTCTTTTCACATACCTCATATGGATCCACCAGTGTCATTGAAATGTGTGTTCTCTTCAGAGACGACACATGGATCCACCAATGTCATTGCATGTGTGCTCTTTTTACTAACAACAACTAGAGTCATGGCATGAGTGTTCTTTTTACTAACAACAACCAGAGTCATGGCATGTGTGTTCTTTAGAGACCACACATGGATCCACCAGTGTCATTGCATGTGTGTTCTTTTTACTAACAACAACTGGAGTCATTGCATGTGTGTTCTTTTAACATACCACATATGGATCCACCAGTGTCATTGAAATGTGTGTTCTCTTTAGAGACCACACATGGATCCACTAGTGTCATTGCATGTGTGTTCTTTTTACTAACAACAACTGGAGTCATTGCATGCGTGTTCTTTTCACATACCACATATGGATCCACCAGTGTCATTGAAATGTGTGTTCTCTTTAGAGACCACACATGGATACACCAGTGTCATTGCATGTGTGTTCTTTTTACTAACAACAACTAGAGTCATTGCATGTGTGTTCTTTTCACATACCACATATGGATCCACTAGTGTCATTGAAATGTGTGTTCTCTTCAGATACCACACATGGATCCCTCCGTGTCATTGCATGTGTGCTCTTTTTACTAACAACACCTAGAGTCATTGCATGTGTGTTCTCTTCAGAGACCACACATGGATCCACAGGTGTCAATGTTTGTGTGTTCTTCTCCTTAACCACAGCTAGTCATTGAAATGTGTGTTCTCTGTAGAGACAACACATGGATCCACCAGTGTCATTGCATGTGTGCTCTTTTTACTAACAACAACTGGAGTCATTGTATATGTGTTCTTTTCACATACCACATATGGATCCACCAGTGTCATTGAAATGTGTGTTCGTCTCATTAACCAGAGCTAGAGGCATTGCATGTGTGTTCTCTTCAGAGACCACACATGGATCCACCAGTGTCATTGCATGTGTTCTTTTTACTAACAACAACCAGAGTCATTGCATGTGTGTTCTTTTCACAATCCACCTATGGATCAACCAGTGTCATTGCATGTGTGCTCTTTTTATTAACAACGACCAGAGTCATTGCATGTGTGTTCTTTTTACTAACAACAAGTAGAGTCATTGAATGTGTGTTCTCTTCAGAGACCACACATGGATCCACCAGTGTCATTGCATGTGTGTTCTTTTTACTAACAACAACTGGAGTCATTACATGTGTGTTCTTTTCACATACCACATATGGATCCACCAGTGCCATTGAAATGTGTGTTCTCTTTAGAGACCACCCATGGATCCACTAGTGTCATTGCATGTGTGTTCTCTTCACAGACCACACATGGATACACCAGTGTCATTGCATGTGTGTTCTTTTTACTAACAACAACTGGAGTCATTGCATGTGTGTTCTTTTCACATACCACATATGGATCCACTAGTGTCATTGAAATGTGTGTTCTCTTCAGAGACCACACATGGATCCACCAGTGTCATTGCATGTGTGCTCTTTTTACTAACAACAACCAGAGTCATTGCATGTGTGTTCTCTTCAGAGACGACACATGGATCCACCAGTGTCATTGCATCTGTGTTCTTTTTACTAACAACAATTGGAGTCATTGCATGTGTGTTGTTTTCACATACCACATATGGATCCTCAAGTGTCATTGAAATGTGTGTTCTCTTCAGAGACCACACATGGATCCACCAGTGTCATTGCATGTGTGTTATTTTTATTAACAACTAGAGTCATTGCATGTGTGTTCTTTTTACTAACAACAACTGGAGTCATTGTATGTGTGTTCTTTTCACATACCACATATGGATCCACCAGTATCATTGAAATGTGTGTTCTTCTCATTAACTACAGCTAGAGTCATTGCATGTGTGTTCTCTTCAGAGACCACACATGGATCCACCAGTGTCATTGCATATGTGTTCTCTTTAGAGACCACACATGGATCCACTAGTGTCATTGCATGTGTGTTCTTTTTACTAACAACAACCAGAGTCATTGCATGTGTGTTCTCTTCAGAGACCACACATGGATCCACCAGTGTCATTGCATGTGTGTTCTTTTTACTAACAACAACCAGAATCATTGCATGTGTGTTCTCTTCAGAGACCACACATGGATCCACCAGTGTCATTGCATGTGTGTTCTTTTTACTAACAACATATGGAGTCATTGCATGTGTGTTCTTTTCATATACCACATATGGATCCACCAGTGTCATTGAAATGTGTGTTCTCTTCAGAGACCACACATGCATCCACCAATGTCATTGCATGTGTGCTCTTTTTACTAACAACAACCAGAGTCATTGCATGTGTGTTCTCTTCAGAGACCACACATGGATCCACATGTGTCATTGTTTGTGTGTTCTTCTCATTAACCACTGCTAGTCATTGAAATGTGTGTTCTCTTCATATACCACACATGGATCCACCAGTGTCATTGCATGTGTGCTCTTTTTACTAACAACAACTGGAGTAATTGTATGTGTGTTCTTTTCACATACCACATATGGATCCACTAGTGTCATTGAAATGTGTGTTCTTCTTTTACCACCCATGGATCCACTAGAGTCATTGCATGTGTGTTCACTTCAGAGACCACACATGGATCCACCGGTGTCATTGCATCTGCGTTCTTTTTAATAACAACAACTGGAGTCATTGCATGTGTGTTCTTTTCACATACCACATATGGATCCACTAGTGTCATTGAAATGTGTATTCTGTTCAGAGACCACACATGGATCCACCAGTGTCATTACATGTGTGCTCTTTTTACTAACAACAACCAGAGTCATTGCATGTGTGTTCTCTTCAGAGACCACACATGGATCCACCAGTGTCATTGCATCTGTGTTCTTTTTACTAACAACAATTGGAGTCATTGCATGTGTGTAGTTTTCACATACCACATATGGATCCTCAAGTGTCATTTAAATGTGTGTTCTCTTCAGAGACCACACATGGATCCACCAGTGTCATTGCATGTGTGTTCTTTTTATTAACAACTAGAGTCATTGCATGTGTGTTCTTTTTACTAACAACAACTGGAGTCATTGTATGTGTGTTCTTTTCACATACCACATATGGATCCACCAGTATCATTGAAATGTGTGTTCTTCTCATTAACTACAGCTAGAGTCATTGCATGTGTGTTCTCTTCAGAGACCACACATGGATCCACCAGTGTCATTGCATATGTGTTCTCTTTAGAGACCAACATGGATCCACTAGTGTCATTGCATGTGTGTTCTTTTTACTAACAACAACCAGAGCCATTGCATGTGTGTTCTCTTCAGATACCACACATGGATCCACCAGTGTCATTGCATGTGTGTTCTTTTTACTAACAACATATGGAGTCATTTCATGTGTGTTCTTTTCACATACCACATATGGATCCACCAGTGTCATTGAAATGTGTGTTCTCTTCAGAGACCACACATGGATCCACCAGTGTCATTGCATGTGTGCTCTTTTTACTAACAACAACCAGAGTCATTGCATGTGTGTTCTCTTCAGAGACCACACATGGATCCACATGTGTCATTGTTTGTGTGTTCTTCTCATTAACCGCAGCTAGTCATTGAAATGTGTGTTCTCTTCATATACCACACATGGATCCACCAGTGTCATTGCATGTGTGTTCTTTTTATTAACAACAACTGGAGTCATTACATGTGTGTTCTTTTCACATACCACATATGGATCCACCAGTGCCATTGAAATGTGTGTTCTCTTTAGAGACCACCCATGGATCCACTAGTGTCATTGCATGTGTGTTCTCTTCACAGACCACACATGGATACACCAGTGTCATTGCATGTGTGTTCTTTTTACTAACAACAACTGGAGTCATTGCATGTGTGTTCTTTTCACATACCACATATGGATCCACTAGTGTCATTGAAATGTGTGTTCTCTTCAGAGACCACACATGGATCCTGATGTCATTGCATGTGTGCTCTTTTTACTAACAACAACCAGAGTCATTGCATGTGTGTTCTCTTCAGAGACGACACATGGATCCACCAGTGTCATTGCATCTGTGTTATTTTTACTAACAACAATTGGAGTCATTGCATGTGTGTTGTTTTCACATACCACATATGGATCCTCAAGTGTCATTGAAATGTGTGTTCTCTTCAGAGACCACACATGGATCCTGATCATTGCATGTGTGTTCTTTTATTAACAACTAGAGTCATTGCATGTGTGTTCTTTTTTACTAACAACAACCAAAGTCATTGTATGTGTTCTTTTCACATACCACATATGGATCCACCAATGTCATTGCATGTGTGTTCTTTTTATTAAACACAGCTAGAGTCATTGCATGTGTGTTCTTTTTACTAACAACAACCAGAGTCATTGCATGTGTGTTCTCTTCAGAGACCACACATGGATCCACCAGTGTCATTGCATGTGTGTTCTTTTTACTAACAACATATGGAGTCATTGCATGTGTGTTCTTTTCACATACCACATATGGATCCACCAGTGTCATTGAAATGTGTGTTCTCTTCAGAGACCACACATGCATCCACCAATGTCATTGCATGTGTGCTCTTTTTACTAACAACAACCAGAGTCATTGCATGTGTGTTCTTCAGAGACCACATGGATCCACATGTCATTGTCATTGCATGTGTGTTCTTCTCATACCACATATGGATCCTAGTCATTGAAATGTGTGTTCTCTTCATATACCACACATGGATCCACCAGTGTCATTGCATGTGTGCTCTTTTTACTAACAACAACTGGAGTAATTGTATGTGTGTTCTTTTCACATACCACATATGGATCCACTAGTGTCATTGAAATGTGTGTTCTTCTAATTAACCAGAGCTAGAGTCATTGCATGTGTGTTCTCTTCAGAGACCACACATGGATCCACCAGTTTTATTGCATGTGTGTTCTTTTTACTAACAACAACCAAAGTCATTGCCTGTGTGTTCTTTTCACAATCCACTTATGGATCCACCAGTGTCATGGCATGTGTGTTCTCTTTAGAGACCAACATGGATCCACTAGTGTCATTGCATGTGTGTTCTTTTTACTAACAACAACCAGAGTCATTGCATGTGTGTTCTCTTCAGAGACCACACATGGATCCACCAGTGTCATTGCATGTGTGTTCTTTTTACTAACAACAACCAGAATCATTGCATGTGTGTTCTCTTCAGAGACCACACATGGATCCACCAGTTTTATTGCATGTGTGTTCTTTTTACTAACAACAACCAAAGTCATTGCCTGTGTGTTCTTTTCACAATCCACTTATGGATCCACTAATGTCATGGCATGTGTGCTCTTTTTACTAACAACAACCAGAGTCATTGCATGTGTGTTCTTTTTACTAACAACAACCAGAGTCATTGCATGTGTGTTCACTTCAGAGACCACACATGGATCCACCGGTGTCATTGCATCTGCGTTCTTTTTACTAACAACAACTGGAGTCATTGCATGTGTGTTCTTTTCACATACCACATATGGATCCACTAGTGTCATTGAAATGTGTGTTCTCTTCAGAGACCACACATGGATCCACCAGTGTCATTACATGTGTGCTCTTTTTACTAACAACAACCAGAGTCATTGCATGTGTGTTCTCTTCAGAGACCACACATGGATCCACCAGTGTCATTGCATCTGTGTTCTTTTTACTAACAACAATTGGAGTCATTGCATGTGTGTAGTTTTCACATACCACATATGGATCCTCAAGTGTCATTGAAATGTGTGTTCTCTTCAGAGACCACACATGGATCCACCAGTGTCATTGCATGTGTGTTCTTTTTATTAACAACTAGAGTCATTGCATGTGTGTTCTTTTTACTAACAACAACAGGAGTCATTGTATGTGTGTTCTTTTCACATACCACATATGGATCCACCAGTATCATTGAAATGTGTGTTCTTCTCATTAACTACAGCTAGAGTCATTGCATGTGTGTTCTCTTCAGAGACCACACATGGATCCACCAGTGTCATTGCATATGTGTTCTCTTTAGAGACCAATATGGATCCACTAGTGTCATTGCATGTGTGTTCTTTTTACTAACAACAACCAGAGTCATTGCATGTGTGTTCTCTTCAGAGACCACACATGGATCCTGATGTCATTGCATGTGTGTTCTTTTACTAACAACAACCAGAATCATTGCATGTGTGTTCTCTTGAGACCACACATGGATCCTGATTTTATTGCATGTGTGTTCTTTTTACTAACAACATATGGAGTCATTTCATGTGTGTTCTTTTCACATACCACATATGGATCCACCAGTGTCATTGAAATGTGTGTTCTCTTTAGAGACCACATGGATCCCTGATGTCATTGCATGTGTGCTCTTTTTACTAACAACAACCAGAGTCATTGCATGTGTGTTCTCTTCAGAGACCACACATGGATCCACATGTGTCATTGTTTGTGTGTTCTTCTCATTAACCACAGCTAGTCATTGAAATGTGTGTTCTCTTCATATACCACACATGGATCCACCTGTGTCATTGCATGTGTGCTCTTTTTACTAACAACAACTGGAGTAATTGTATGTGTGTTCTTTTCACATACCACATATGGATCCACTAGTGTCATTGAAATGTGTGTTCTTCTAATTAACCAGAGCTAGAGTCATTGCATGTGTGTTCTCTTCAGAGACCACACATGGATCCACCAGTGTCATTGCATGTGTGTTCTTTTTACTAACAACAACCAAAGTCATTGCCTGTGTGTTCTTTTCACAATCCACTGATGGATCCACCAGTGTCATGGCATGTGTGTTATTTTTACTAACAACAACCAGAGTCATTGCATGTGTGTTCACTTCAGAGACCACACATGGATCCACCGGTGTCATTGCATCTGTGTTCTTTTTACTAACAACAAATGGAGTCATTGCATGTGTGTAGTTTTCACATACCACATATGGATCCTCAAGTGTCATTGAAATGTGTGTTCTCTTCAGAGACCACACATGGATCCACCAGTGTCATTGCATGTGTGTTCTTTTTATTAACAACTAGAGTCATTGCATGTGTGTTCTTTTTACTAACAACAACAGGAGTCATTGTATGTGTGTTCTTTTCACATACCACATATGGATCCAGGAGTACCATTGAAATATGTGTTCTTCTCATTAACTACAGCTAGAGTCATTGCATGTGTGTTCTCTTGAGACCACATGGATCCACCAGTGTCATTGCATATGTGTTCTCTTTAGAGACCAATATGGATCCACTAGTGTCATTGCATGTGTGTTCTTTTTACTAACAACAACCAGAGTCATTGCATGTGTGTTCTCTTCAGAGACCACACATGGATCCACCAGTGTCATTGCATGTGTGTTCTTTTTACTAACAACAACCAGAATCATTGCATGTGTGTTCTCTTCAGAGACCACACATGGATCCACCAGTGTCATTGCATGTGTGTTCTTTTTACTAACAACATATGGAGTCATTTCATGTGTGTTCTTTTCACATACCACATATGGATCCACCAGTGTCATTGAAATGTGTGTTCTCTTCAGAGACCACACATGGATCCACCAGTGTCATTGCATGTGTGCTCTTTTTACTAACAACAACCAGAGTCATTGCATGTGTGTTCTCTTCAGAGACCACACATGGATCCACATGTGTCATTGTTTGTGTGTTCTTCTCATTAACCGCAGCTAGTCATTGAAATGTGTGTTCTCTTCATATACCACACATGGATCCACCTGTGTCATTGCATGTGTGCTCTTTTTACTAACAACAACTGGAGTAATTGTATGTGTGTTCTTTTCACATACCACATATGGATCCACTAGTGTCATTGAAATGTGTGTTCTTCTAATTAACCAGAGCTAGAGTCATTGCATGTGTGTTCTCTTCAGAGACCACACATGGATCCACCAGTGTCATTGCATGTGTGTTCTTTTTACTAACAACAACCAAAGTCATTGCCTGTGTGTTCTTTTCACAATCCACTGATGGATCCACCAGTGTCATGGCATGTGTGTTTACTAACAACAACCAGAGTCATTGCATGTGTGTTCACTTCAGAGACCACACATGGATCCACCGGTGTCATTGCATCTTTGTTCTTTTTACTAACAACAACTGGAGTCATTGCATGTGTGTTCTTTTCACATACCACATATGGATCCACCATTGTCATTGAAATGTGTGTTCTCTTCAGAGACCACACATGGATCCACCAGTGTCATTGCATGTGTGTTCTTTTTATTAACAACAACCAGAGTCATTGCATGTGTGTTCTCTTCAGAGACCACACATGGATCCACCAGTGTCATTGCATGTGAGTTCATTTTACTAACAACAACCAGAGTCATTGCATGTGTGTTCTTTTCACAATCCACCAATGTATCCACCAGTGTCATTGCATGTGTGCTCTTTTTATTAACAACAACCAGAGTCATTGCATGTGTGTTTTATTTACTAACAACAACCAGAGTCATTGAATGTGTGTTCTGTTCAGAGACCACACATGGATCCACCAGTGTCATTGCACGTGTGCTCTTTTTACTAATAACAACCAGAGTCATTGCATGTGTGTTCTCTTCAGAGACCACACATGGATCCACCAGTGTCATTGCATGTGTGTTCATTTTACTAACAAAAACCAGAGTCACTGCATGTGTGTTCTTTTCACAATCCACCAATGTATCCACCAGTGTCATTGCATGTGTTCTCTTTTTACTAACAACAACCAGAGTCATTGCGTGTGTGTTCTTTTTACTAACAACAACCAGAGTCATTGAATGTGTGTTCTCTTTAGAGACCACACATGGATCCACCAGTGTCATTGCTTGTGTGTTCTTTTTACTAACAACAACTGGAGTCATTGCATGTGTGTTCTTTTCACATACCACATATGGATCCACCAGTTTCATTGAAATGTGTGTTATCTTTAGAGACCACACATGGATCCACTAGTGTCATTGCATGTGTGCTCTTTTTACTAATAACAACCAGAGTCATTGCATGTGTGTTCTCTTCAGAGACCACACATGGATCCACCAGTGTCATTGCATGTGAGTTCATTTTACTAACAACAACCAGAGTCATTGCATGTGTGTTCTTTTCACAATCCACCAATGTATCCACCAGTGTCATTGCATGTGTGCTCTTTTTATTAACAACAACCAGAGTCATTGCATGTGTGTTTTATTTACTAACAACAACCAGAGTCATTGAATGTGTGTTCTGTTCAGAGACCACACATGGATCCACCAGTGTCATTGCATGTGTGTTCTTTTTACTAACAAAAACTGGAGTCATTGCATGTGTGTTCTTTTCACATACCACATATGGATCCACTAGTGTCATTGAAATGTGTGTTCTCTTCAGAGACCACACATGGATCCCTCAGTGTCATTGCATGTGTGCTCTTTTTACTAACAACAACCAGAGTCATTGCATGTGTGTTCTCTTCAGAGACCACACATGGATCCACAAGTGTCATTGTTTGTGTGTTCTTCTCATTAACCACAGCTAGTCATTGAAATGTGTGTTCTCTTTAGAGACAACACATGGATCCACCAGTGTCATTGCATGTGTGCTCTTTTTACTAACAACAACTGGAGTCATTGTATGTGTGTTCTTTTCACATACCACATATGGATCCACCAGTGTCATTGAAATGTGTGTTCTTCTCATTAACCAGAGATAGAGTCATTGCATGTGTGTTCTCTTCAGAGACCACACATGGATCCACCAGTGTCATTGCATGTGTGTTCTTTTTACTAACAACAACCAGAGTCATTGCATGTGTGTTCTTTTCACAATCCACCTATGGATCAACCAGTGTCATTGCATGTGTGCTCTTTTTATTAACAACGACCAGAGTCATTGCATGTGTGTTATTTTTACTAACAACAAGTAGAGTCATTGAATGTGTGTTCTCTTCAGAGACCACACATGGATCCACCAGTGTCATTGCATGTGTGTTCTTTTTACTAACAACAAATGGAGTCATTACATGTGTGTTCTTTTCACATACCACATATGGATCCACCAGTGTCATTGAAATGTGTGTTCTCTTTAGAGACCACCCATGGATCCACTAGTGTCATTGCATGTGTGTTCTCTTCACAGACCACACATGGATACACCAGTGTCATTGCATGTGTGTTCTTTTTACTAACAACAACTGGAGTCATTGCATGTGTGTTATTTTCACATACCACATATGGATCCACTAGTGTCATTGAAATGTGTGTTCTCTTCAGAGACCACACATGGATCCACCAGTGTCATCGCATGTGTGCTCTTTTTACTAACAACAACCAGAGTCATCGCATGTGTGTTCTCTTCAGAGACCACACATGGATCCACAGGTGTCATTGTTTGTGTGTTCTTCTCATTAACCACAGCTAGTCATTGAAATGTGTGTTCTCTTTAGAGACAACACATGGATCCACCAGTGTCATTGCATGTGTGCTCTTTTTACTAACAACAACTGGAGTCATTGTATGTGTGTTATTTTCACATACCACATATGGATCCACCAGTGTCATTGAAATGTGTGTTCTTCTCATTAACCAGAGCTAGAGTCATTGCATGTGTGTTCTCTTCAGAGACCACACATGGATCCACCAGTGTCATTGCATGTGTGTTCTTTTTACTAACAACAACCAGAGTAATTGCATGTGTGTTCTTTTCACAATCCACCTATGGATCCACCAGTGTCATTGCTTGTGTGCTCTTTTTATTTACAACGACCAGAGTCATTGCATGTGTGTTCTCTTCAGAGACCACACATGGATCCACCAGTGTCATTGCTTGTGTGTTCTTTTTACTAACAACAACTAGAGTCATTGAATGTTTGTTCTCTTCAGAGACCACACATGGATCCACCAGTGTCATTGCATGTGTGTTCTTCTTAGTAACAACAACTGGAGTCATTGCATGTGTGTTCTGTTCACAGACCACATATGGATCCACCAGTGTCATTGAAATGTGTGTTCTCTTTAGAGACCACCCATGGATGCACCAGTGTCATTGCATGTGTGCTCTTTTTACTAACAACAACTCGAGTCATTGCTTGTGTTTTCTTTTTACTAACAACAACCAGAGTCATTGCATGTGTGTTCTCTTCAGAGACCACACATGGATCCACCAGTGTCATTGCATGTGTCTTCTCTTCAGAGACCACACATGGATCCACTAGTGTCATTGCATGTGTTCTCTTTTTACTAACAACAACTAGAGTCATTTCATGACTATTCTTTTCTCATACCACATATGGATCTACCAGTGTCATTGAAATGTATGTTATTCTCATTAACCATAGCTAGAGTCATTGCATGTGTGTTCTCTTTAGAGACCACACATGGATCCACCAGTATCATTGCATGTGTGCTTTTTTTAATAACAACAACTGGAGTCATTTCATGACTATTCTTTTCACATACCACATATGGATCCACCAGTGTCATTGAAATGTCTGTTCTCTTCAGAGACCACACATGATCCACCAGTGTCATTGCATGTGTGTTCTTTTTACTAACAACATCTGGAGTCATTGCATGTGTGTTCTTTTTACTAACAATAACCAGAGTCATTGCATGTGTGTTCTCTTCAGAGACCACACATGGATCCACCAGTGTCATTGCATGTGTGTTCTTTTTACTAACAACAACCAGAATTATTGCATGTGGTTCTTTTCACAATCCACCTATGGATCAACCAGTGTCATTGCATGTGTGCTCTTTTTATTAACAATGACCAGAGTCATTGCATGTGTGTTCTTTTTACTAACAACAAGTAGAGTCATTGAATGTGTGTTCTCTTCAGAGACCACACATGGATCCACCAGTGTCATTGCATGTGTGTTCTTTTTACTAACAACAACCAGAGTCATTGCATGTGTGTTCTTTTCACAATCCACCTATGGATCAACCAGTGTCATTGCATGTGTGCTCTTTTTATTAACAACGACCAGAGTCATTGCATGTGTGTTATTTTTACTAACAACAAGTAGAGTCATTGAATGTGTGTTCTCTTCAGAGACCACACATGGATCCTGATGTCATTGCATGTGTGTTCTTTTTACTAACAACAACTGGAGTCATTACATGTGTGTTCTTTTCACATACCACATATGGATCCACCAGTGTCATTGAAATGTGTGTTCTCTTTAGAGACCACCCATGGATCCACTAGTGTCATTGCATGTGTGTTCTCTTCACAGACCACACATGGATACACCAGTGTCATTGCATGTGTGTTCTTTTTACTAACAACAACTGGAGTCATTGCATGTGTGTTATTTTCACATACCACATATGGATCCACTAGTGTCATTGAAATGTGTGTTCTCTTCAGAGACCACACATGGATCCACCAGTGTCATCGCATGTGTGCTCTTTTTACTAACAACAACCAGAGTCATTGCATGTGTGTTCTCTTCAGAGGCCACACATGGATCCACACGTGTCATTGTTTGTGTGTTCTTCTCATTAACCACAGCTAGTCATTGAAATGTGTGTTCTCTTTAGAGACAACACATGGATCCACCAGTGTCATTGCATGTGTGCTCTTTTTACTAACAACAACTGGAGTCATTGTATGTGTGTTATTTTCACATACCACATATGGATCCACCAGTGTCATTGAAATGTGTGTTTGTAGCGTCCCCAACCTTTAATAAGATTGAGTCCCCTGTGTTTACAATGCTAGTCCCTGGATCAATAGCTAGCATCCACAGTTCAGATGTAATATCGAGAAACAAAGGTCATAATACAACTTTATAACCAGGAATAACATAATTTTATTACATCAAACATAGCTCATTAGGCTATTACATTACATTGCAGCGGAATAACTATAGTCATGGGTCCTTCATCTTCAAAGTGCCACAGAGTATGTTGGTTGTAGACTTTGTAATCCTAATCAATCAATCTTCACTAAACAATCAAACCTGCAACATAATAAGTTACAGCCACAAGGGTCAATACATTTGAATTGTATTGGCAAGTGATACTTTGGTAGTATAGTGGAGTCTATCATCTATATGCATTTGGCTAAGTGGAGTTGAGGTTTTGCATTGCTCAAAATAGATTTTTCCCTATCATTTGAAAATAAGTTTTGTTTGGCAAAAACAAATTCCAAGGCATCTACCAATCAAAGACTGAAGATCCACTCAGGGCATCTACCACTCAGAGACTGAAGATTTACTTGGCAAAAACAATTTCCCAATCTAAGATTTTGAGATCCTTGTACCAAGCCATCTCTCCATCAAAGATTGAAGAATTTTCACACAACCCTTGTTCACCCACAAGTTTTAATTTAGAAATTGGAATGATGAGATTCTTGATTGCTTCCATGTCTTGATGCTCAAATTGTCCTTTACCAGGGACATGGCTAAGTACTTAGGTTTTACACTCTGCAGAGGTGGTGCACTTTCCCCACAAGTCTTGGTTTCCCAAGAATGATCCTTCAGTAGCCTTTCCTTAGCCAAATGGGCGCTCCAACCTATCAATCACTACCACCCACTGTCCAAAAGACTAAGTTCCACATCCTAAGATCATGGCAGAGCCCATAATGCCAAGTGGTTGCACTTGAAGTTTCTCAACATTTGACATCTCAAATCTCTTTGTTTCCTGGGTGGCCATCCACAAGTGAGATACACAAGCCAAGTCCATGGCCTTGTGAACCACTCAACATAAACCATTCCTTCCATTCCACCCAGGTGATTCATTACTTAGTTGTTTTGTTAAATAAAACACAAGTCCATAGACTGATAAATTTTTATAGCATGAATATATATCCCACCAGGTTTTCTATTAGCTAGGCTAAGCTTGATAGTAATAGGATTCTTAACTTAGGTAAATCCTACTAAGGATTCATCTACTAGATTTCCTATAGCAAGGTCTATACTTAGCAAAATAAAAACCATGCAAGTTTTACTTAGCATAAACTCTAATGCATATTGAAAATAATGGGATGGATAGTATGAAGTATCACTTGCCTTTTTGGTAGAGGGTATAAGTTCACTCCTTGTCCTTGCAACACTCACACTCTTCAAGTCACTACAATCAATCAAGCAAGGCACAAACTCAATCTACCAATCAAGCAAATCAACACACTTAAAATAACAAAGTCAAGAAATGCATGCAAGCATGCCAAGCTTTGCTTTGTTTGCAAAAGTGGTTCCTAGTGGGTCATAGACATTTGGGTACACCTAATGGTCATTTTTGTAAAGTGGCAAAGTCATGCATAGGCATGCAAAGGTTGGTTCTAATGTAGGGATGGTCCTCACTAGGCTTCTAAACTTTGTAAGTTCCAAATTGGTCTTTTACCAAAATGGCAAAGTCATTTGCAAAAGGGTTTCTATTAGATTCCTAAACTTTGTAAGATCCAAATTGGTCATTTACCAAAGTGGCAAAGTTGTTAGCAAGAGGTTTCACTTAAAAAAAACCAATTTCAAAACAAGGCACCTATTTGGTCATTTTATGTGGTGAAGAAATATGTCTACTAGGGTTTTAGTCTATAGGGTTCACCAAATGAGTTGCTATTGCAAAACTTGGTGCTTTTGGTCAGTAGGTTTGGTCCAAACATTTTCTCAAGGTTTTCTTTGAAAGCATTTTCATAAACAAAACAAATAGTTTTAGTTAGCTAGAAAAATGGACTAAACTAATTAATCCATTCTATTCTTTTCCAAAATCACTTTCCAAACTATGGGTTGGTTCCTATGGTCAGCAAGGTCACAACAAACTAATTGGCAAAGGTTTTAACCTAAATATCATTTTTAAATGATTTTTCTAATGTTAGCAAGAATACAAAAGAATCTGCAAAGTTAATCAATTTAACATATACTATTTGCTAAACTAAGGGCAGGGTTGGTTAGGGCTTGTCTTGCTGATTCCAACGACATCAAATTTGTAAAATTTGGACGTGTGGATCAAAAGATACAAAGGTTTGAAGTTTGCAAAATATTCTGTTTTCAAATTCTGTTTTAAGCAGATAGGTGACCTGTGGCGGTATTCTATTGGACTGCAGTTCGGCGGATCGTGGCTGTGGGCGTTGGATCTAATCTAATCGTGCGGCTTAGGTAGCGTACCTCTTGGCGTTAAGTGAAACTATCGTAGCGATGGATCTGCATCTAACGGTCGCTTTGGTTTGACCTAAAAAGGAGCGGATGCGGCGGTTCTTGGCGTGAGTCGTCGGTCGTTGACGGTGCCGATGCAAGCGAGAGAGAGGAGATGCTCACCAGGCTCGGGAGGTTACGGCGATGCTCGGGAGGTGTTGGTCGAGCGGCGCACTAGGTGAGCTTGATTGCTCGCCGGAGTTCTTCTTGGCGAGGGGTTCTCGGTGGTCGTCGTTGGCGTTCTTGGGATCACCTTGCAGCGAAATGACTATACGGTTAGATCGCAAGATCGAGCGGAGTCATGTGCGTGGACAAGAGGGTCGGGCGGTCTAGGCTTACCGGAAGCGTTGCGGAGAAAAGCGAACACGGGCGGCGCTCTGCTTGTCGGGTCGTCGCCAGATCACGAGAAGAACAACCGAGGTTGGGTTGACGCAGGAGGTCACGGAGGTCTGTGTGCGTGAGCGAGGAGAAGAGGGGCGACCGGAATCTACCGTGGGGCTCGTCGGAGAAAGAGGCGGCGGTGGCGCAGTGGTCGTCAAGTCGAGCTTACAGGCACCCAGCGGATGAGCGGAGAGTCTGACAGATGAATCGTCTGGATGCGTGGAGTAAGGTGCTAGGTCGGCGAGGTAAGGGAGGTCTGGTTTCGGGAATTGCTCGGAGGCGGTGGTCGAACAGGAGCTCGAGGAGAAATTGGGGGCCTGGGGCGGAGGGAGGCGATGTCGTGGGAAATGGAGGAGAGGAGGTGGTTAAATAGGCGTAGTCGCTGGACTGAATAAACGCGCAAGAATTCGAATTGATCGAGCTTTCTTTCAGCCTGACGGGTGGCGTCGTGCAGCGATAAGCTAAGCGAGCGGCAAGGGCGTCGTCTGGGAGAAGAAGTCGCGGGAAGGCGATGGCTAGAGAAGTGGGACCGATCGTCGATGGGAAAAAGAGAAGGAGCAGGGTCCACCGGTGTCTCTGGGTTCTTTCGTGGTACAGAGAAAAACTGTCGGGGAGGAATAAGTGGAGGTGGGGTCCTCCAGTCGGTGAGTGAGGAGAGGGGAAGTGGGTCAGTGTCATTGACTGTGGGTCGGAAGTTGGGTGAGAAAAGGTTTCTTGAGCGGTGAAAGGGCTGGAGTTGGGCCTATTAATTTCTTCTTTGTTATTTATTTTCTGTCTAATCTCTTTTTCTTTTGCTATTTCTTTTTCTGTTTTCAATTTCAAACAAATATTCACACAATTAAACAAGGTTCAAATCAATTCAAACAACCAGCAACCTTTCATTTGAATTTGGTTCTGTTTGACAACATAATCCAAATCTCAAAATGAAATATTATTTTATTTATTTTAGGATCCATTTAATAATTAAATAAAATGGATCTTTAGTTATTAGGGTTTGATTTAAATAATATTTCCATTTGAATTCAATTATTTTCAAAACCAAACCAGAAGGTTTAATTTGAAAAATAAAAGAATACTTGGAAACTTATTTAAATAAATAAGTTTTGGTATTTTAATTAAAATGGGAAAGCCTTTACTTAAATAAAATTGGATATTTAAATCCTTATTATTTTATTTAAATAATCCTTTACTCATTTTAATCAAAGCAAAACCTTTTAATAAAAGATTTCAAAGTAGTAATAAAATACTTGGTGTTCATTTAAAATGGGAAAAGCTTTTACTTAAATAAAATTGGATATTTAAATCCTTTATTATTTTATTTAAATAAACCTTTACTCATTTTATCAAAACAAAATATTTTATTACAAAGCTTGGCCAAAATTAATTTGGCTCACCTTTTCATTTGAAACCAAAGTCTTTTATTAAAAGATCTAAATTTGTATTTCCAAAACAATTTATTTTTCTTTAACAAAGGTTTATCTTTTGATCCCTTTAGGATTATTTGTTCACCAAAGGTAGGGGCTTTTGGTAAGGGCTTTATTAGCTTTGGAAATTCAATTTCCTTATCTTATTATATTCACAAGATTTTGCCTTTGGTTCCAATTTAAGTGAAACTAATCTCTAAGGTCTTTCTTGATCCTTTGTGAAAATTTGTTGATCAAATTTGGTATGGATCAAATCCATAGATTTGGAGATACTTTGGAAAATGATTTTCTTCCATTAGGGTTTAGGGTTTTGGATTACTTTCCAAATGTTCAATTTCCAGATACATTCATTGAGGAATGCATTTCCCTTGATTTGGATAATTTTTTGTTGAATTCAAACTTTAGCCAAAGTCTCCTTTTAGAAACAAAAGTTTCTTTTCACCTAATTTTCAACAAAAATTTATTTTGTTTATTTTATTGTTCACATTACAAGATTTGGAAAATCTTGGGATGTGAAATTCTACCTTAAAATAAATCTCGTCCCGAGATTTGGGGAGGCTAGGGTTACAAGCAGGTTCAAAACAACTAGGGTACTACCACCCTTAAAAATTTCAAACTAAACTACACCTTGGCTTGCTTGGAATCTTGATGAAACTTCCTTGGGAAAACTTCTGCATTGTGTCCTTTATTTCCATGCTTGACTCATGGGCTAAGGTTGGGTTTCTCCTTTGGCTTGTTCATCTTGTTCTTCATCTTTTACGGACAATTGCTTACATAGTGTCCTGGTTCCTTGCAATTGAAGCAGTGGATATCTTGGAGTTCTTCTGCTGCTCTTGTGGACAAGCTGCTACATAGTGGCCTGGCTCTTTGCAGTTGTTGCACTACTTGGTCCATCCTTTTATTCTTTATGGACTCTGGGCATCCTTTGGGGTAGTGTCCCATTTCCTTGCATTTATGACATTGCACAAGGCTCATGTCTTGCTTTGGTTTCTTGGCTTCTTTGATCCTTTGAATTGGGTTGTCTTGTTTGGAGGTATAAGTGGTCCTTTTCCTTTGTCATCATCATTCTTGGCATACTTGGATCCTTCTTGTTTCCTTTGTTCAACAATGGCATAGACGGGGCATTAGATAGGTACATGGTCGTTTCCTTCACAAAGGTGACAAGTAACTTGAGATGTGGGGCATTGGCCAACTGGATGTTCCTCTTCACAATTGGGGCATTGATCTTCATGCTCTTTGGATGTATGATCCTTGTCTCCACAAATATTGCAAGCTGGTGCTCCATCTAGCATAATGTTCTTGTCATCCTTGTTGTCATACACTCTTTTGGGATAGTTTTCTTCCATCTTGATCACTTGATTAGTCACCTTAAGCATCAGTTGGGATTGTTCTTCCAAAAACTTTTGCAAGGTAGGGTCTTTATCACTATTGTTGGCTATGAACTGAGCTGTTAGTTGACTCAATTGGTGTTGGGTTGCTATGAGTTCTCTCATGTTGTCAACTTGGTTGTTGTTGTTGTCGCCATCCTTGATGCTGGAGTCTCTTGGAGAAGTCATCTGTTTGGGGTTGGATAGGGGTTAGAATAGGCAAAAGGTTTTTCTAAGGAAATCAATCCTAATCACACACATCACAATTCACACAAGCAATGTGCAAGCAATCACAAACAAACATTCCACTCAAACAACAACGTCTGGCACATACTTAGGCAACAAAATATTTTTGTTACACCACATAAGTTGGTGGGTTTGACTTAACTAAAATATGGTGGTCCATCTACATGGTTCACTTGTGATCTTTCCATCCTTCTTGGTTGATTCTTCTTGATTGAGATCTTTGTATCCTTGGAGAATTCTTGTGTCTTGGTCACAATTCTTCAAAGGTGATGATGGTTCTTTTTGTGTTTCCTTAGTCTTCAATTCTTGAGCAAAATTTCTTGTCTCTCTTGTAGTCCTTAGTGGTATCCAAGTTGAAGTCCTTGGTGTACATGTTGAAGATGTTGAAGAAGTTGAAGTCATTAGAGTTGAAAGTGTTGAAGAAGTCCTTTGCACATGGTGTAGTCTTTGGTCATGGGGTAGGCTTTTCCATCAAGTTGAAATAGAAGAGAAGTAGAGTTGAAACCAAAATTGATTGAGGAAAGAGTTTACAAGATTGTTTTTGTAAATAAGTTTTGGAATAAGACAACTCCTATTGTCTAAGGGTTTTTGTCCAATCCTAGGGTTACAAATCCTACAGGCAACACAATGCTCTGATGCCATTACATGGCGTCCCCAACCTTTAATAAGATTGAGTCCCCTGTGTTTACAATGCTAGTCCCTGGATCAATAGCTAGCATCCACAGTTCAGATGTAATATCGAGAAACAAAGGTCATAATACAACTTTATAACCAGGAATAACATAATTTTATTACATCAAACATAGCTCATTAGGCTATTACATTACATTGCAGCGGAATAACTATAGTCATGGGTCCTTCATCTTCAAAGTGCCACAGGCAGATGTTGGTTGTAGACTTTGTAATCCTAATCAATCAATCTTCACTAAACAATCAAACCTGCAACATAATAAGTTACAGCCACAAGGGTCAATACATTTGAATTGTATTGGCAAGTGATACTTTGGTAGTATAGTGGAGTCTATCATCTATATGCATTTGGCTAAGTGGAGTTGAGGTTTTGCATTGCTCAAAATAGATTTTTCCCTATCATTTGAAAATAAGTTTTGTTTGGCAAAAACAAATTCCAAGGCATCTACCAATCAAAGACTAAAGATCCACTCAGGGCATCTACCAATCAGAGACTGAAGATTTACTTGGCAAAAACAATTTCCCAATCTAAGATTTTGAGATCCTTGTACCAAGCCATCTCTCCATCAAAGATTGAAGAATTTCACACAACCCTTGTTCACCCACAAGTTTTAATTTAGAAATTGGAATGATGAGATTCTTGATTGCTTCCATGTCTTGATGCTCAAATTGTCCTTTACCAGGGACATGGCTAAGTACTTAGATTTTACACTCTGCAGGTGGTGCACTTTCCCACAAGTCTTGGTTTCCCAAGAATGATCCTTCAGTAGCCTTTCCTTAGCCAAATGGGCGCTCCAACCTATCAATCACTACCACCCACTGTCCAAAAGACTAAGTTCCATCCTAAGATCATGGCAGAGCCCATAATGCCAAGTGGTTGCACTTGAAGTTTCTCAACATTTGACATCTCAAATCTCTTTGTTTCCTGGGTGGCCATCCACAAGTGAGATACACAAGCCAAGTCCATGGCCTTGTGAACCACTCAACATAAACCATTCCTTCCATTCCACCCAGGTGATTCATTACTTAGTTGTTTTGTTAAATAAAACACAAGTCCATAGACTGATAAATTTTATAGCATGAATATATATCCCACCCAGGTTTTCTATTAGCTAGGCTAAGCTTGATAGTAATAGGATTCTTAACTTAGGTAAATCCTACTAAGGATTCATCTACTAGATTTCCTATAGCAAGGTCTATACTTAGCAAAATAAAAACCATGCAAGTTTTACTTAGCATAAACTCTAATGCATATTGAAAATAATGGGATGGATAGTATGAAGTATCACTTGCCTTTTTGGTAGAGGGTATAAGTTCACTCCTTGTCCTTGCAACACTCACACTCTTCAAGTCACTACAATCAATCAAGCAAGGCACAAACTCAATCTACCAATCAAGCAAATCAACACACTTAAAATAACAAAGTCAAGAAATGCATGCAAGCATGCCAAGCTTTGCTTTGTTTGCAAAAGTGGTTCCTAGTGGGTCATAGACATTTGGGTACACCTAATGGTCATTTTTGTAAAGTGGCAAAGTCATGCATAGGCATGCAAAGGTTGGTTCTAATGTAGGGATGGTCCTCACTAGGCTTCTAAACTTTGTAAGTTCCAAATTGGTCTTTTACCAAAATGGCAAAGTCATTTGCAAAAGGGTTTCTATTAGATTCCTAAACTTTGTAAGATCCAAATTGGTCATTTACCAAAGTGGCAAAGTTGTTAGCAAGAGGTTTCACTTAAAAAAAACCAATTTCAAAACAAGGCACCTATTTGGTCATTTTATGTGGTGAAGAAATATGTCTACTAGGGTTTTAGTCTATAGGGTTCACCAAATGAGTTGCTATTGCAAAACTTGGTGCTTTTGGTCAGTAGGTTTGGTCCAAACATTTTCTCAAGGTTTTCTTTGAAAGCATTTTCATAAACAAAACAAATAGTTTTAGTTAGCTAGAAAATGGACTAAACTAATTAATCCATTCTATTCTTTTCCAAAATCACTTTCCAAACTATGGGTTGGTTCCTATGGTCAGCAAGGTCACAACAAACTAATTGGCAAAGGTTTTAACCTAAATATCATTTTTAAATGATTTTTCTAATGTTAGCAAGCATACAAAAGAATCTGCAAAGTTAAACAAGTTAACAGATACTATTTGCTAAACTAAGGGCAGGGTTGGTTAGGGCTTGTCTTGCTTATTCCAACGACATCAAATTTGTAAAATTTGGACGTGTGGATCAAAAGATACAAAGGTTTGAAGTTTGCAAAATATTCTGTTTTCAAATTCTGTTTTTAAGCAGATAGGTGACACGCGCGGTATTCTATTGGTATGCAGTTCGGCGGATCGGCTGTGGGCGTTGGATCTAATCTAATCGTGCGGCTTAGGTAGCGTACCTCTTGGCGTTAAGTGAAACTATCGTGGCGATGGATCGCATCTAACGGTCATTTGGTTTGACCTAAAAGGAGCGGCGATGCGGTGGCTTGGCGGAGTCGTCGATCGTTAGCGGTGCGGCGATCTGAGCGAGAGAGAGGAGATGCTCACCAGGCTCGGGAGGTTCTGGCGATGCTCGGGAGGTGTTGGTGAGGCGGCGCTAGGGTGAGCTTGATTGCTCGCGGAGTTGCTGCTTGGCCAGGGTTCTCGGGTGGTCGTCGTTGGCGTTCTTTGGGATCACCTTGCAGCAAAATGACTATACGGTTAGATCGCAAGATCGAGCGGAGTCATGTGCGTGGACAAGAGGGTCGGGCGGTCTAGGCTTACGGGAAGCGTTGCGGAGAATAAGCGAACCGGCGGCGCTACGTGCTTGTCGGTCGTCGCTTCTGAGATCACGAAGAACAACCGAGGTTGGGTTAGACGAGGAGGTCACGGAGGTCTGTGTGCGTGAGCGAGGAGAAGAGGGGCCGGAATCTACCTGGGGCTCGTCGGAGAAAGAGGCGGTGGCGGTGGTGGTCGTCGTCGAAGTCGAGCTTCTGGGCACCAGGATGAGCGGAGAGACGGACATCGTCTGGATGCGTGGAGTAAGGGTGCTAGGTCGGCGAGGTAAGGGAGGTCTGGTTTCCGGGAATTGCTCGGAGGCGGTGGTCGAACGAGGAGCTCGAGGAGAAATTGGGCGGCTGGGGCGAGGGAGGCGATGTCGTGGGAAATGTGAGAGGAGAGGAGGTGGTTAAATAGGCGTAGTCATTGGACTGAATAAGCGGTAACTTCGAATTGATGCGAGCTTTCAGCAGCGTCGTCTGAGAGAAGAAAATGTTGGGGAAGGCGATGGCTAGAAGTGGGACCGCGTCGCTGGGAAAAAGAGAAGGAACGGTCCACCGGTCGGTGGGGTGGTTTTTCTTTGTCTGAAAAAACGGTTCGAGGAAGAAATAAGTGGAGGTGGGGTCCTCTGGTCAGTGAGTGAGGAGAGGGGGAAGTGGGTCCGGGCTGTCATTGACTGTGTGGTCAGAAGCTGGGTGAGAAAAGGTTTCTTCGGGCAGTGAAAGGCTGGGCTGGAGTTGGGCCTATTGGGCTGCTGCTGTTTCTTATTTTTTTCTGTCTAATCTCTTTTTCTTTTTCTATTTCTTTTTCTGTTTTCAATTTCAAACAAATATTCACACAATTAAACAAGGTTCAAATCAATTCAAACAACCAGCAACCTTTCATTTGAATTTGGTTCTGTTTGACAACATAATCCAAATCTCAAAATGAAATATTATTTTTATTTATTTTTAGGATCCATTTAATAATTAAATAAAATGGATCTTTAGTTATTAGGGTTTGATTTAAATAATATTTCCATTTGAATTCCAATTATTTTCAAAACCAAACCAGAAGGTTTAATTTGAAAAATAAAAGAATACTTGGAAACTTATTTAAATAAATAAGTTTTGGTATTTTAATTAAAATGGGAAAGCCTTTACTTAAATAAAATTGGATATTTAAATCCTTATTATTTTATTTAAATAATCCTTTACTCATTTTAATCAAAGCAAAACCTTTTAATAAAAGATTTCAAAGTAGTAATAAAATACTTGGTGTTCATTTAAAATGGGAAAAGCTTTTACTTAAATAAAATTGGATATTTAAATCCTTTATTATTTTATTTAAATAAACCTTTACTCATTTTATCAAAACAAAATATTTTATTACAAAAGCTTGGCCAAAATTAATTTGGCTCACCTTTTCATTTGAAACCAAAGTCTTTTATTAAAAGATCTAAATTTGTATTTCCAAAACAATTTATTTTTCTTTTAACAAAGGTTTATCTTTTTGATCCCTTTAGGATTATTTGTTCACCAAAGGGTAGGGGCTTTTGGTAAGGGCTTTATTAGCTTTGGAAATTCAATTTCCTTATCTTATTATATTCACAAGATTTTGCCTTTGGTTCCAATTTAAGTGAAACTAATCTCTAAGGTCTTTCTTGATCCTTTGTGAAAATTTGTTGATCAAATTTGGTATGGATCAAATCCATAGATTTGGAGATACTTTGGAAAATGATTTTCTTCCATTAGGGTTTAGGGTTTTGGATTACTTTCCAAATGTTCAATTTCCAGATACATTCATTGAGGAATGCATTTCCCTTGATTTGGATAATTTTTTGTTGAATTCAAACTTTAGCCAAAGTCTCCTTTTAGAAACAAAAGTTTCTTTTCACCCTAATTTTCAACAAAAATTTATTTTGTTTATTTTATTGTTCACATTACAAGATTTGGAAAATCTTGGGATGTGACAGTGTTCTTCTCATTAACCAGAGCTAGAGTCATTGCATGTGTGTTCTCTTCAGAGACCACACATGGATCCACCAGTGTCATTGCATGTGTGTTCTTTTTACTAACAACAACTAGAGTAATTGCATGTGTGTTCTTTTCACAATCCACCTATGGATCCACCAGTGTCATTGCTTGTGTGCTCTTTTTATTTACAATGACCAGAGTCATTGCATGTGAGTTCTCTTCAGAGACCACACATGGATCCACCAGTGTCATTGCTTGTGTGTTCTTTTTACTAACAACAACTAGAGTCATTGAATGTGTGTTCTCTTCAGAGACCACACATGGATCCACCAGTGTCATTGCATGTGTGTTCTTCTTAGTAACAACAACTGGAGTCATTGCATGTGTGTTCTGTTCACAGACCACATATGGATCCACCAGTGTCATTGAAATGTGTGTTCTCTTCAGAGACCACACATGGATGCACCAGTGTCATTGCATGTGTGTTCTTTTTACTAACAACAACTCGAGTCATTGCTTGTGTTTTCTTTTTACTAACAACAACCAGAGTCATTCATGTGTGTTCTCTTCAGAGACCACACATGGATCCACCAGTGTCATTGCATGTGTCTTCTCTTCAGAGACCACACATGGATCCACTAGTGTCATTGCATGTGTTCTCTTTTTACTAACAACAACTAGAGTCATTTCATGACTATTCTTTTCTCATACCACATATGGATCTACCAGTGTCATTGAAATGTATGTTATTCTCATTAACCATAGCTAGAGTCATTGCATGTGTGTTCTCTTTAGAGACCACACATGGATCCACCAGTATCATTGCATGTGTGCTTTTTTTACTAACAACAACTGGAGTCATTTCATGACTATTCTTTTCACATACCACATATGGATCCACCAGTGTCATTGAAATGTCTGTTCTCTTCAGAGACCACACATGATCCACCAGTGTCATTGCATGTGTGTTCTTTTTACTAACAACATCTGGAGTCATTGCATGTGTGTTCTTTTTACTAACAATAACCAGAGTCATTGCATGTGTGTTCTCTTCAGAGACCACACATGGATCCACCAGTGTCATTACATGTGTGTTCTTTTTACTAACAACAACCAGAATTATTGCATGTGGTTCTTTTCACAATCCACCTATGGATCAACCAGTGTCATTGCATGTGTGCTCTTTTTATTAACAATGACCAGAGTCATTGCATGTGTGTTCTTTTTACTAACAACAAGTAGAGTCATTGAATGTGTGTTCTCTTCAGAGACCACACATGGATCCACCAGTGTCATTGCATGTGTGTTCTTTTTACTAACAACAATTGGAGTCATTACATGTGTGTTCTTTTCACATACCACATATGGATCCACCAGTGTCATTGAAATGTGTGTTCTCTTTAGAGACCACCCATGGATCCACTAGTGTCATTGCATGTGTGTTCTCTTCACAGACCACACATGGATACACCAGTGTCATTGCATGTGTGTTCTTTTTACTAAAAACAACTGGAGTAATTGCATGTGTGTTATTTTCACATACCACATATGGATCCACTAGTGTCATTGAAATGTGTGTTCTCTTCAGAGACCACACATGGATCCACTAGTGTCATCGCATGTGTGCTCTTTTTACTAACAACAACCAGAGTCATTGCATGTGTGTTCTCTTCAGAGACCACACATGGATCCACAGGTGTCATTGTTTATGTGTTCTTCTCATTAACCACAGCTAGTCATTGAAATGTGTGTTCTCTTTAGAGACAACACATAACCAGTGTCATTGCATGTGTGCTCTTTTTACTAAAAACAACTGGAGTCATTGTATGTGTGTTCTTTTCACATACCACATATGGATCCACCAGTGTCATTGAAATGTGTGTTCTTCTCATTAACCGGAGCTAGAGTCATTGCATGTGTGTTCTCTTCAGAGACCACACATGGATCCACCAGTGTCATTGCATATGTCTCCTCTTCAGAGACCACACATGGATCCACTAGTGTCATTGCATGTGTTCTCTTTTTACTAACAACAACTAGAGTCATTTCATGACTATTCTTTTCTCATACCACATATGGATCTACCAGTGTCATTGAAATGTATGTTATTCTCATTAACCATAGCTAGAGTCATTGCATGTGTGTTCTCTTTAGAGACCACACATGGATCCACCAGTATCATTGCATGTGTGCTTTTTTTACTAACAACAACTGGAGTCATTTCATGACTATTCTTTTCACATACCACATATGGATCCACCAGTGTCATTGAAATGTCTGTTCTCTTCAGAGACCACACATGATCCACCAGTGTCATTGCATGTGTGTTCTTTTTACTAACAACATCTGGAGTCATTGCATGTCTGTTCTTTTTACTAACAATAACCAGAGTCATTGCATGTGTGTTCTATTCAGAGACCACACATGGATCCACCAGTGTCATTTCATGTGTGTTCTTTTTACTAAAAACAATTGGAGTCATTGCATGTGTGTTCTTTTCACATACCACATATGGATCCACCAGTGTTATTGAAATGTGTGTTCTCTTCAGAGACTACACATGGATCCACTAGTGTCATTGCATGTGTGTTCTTTTGACTAACAACAACCAGAGTCATTGCATGTGTGTTCTTTTTAGTAACAACAACCGGAGTCATTGCATGTGTGTTCTCTTCAGAGACCACAAATGGATCCACTACTGTCATTGCATGTGTGTTGTTTTGACTAACAACAACTAGAGTCATTGCATGTGTGTTCTTTTCACATACCACATATGGATCCACCAGTGTCATTGAAATGTGTGTTCTCTTTTCAGAGACCACACATGGATCCACCAGTGTCATTGCATGTGTGCTCTTTTTACTAATAACAACCAGAGTCATTGCATGTGTGGTCTCTTCAGAGACCACACATGGATCCACATGTGTCATTGTTTGTGTGTTCTTCTCATTAACCACAGCTAGTCATTGAAATATGTGTTCTCTTTAGAGACAACACATGGATCCACCAGTGTCATTGCATGTGTGCTCTTTTTACTAACAACAACTCGAGTCATTGTATGTGTGTTCTTTTCACATACCACATATGGATCCACTAGTGTCATTGAAATGTGTGTTCTTCTTATTAACTAGAGCTAGAGTCATTGCATGTGTGTTCTCTTCAGAGACCACACATGGATCCACCAGTGTCATTGCATGTGTGTTCTTTTTACTAACAATAACCAGAGTCATTGCATGTGTGTTCTCTTCAGAGACCACACATGGATCCACCAGTGTCATTGCATGTGTGTTCTTTTTACTAACAACAACCAGAGTTATTGCATGTGGTTTTTTTCACAATCCACCTATGGATCAACCAGTGTCATTGCATGTGTGCTCTTTTTATTAACAATGACCAGAGTCATTGCATGTGTGTTCTTTTTACTAACAACAAGTAGAGTCATTGAATGTGTGTTCTCTTCAGAGACCACACATGGATCCACCAGTGTCATTGCATGTGTGTTCTTTTTACTAACAACAACTGGAGTCATTACATGTGTGTTCTTTTCACATACCACATATGGATCCCCAGTGTCATTGAAATGTGTGTTCTCTTTAGAGACCACCCATGGATCCACTAGTGTCATTGCATGTGTGTTCTCTTCACAGACCACACATGGATACACCAGTGTCATTGCATGTGTGTTCTTTTTACTAAAAACAACTGGGGTAATTGCATGTGTGTTATTTTCACATACCACATATGGATCCACTAGTGTCATTGAAATGTGTGTTCTCTTCAGAGACCACACATGGATCCACTAGTGTCATCGCATGTGTGCTCTTTTTACTAACAACAACCAGAGTCATTGCCTGTTTGTTCTCTTCAGAGACCACACATGGATCCACAGGTGTCATTGTTTGTGTGTTCTTCTCATTAACCACAGCTAGTCATTGAAATGTGTGTTCTCTTTAGAGACAACACATAACCAGTGTCATTGCATGTGTGCTCTTTTTACTAAAAACAACTGGAGTCATTGTATGTGTGTTCTTTTCACATACCACATATGGATCCACCAGTGTCATTGAAATGTGTGTTCTTCTCATTAACCGGAGCTAGAGTCATTGCATGTGTGTTCTCTTCAGAGACCACACATGGATCCACCAGTGTCATTGCATATGTCTCCTCTTCAGAGACCACACATGGATCCACTAGTGTCATTGCATGTGTTCTCTTTTTACTAACAACAACTAGAGTCATTTCATGACTATTCTTTTCTCATACCACATATGGATCTACCAGTGTCATTGAAATGTATGTTATTCTCATTAACCATAGCTAGAGTCATTGCATGTGTGTTCTCTTTAGAGACCACACATGGATCCACCAGTATCATTGCATGTGTGCTTTTTTTACTAACAACAACTGGAGTCATTTCATGACTATTCTTTTCACATACCACATATGGATCCACCAGTGTCATTGAAATGTCTGTTCTCTTCAGAGACCACACATGATCCACCAGTGTCATTGCATGTGTGTTCTTTTTACTAACAACATCTGGAGTCATTGCATGTGTGTTGTTTTTACTAACAATAACTAGAGTCATTGCATGTGTGTTCTATTCAGAGACCACACATGGATCCACCAGTGTCATTGCATGTGTGTTCTTTTTACTAAAAACAATTGGAGTCATTGCATGTGTGTTCTTTTCACATACCACATATGGATCCACCAGTGTTATTGAAATGTGTGTTCTCTTCAGAGACCACACATGGATCCACTAGTGTCATTGCATGTGTGTTCTTTTGACTAACAACAACCAGAGTCATTGCATGTGTGTTCTTTTTAGTAACAACAACCAGAGTCATTGCATGTGTGTTCTCTTCAGAGACCACACATGGATCCACTACTGTCATTGCATGTGTGTTGTTTTGACTAACAACAACTAGAGTCATTGCATGTGTGTTCTTTTCACATACCACATATGGATCCACCAGTGTCATTGAAATGTGTGTTCTCTTTTTAGAGAACACACATGGATCCTGATGTCATTGCATGTGTGCTCTTTTACTTATAACAACCAGAGTCATTGCATGTGTGGTCTCTTGGAGACCACACATGAATCCATGTGTCATTGTTTGTGTGTTCTTCTCATTAACCAACTAGTCATTGAAATATGTGTTCTCTTTAGAGACAACACATGGATCCACCAGTGTCATTGCATGTGTGCTCTTTTTACTAACAACAACTCGAGTCATTGTATGTGTGTTCTTTTCACATACCACATATGGATCCACTAGTGTCATTGAAATGTGTGTTCTTCTTATTAACCAGAGCTAGAGTCATTGCATGTGTGTTCTCTTCAGAGACCACACATGGATCCACCAGTGTCATTGCATGTGTGTTCATTTTACTAACAACAACCAGAGTCATTGCATGTGTGTTCTTTTCACAATCCACCAATGCATCCACCAGTGTCATTTCATGTGTGCTCTTTTTATTAACAACAACCAGTCATTGCATCTGGGTTCTTTTTACTAACATCAACCAGAGTAATTGAATGTGTGTTCTCTTCAGAGACCACACATGGATCCACCAGTGTCATTGCATGTGTGTTCTTTTACTAACAACAACTGGAGTCATTGCATGTGTGTTCTTTTCACATACCACATATGGATCCACCACTGTCATTGAAATGTGTGTTCTCTTTAGAGACCACACATGGATCCACTAGTGTCATTGCATGTGTGTTCTCTTCACAGACCACACATGGATACATCAGTGTCATTGCATGTGTGTTCTTTTTACTAACAACAACTGGAGTCATTGCATGTGTGTTCTTTTCGCATACCACATATGGATCCACTAGTGTCATTGAAATGTGTGTTCTCTTCAGAGACCACACATGGATCCTGATGTCATTGCATGTGTGCTCTTTTTACTACCAACAACCAGAGTCATTGCATGTGGGTTCTCTTCAGAGACCACACATGGATCCACATGTGTCATTGTTTGTGTGTTCTTCTCATTAACCACAGCTAGTCATTGAAATGTGTGTTCTCTATAGATACAACACATGGATCCACCAGTGTCATTGCATGTGTGCTCTTTTTACTAACAACAACTGGAGTCATTGTATGTGTGTTCTTTTCACATAC
This sequence comes from Avena insularis, assembly GCA_023614405.1. Taxonomy (NCBI): domain Eukaryota; kingdom Viridiplantae; phylum Streptophyta; class Magnoliopsida; order Poales; family Poaceae; genus Avena; species Avena insularis. The sequence goes on from CM042688.1 coordinate 382,829,421, forward strand.
CACATATGGATCCATCAGTGTCATTGAAATGTGTGTTCTTCTCATTAACCAGAGCTAGAGTCATTGCATGTGTTCTCTTGAGAGACCACACATGGATCCACCCGTGTCATTGCATGTGTGTTCTTTTTACTAACAACAACCAGAGTCATTGCATGTGTGTTCTTTTGACAATCCACCTATGGATCCACCAGTGTCATTGCATGTGTGCTCTTTTTACTAACAACAACTAGAGTCATTGAATGTGTGTTCTCTTCAGTGACCACTCATGGATCCACCAGTGTTATTGCATGTGTGTTCTTCTTACTAACAACAACTGGAGTCATTGCATGTGTGTTCTTTTTACATACCACATATGGATCCACAGTGTCATTGAAATGTGTGTTCTCTTTAGAGACCACACATGGATCCACTAGTGTCATTGCATGTGTGCTCTTTTTACTAAAAACAACCAGAGTCATTGCATGTGTGTTCTTTTCACTAACCACAACCAGACTCATTGCATGTGTGTTCTCTTTAGAGACCACACATGGATCCACCAGTGTCATTGCATGTGTACTAACAACAACTAGAGTCATTGCATCTGTGTTCTTTTCACATACCACATATGGATCCACCAGTGTCATTGAAATGTGTGTTCTCTTCAGAGACCACACATGGATCTACTAGTGTCATTGCATGGGTGTTCTTTTTATTAACAACAACCAGAGTCATTGCATGTGTGTTCTTTTCACATTACACATATGGATCCACCAGTGTCATTGCATGTGTGTTCTCTTCAGAGACCACACATGGATCCACCAGTGTCATTGCATGTGTGTTCTTTTGACTAACAATAACTGGAGTCATTGCATGTCTGGTCCTTTCACATACCACATATGGATCCACTAGTGTCATTGAAATGTATGTTCTCTTCAGGGACCATAGATGGATCCACCAATGACATTGCATGTGTGCTCTTTTTACTAACAACAACCAGAGTCATTGCATGTGTGTTCTTTTTACTAACAACAACCAGAGTCATTGCATGTGTGTTCTCTTCAGAGACCACACATGGATCCACTGGTGTCATTGCATCTGTCTTCTTTTTACTAACAACAATTGGAGTCATTGCATGTGTGTTCTTTTCACATACCACATATGGATCCACCAGTGTCATTGAAATGTCTGTTCTCTTCAGAGACCACACATGGATCACCAGTGTCATTGCATGTGTGTTCTTTTTACTAACAACATCTGGAGTCATTGCATGTGTGTTGTTTTTACTAACAATAACTAGAGTCATTGCATGTGTGTTCTATTCAGAGACCACACATGGATCCACCAGTGTCATTGCATGTGTGTTCTTTTTACTAAAAACAATTGGAGTCATTGCATGTGTGTTCTTTTCACATACCACATATGGATCCACCAGTGTTATTGAAATGTGTGTTCTCTTCAGAGACCACACATGGATCCACTAGTGTCATTGCATGTGTGTTCTTTTGACTAACAACAACCAGAGTCATTGCATGTGTGTTCTTTTTAGTAACAACAACCAGAGTCATTGCATGTGTGTTCTCTTCAGAGACCACACATGGATCCACTACTGTCATTGCATGTGTGTTGTTTTGACTAACAACAACTAGAGTCATTGCATGTGTGTTCTTTTCACATACCACATATGGATCCACCAGTGTCATTGAAATGTGTGTTCTCTTTTTAGAGACCACACATGGATCCACCAGTGTCATTGCATGTGTGCTCTTTTTACTTATAACAACCAGAGTCATTGCATGTGTGGTCTCTTCAGAGACCACACATGGATCCACATGTGTCATTGTTTGTGTGTTCTTCTCATTAACCACAGCTAGTCATTGAAATATGTGTTCTCTTTAGAGACAACACATGGATCCACCAGTGTCATTGCATGTGTGCTCTTTTTACTAACAACAACTCGAGTCATTGTATGTGTGTTCTTTTCACATACCACATATGGATCCACTAGTGTCATTGAAATGTGTGTTCTTCTTATTAACCAGAGCTAGAGTCATTGCATGTGTGTTCTCTTCAGAGACCACATGGATCCTGATGTCATTGCATGTGTGTTCATTTTACTAACAACAACCAGAGTCATTGCATGTGTGTTCTTTTCACAATCCACCAATGCATCCACCAGTGTCATTTCATGTGTGCTCTTTTTATTAACAACAACCAGTCATTGCATCTGGGTTCTTTTTACTAACATCAACCAGAGTAATTGAATGTGTGTTCTCTTCAGAGACCACACATGGATCCACCAGTGTCATTGCATGTGTGTTCTTTTACTAACAACAACTGGAGTCATTGCATGTGTGTTCTTTTCACATACCACATATGGATCCACCACTGTCATTGAAATGTGTGTTCTCTTTAGAGACCACACATGGATCCACTAGTGTCATTGCATGTGTGTTCTCTTCACAGACCACACATGGATACATCAGTGTCATTGCATGTGTGTTCTTTTTACTAACAACAACTGGAGTCATTGCATGTGTGTTCTTTTCGCATACCACATATGGATCCACTAGTGTCATTGAAATGTGTGTTCTCTTCAGAGACCACACATGGATCCACCAGTGTCATTGCATGTGTGCTCTTTTTACTACCAACAACCAGAGTCATTGCATGTGGGTTCTCTTCAGAGACCACACATGGATCCACATGTGTCATTGTTTGTGTGTTCTTCTCATTAACCACAGCTAGTCATTGAAATGTGTGTTCTCTATAGATACAACACATGGATCCACCAGTGTCATTGCATGTGTGCTCTTTTTACTAACAACAACTGGAGTCATTGTATGTGTGTTCTTTTCACATACCACATATGGATCCATCAGTGTCATTGAAATGTGTGTTCTTCTCATTAACCAGAGCTAGAGTCATTGCATGTGTGTTCTCTTCAGAGACCACACATGGATCCACCCGTGTCATTGCATGTGTGTTCTTTTTACTAACAACAACCAGAGTCATTGCATGTGTGTTCTTTTGACAATCCACCTATGGATCCACCAGTGTCATTGCATGTGTGCTCTTTTTACTAACAACAACTAGAGTCATTGAATGTGTGTTCTCTTCAGTGACCACTCATGGATCCACCAGTGTTATTGCATGTGTGTTCTTCTTACTAACAACAACTGGAGTCATTGCATGTGTGTTCTTTTTACATACCACATATGGATCCACCAGTGTCATTGAAATGTGTGTTCTCTTTAGAGACCACACATGGATCCACTAGTGTCATTGCATGTGTGCTCTTTTTACTAAAAACAACCAGAGTCATTGCATGTGTGTTCTTTTCACTAACCACAACCAGACTCATTGCATGTGTGTTCTCTTTAGAGACCACACATGGATCCACCAGTGTCATTGCATGTGTACTAACAACAACTAGAGTCATTGCATCTGTGTTCTTTTCACATACCACATATGGATCCACCAGTGTCATTGAAATGTGTGTTCTCTTCAGAGACCACACATGGATCTACTAGTGTCATTGCATGGGTGTTCTTTTTATTAACAACAACCAGAGTCATTGCATGTGTGTTCTTTTCACATTACACATATGGATCCACCAGTGTCATTGCATGTGTGTTCTCTTCAGAGACCACACATGGATCCACCAGTGTCATTGCATGTGTGTTCTTTTGACTAACAATAACTGGAGTCATTGCATGTCTGGTCCTTTCACATACCACATATGGATCCACTAGTGTCATTGAAATGTATGTTCTCTTCAGGGACCATAGATGGATCCACCAATGACATTGCATGTGTGCTCTTTTTACTAACAACAACCAGAGTCATTGCATGTGTGTTCTTTTTACTAACAACAACCAGAGTCATTGCATGTGTGTTCTCTTCAGAGACCACACATGGATCCACTGGTGTCATTGCATCTGTCTTCTTTTTACTAACAACAATTGGAGTCATTGCATGTGTGTTCTTTTCACATACCACATATGGATCCACAAGTGTCATTGAAATGTGTGTTCTCTTCAGAGACCACACATGGATCACCAGTGTCATTGCATGTGTGTTCTTTTTATTAACAACAACTGGAGTCATTGCATGTGTGTTCTTTCACATACCACATATGGATCCACCAATGTCATTGCATGTGTGTTCACTTCAGACACCACACATGGATCCACCAGTGTCATTGCATGTGTGTTCTTTTTACTAACAACAACTAGAGTCATTGCATGTGTGTTCTTTTCACATACCACATATGGATACACCAGTGTCATTGAAATGTGTGTTCTCTTCAGAGACCACACATGGATCCACCAGTGTCATTGCGTGTGTGCTCTTTTTACTAACAACAACTAGAGTAATTTCATGACTATTCTTTTCACATACCACATATGGATCCACCAGTGTCATTGAAATGTGTGTTCTTCTCATTAACCACAACTAGAGTCATTGCATCTGTGTTCTCTTCAAAGACCACACATGGATCCACCAGTGTCATTGCATGTGTGTTCTCTTTAGAGACCACACATGGATCCACCAGTGTCATTGCATGTGTGTTCTTTTTACTAACAACAACCAGAGTCATTGAAATGTGTGTTCTCTTCAGAGACGACACATGGATCCACCAGTGTCATTGCATGTGTGCTCTTTTTAGTAATAACAACCAGAGTCATTGCATGTGTGTTCTCTTCAGAGACCTCACATGGATCCACCAGTGTCATTGCATGTGTGTTCATTTTACTAACAACAACCAGAGTCATTGCATGTGTGTTCTATTCACAATCCACCAATGTATCCACCAGTGTCATTGCATGTGTGCTCTTTTTATTAACAACAACCAGAGTCATGGCATGTGTGTTATTTTTACTAACAACCAGAGTCATTGAATGTGTGTTCTCTTCAGAGACCACACATGGATCTACCAGTGTCATTGCATGTGTGTTCTTTTTACTAACAACAACTGGAGTCATTGCATGTGTGTTCTTTTCACATACCACATATGGATCCACTAGTGTCATTGAAATGTGTGTTCTCTTTAGAGACCACACATGGATCCACTAGTGTCATTGCATGTGTGTTCTCTTCAGAGACCACACATGGATACACCAGTGTCATTGCATGTGTGTTCTTTTTACTAACAACAACTGGAGTCATTGCATGTGTGTTCTTTTCACATACCACATATGGATCCACTAGTGTCATTGAAATGTGTGTTCTCTTCAGAGACCACACATGGATCCCTCAGTGTCATTGCATGTGTGCTCTTTTTACTAACAACAACCAGAGTCATTGCATGTGTGTTCTCTTCAGAGACCACACATGGATCCACAGGTGTCATTGTTTGTGTGTTCTTCTCATTAACCACAACTAGTCATTGAAATGTGTGTTCTCTTCAGAGACCACACATGGATCTACTAGTGTCATTGCATGGGTGTTCTTTTTATTAACAACAACCAGAGTCATTGCATGTGTGTTCTTTTCACATTACACATATGGATCCACCAGTGTCATTGCATGTGTGTTCTCTTCAGAGACCACACATGGATCCACCAGTGTCATTGCATGTGTGTTCTTTTGACTAACAATAACTGGAGTCATTGCATGTCTGGTCCTTTCACATACCACATATGGATCCACCAGTGTCATTAAAATGTATGTTCTCTTCAGGGACCATAGATGGATCCACCAATGACATTTCATGTGTGCTCTTTTTACTAACAACAACCAGAGTCATTGCATGTGTGTTCTTTTTACTAACAACAACTAGAGTCATTGCATGTGTGTTCTCTTCAGAGACCACACATGGATCCACTGGTGTCATTGCATCTGTCTTCTTTTTGCTAACAACAATTGGAGTCATTGCATGTGTGTTCTTTTCACATACCACATATGGATCCACAAGTGTCATTGAAATGTGTGTTCTCTTCAGAGACCACACATGGATCACCAGTGTCATTGCATGTGTGTTCTTTTTATTAACAACAACTGGAGTCATTGCATGTGTGTTCTTTCACATACCACATATGGATCCACCAATGTCATTGCATGTGTGTTCAGTTCAGACACCACACATGGATCCACTAGTGTCATTGCATGTGTGTTCTTTTTACTAACAACAACTAGAGTCATTGCATGTGTGTTCTTTTCACATACCACATATGGATACACCAGTGTCATTGAAATGTGTGTTCTCTTCAGAGATCACACATGGATCCACCAGTGTCATTGCGTGTGTGCTCTTTTTACTAACAACAACTAGAGTAATTTCATGACTATTCTTTTCACATACCACATATGGATCCACCAGTGTCATTGAAATGTGTGTTCTTCTCATTAACCACAACTAGAGTCATTGCATCTGTGTTCTCTTCAAAGACCACACATGGATCCACCAGTGTCATTGCATGTGTGTTCTCTTTAGAGACCACACATGGATCCACCAGTGTCATTGCATATGTGTTCTTTTTACTAACAACAACCAGAGTCATTGAAATGTGTGTTCTCTTCAGAGACGACACATGGATCCACCAGTGTCATTGCATGTGTGCTCTTTTTACTAATAACAACCAGAGTCATTGCATGTGTGTTCTCTTCAGAGACCACACATGGATCCACCAGTGTCATTGCATGTGTGTTCATTTTACTAACAACAACCAGAGTCATTGCATGTGTGTTCTTTTCACAATCCACCAATGTATCCACCAGTGTCATTGCATGTGTGCTCTTTTTATTAACAACAACCAGAGTCATGGCATGTGTGTTATTTTTACTAACAACAACCAGAGTCATTGAATGTGTGTTCTCTTCAGAGACCACACATGGATCTACCAGTGTCATTGCATGTGTGTTCTTTTTACTAACAACAACTGGAGTCATTGCATGTGTGTTCTTTTCACATACCACATATGGATCCACTAGTGTCATTGAAATGTGTGTTCTCTTTAGAGACCACACATGGATCCACTAGTGTCATTGCATGTGTGTTCTCTTCAGAGACCACACATGGATACACCAGTGTCATTGCATGTGTGTTCTTTTTACTAACAACAACTGGAGTCATTGCATGTGTGTTCTTTTCACATACCACATATGGATCCACTAGTGTCATTGAAATGTGTGTTCTCTTCAGAGACCACACATGGATCCCTCAGTGTCATTGCATGTGTGCTCTTTTTACTAACAAGAACCAGAGTCATTGCATGTGTGTTCTCTTCAGAGACCACACATGGATCCACAGGTGTCATTGTTTGTGTGTTCTTCTCATTAACTACAACTAGTCATTGAAATGTGTGTTCTCTTTAGAGACAAGACATGGATCCACCAGTGTCATTGCATGTGTGCTCTTTTTACTAACAACAACTGGAGTCATTGTATGTGTGTTCTTTTCACATACCACATATGGATCCACTAGTGTCATTGAAATGTGTGTTCTTCTCATTAACCAGAGCTAGAGTCATTGCATGTGTGTTCTCTTCAGAGACCACACATGGATCCTGATGTCATTGCATGTGTGTTCTTTTTACTAACAACAACCAGAGTCATTGCATGTGTGTTCTTTTCACAATCCACCTATGGATCAACCAGTGTCATTGCATGTGTGCTCTTTTTATTAACAACGACCAGAGTCATTGCATGTGTGTTCTTTTTACTAACAACAACTAGAGTCATTGAATGTGTGTTCTCTTCAGAGACCACACATGGATCCACCAGTGTCATTGCATGTGTGTTCTTCTTACTAACAACAACTGGAGTCATTGCATGTGTGTTCTTTTCACATACCACATATGGATCCACCAGTGTCATTGAAATTTGTGTTCTCTTAAGAGACCACACATGGATGCACCAGTGTCATTGCATGTGTGTTCTTTTTACTAACAACAAGTGGAGTCATTGCATGTGTTTTCTTTTTACTAACAACAACCAGAGTCATAGCATGTGTGTTCTCTATAGAGACCACACATGGATCCACTAGTGTCATTGCACGTGTGTTCTCTTCAGAGACCACACATGGATCCACTAGTGTCATTGCATGTGTTCTCTTTTTACTAACAACAACTAGAGTCATTTCATGACTATTCTTTTCTCATACCACATATGGATCCGCCAGTGTCATTGAAATGTGTGTTCTTCTCATTAACCATAGCTAGAGTCATTGCATGTGTGTTCTCTTTAGAGACCACACATGGATCCACCAGTATCATTGCATGTGTGCTTTTTTTACTAACAACAACTGGAGTCATTTCATGACTATTCTTTTCACATACCACATATGGATCCACCAGTGTCATTGAAATGTCTGTTCTCTTCAGAGACCACACATGGATCCACCAGTGTCATTGCATGTGTGTTCTTTTTACTAACAACATCTGGAGTCATTGCATGTGTGTTCTTTTTACTAACAATAACCAGAGTCATTGCATGTGTGTTCTATTCAGAGACCACACATGGATCCACCAGTGTCATTGCATGTGTGTTCTTTTTACTAACAACAACTGGAGTCATTGCATGTGTGTTATTTTCACATACCACATATGGATCCACTAGTGTCATTGAAATGTGTGTTCTCTTCAGGGACCACACATGGATCTACTAGTGTCATTGCATGTGTGTTCTTTTTATTAACAACAACCAGAGTCATTGCATGTGTGTTCTTTTCACATTACACATATGGATCCACCAGTGTCATTGCGTGTGTGTTCTCTTTAGAGACCACACATGGATCCACCAGTTTCATTGCATGTGTGTTCTTTTTACTAACAACAACTGGAGTCTATGCATGTTTGTTCCTTTCACATACCACATATGGATCCACCAGTGTCATTGAAATGTATGTTCTCTTCAGAGACCATAGATGGATCCACGAATGACATTGCATGTGTGCTCTTTTTACTAACAACAACCAGAGTCATTGCATCTGTGTTCTTTTTACTAACAACAATTGGAGTCATTGCATGTGTGTTCTTTTCACATACCACATATGGATCCACAAGTGTCATTGAAATGTGTGTTCTCTTCAGAGACCACACATGGATCCACGAGTGTCATTGCATGTGTGTTCTTTTTATTAACAACAACTAGAGTCATTGCATGTGTGTTCTTTCACATACCACATATGGATCCACCAATGTCATTTCATGTGTGTTCACTTCAGAGACCACACATGGATCCACCAGTGTCATTGCATGTGTGTTCTTTTTACTAACAACAACTGGAGTCATTGCATGTGTGTTCGCTTCACATACCACATATGGATACACCAGTGTCATTGAAATGTGTGTTCTCTTTAGAGACCACACATGGATCCACCAGTGTCATTGCATGTGTCCTCTTTTTACTAACAACAACTAGAGTCATTTCATGACTATTCTTTTCACATACCACATATGGATCCACTAGTGTCATTGAAATGTGTGTTCTTCTCATTAACCACAGCTAGAGTCATTGCATGTGTGTTCTCTTCAGGGACCACACATGGATCCACCAGTGTCATTGCATGCGTGTTCTCTTTAGAGACCACACATGGATCCACTAGTGTCATTGCATGTGTGTTCTTTTTACTAACAATAACTAGAGTCATTGCATGTGTGTTATCTTCAGAGACCACACATGGATCCACTAGTGTCATTTCATGTGTGTTCTTTTTACTAACAAAAACCAGAATCATTGCATGTATGTTCTCTTCAGAGACCACACATGGATCCACCAGTGTCATTGCATATGTGTTCTTTTTACTAACAACAACTGGAGTCATTGCATGTGTGTTCTTTTCACATACCACATATGGATCCACCAGTGTCATTGAAATGTGTGTTCTCTTTAGAGACCACACATGGATCCATTAGTGTCATTACATGTGTGATCTTTTTACTAACAACAACCAGAGTCATTGCATGTGTGTTCTCTTCAGAGACCACACATGGATCCACAGGTGTCATTGCTTGTGTGTTCTTCTCATTAACCACAGCTAGTCATTGAAATGTGTGTTCTCTTCATAGACCACACATGGATCCACCTTTGTCATTGCATGTGTGCTCTTTTTACTAACAACAACTGGAGTCATTGTATGTGTGTTCTTTTCACATACCACATATGGATCCACTAGTGTCATTGAAATGTGTGTTCTTCTCATTAACCAGAGCTATTGTCATTGCATGTGTGTTCTCCTCAGAGACCACACATGGATCCACCAGTGTCATTGCATGTGTGTTCTTTTTACTAACAACAACCAGACTCATTGCCTGTGTGTTCTTTTCACAATCCACCTATGGATCCACGAGTGTCATTGCATGTGTGCTATTTTTATTAACAACAACCAGAGTCATTGCATGTGTGTTCTTTTTACTAAGAACAACCAGAGTCATTGCATGTGTGTTCTCTTGAGAGACCACACATGGATCCACCAGTGTCATTGCATCTGTGTTCTTTTTACTGACAACAACTAGAGTCATTTCATGTGTGTTCTTTTCACATACCACATATGGATCCACCAGTGTGATTGCATGTGTTTTCTTTTTACTAACAACAACTGGAGTCATTGCATGTGTCTTCTTTTCACATACCACATATGGATCAACCAGTGTCAGTGAAATGTGTGTTCTCTTCAGAGACCACACATCGATCCACCAGTGTGATTGCATGTGTGTTCTTTTTATTAACAACAACCAGAGTCATTGCATGTGTGTTCTTTTCACATTACACATATGGATCCACCAGTGTCAATGCGTGTGTGTTCTCTTTAGAGACCACACATGGATCCACCAGTGTCATTGCATGTGTGTTCTTTTTACTAACAACAACTGGAGTCATTGCATGTGTGTTCCTTTCACATACCACATATGGATCCACCAGTGTCATTGAAATGTATGTTCTCTTCAGGGACCATAGATGGATCCACCAATGACATTGCATGTGTGCTCTTTTTACTAACAACAACGAGAGTCATTGCATGTGTGTTCTTTTTACTAACAACAACCAGAGTCATTGCATGTGTGTTCTCTTCAGAGACCACACATGGATCCTGATGTCATTGCATCGTGTTCTTTTACTAACAACAATTGGAGTCATTGCATGTGTGTTGTTTTCACATACCACAAATGGATCCACAAGTGTCATTGAAATGTGTGTTCTCTTCAGAGACCACACATGGATCCACCAGTGTCATTGCATGTGTGTTCTTTTTGTTAACAACTAGAGTCATTGCATGTGTGTTCTTTTTACTAATAACAATTGGAGTCATTGTATGTGTGTTCTTTTCAGATACCACATATGGATCCACCAGTGCCATTGAAATGTGTGTTCTTCTCATTAACCACAACTAGAGTCATTGCATGTGTGTTCTCTTCAGAGACCACACATGGATCCACCAGTGTCATTGCATGTGTGTTCTCTTTAGAGACCACACATCGATCCACTAGTCTCATTGCATGTGTGATCTTTTTACTAACAACAACCAGAGTCATTGCATTTGTGTTCTCTTGAGACCACATGGATCCTGATGTCATTGCATGTGTGTTCTTTTTACTAACAACAACCAGAATCATTGCATGTGTGTTCTCTTCAGAGACCACACATGGATCCACCAGTGTCATTGCATGTGTGTTCTTTTTACTAACAACAACTGGAGTCATTGCATGTGTGTTCTTTTCACATACCACATATGGATCCACCAGTGTCATTGAAATGTGTGTTCTCTTCAGAGACCACACATGGATCCTGATGTCATTGCATGTGTGCTCTTTTTACTAACAACAACCAGAGTCATTGCATGTGTGTTGTCTTCAGAGACCACACATGGATCCACATGTGTCATTGTTTGTGCGTTCTTCTCATTAACCACAACTAGTCATTGAAATGTGTGTTCTCTTCATAGACCACACATGGATTCACCAGTGTCATTGCATGTGTGCTCTTTTTACTAACAACAACTGGAGTAATTGTATGTGTGTTCTTTTCACATACCACATATGGATCCACTAGCGTCATTGAAATGTGTGTTCTTCTCATTATCCAGAGCTAGAGTCATTGCATGTGTGTTCTCTTCAGAGACCACACATGGATCCTGATGTCATTGCATGTGTGTTCTTTTTACTAACAACAACCAGAGTCATTGCATGTGTGTTCTCTTGAGAGACCATACATGGATCCACCAGTGTCATTGCATCTGTGTTCTTTTTACTGACAACAACTAGAGTCATTTCATGTGTGTTCTTTTCACATACCATATGGATCCACCAGTGTCATTGAAATGTGTGTTCTCTTGAGAGACCACACATGGATCCACCTGATGTGATTGCATGTGTGTTCTTTTTACTAACAACAACCGAGTCATTGCATGTGTCTTCTTTTCACATACCACATATGGATCAACAGTGTCATTGAAATGTGTGTTCTCTTGAGACCACACATCGATCCACCAGTGTGATTGCATGTGTGTTCTTTTATTAACAACAACTGAGTCATTGCATGTGTGTTCTTTTCACATTACACATATGGATCCACCAGTGTCAATGCGTGTGTGTTCTCTTTAGAGACCACACATGGATCCACCAGTGTCATTGCATGTGTGTTCTTTTACTAACAACAACCTGAGTCATTGCATGTGTGTTCCTTTCACATACCACATATGGATCCACAGTGTCATTGAAATGTATGTTCTCTTGGGGACCATAGATGGATCCACCAATGACATTGCATGTGTGCTCTTTTTACTAACAACAACGAGAGTCATTGCATGTGTGTTCTTTTACTAACAACAACCAGTCATTGCATGTGTGTTCTCTTCAGAGACCACACATGGATCCACCAGTGTAATTGCATCTGTGTTCTTTTTACTAACAACAATTGGAGTCATTGCATGTGTGTTGTTTTCACATACCACAAATGGATCCACAAGTGTCATTGAAATGTGTGTTCTCTTCAGAGACCACACATGGATCCACCAGTGTCATTGCATGTGTGTTCTTTTTATTAACAACTAGAGTCATTGCATGTGTGTTCTTTTTACTAATAACAATTGGAGTCATTGTATGTGTGTTCTTTTCAGATACCACATATGGATCCACCAGTGCCATTGAAATGTGTGTTCTTCTCATTAACCACAACTAGAGTCATTGCATGTGTGTTCTCTTCAGAGACCACACATGGATCCTGATGTCATTGCATGTGTGTTCTCTTTAGAGACCACACATCGATCCACTAGTGTCATTGCATGTGTGATCTTTTTACTAACAACAACCAGAGTCATTGCATGTGTGTTCTCTTCAGAGACCACACATGGATCCACCAGTGTCATTGCATGTGTGTTCTTTTTACTAACAACAACCAGAATCATTGCATGTGTGTTCTCTTCAGAGACCACACATGGATCCACCAGTGTCATTGCATATGTGTTCTTTTTACTAACAACAACTGGAGTCATTGCATGTGTGTTCTTTTCACATACCACATATGGATCCACCAGTGTCATTGAAATGTGTGTTCTCTTCAGAGACCACACATGGATCCTGATGTCATTGCATGTGTGCTCTTTTTTACTAACAACAACCAGAGTCATTGCATGTGTGTTGTCTTCAGAGACCACACATGGATCCACATGTGTCATTGTTTGTGTGTTCTTCTCATTAACCACAGCTAGTCATTGAAATGTGTGTTCTCTTCATAGACCACACATGGATTCACCAGTGTCATTGCATGTGTGCTCTTTTTACTAACAACAACTGGAGTAATTGTATGTGTGTTCTTTTCACATACCACATATGGATCCACTAGTGTCATTGAAATGTGTGTTCTTCTCATTAACCAGAGCTAGAGTCATTGCATGTGTGTTCTCTTCAGAGACCACACATGGATCCACCAGTGTCATTGCATGTGTGTTCTTTTTACTAACAACAACCAGAGTCATTGCATGTGTGTTCTCTTGAGAGACCACACATGGATCCACCAGTGTCATTGCATCTGTGTTCTTTTTACTGACAACAACTAGAGTCATTTCATGTGTGTTCTTTTCACATACCACATATGGATCCACCAGTGTCATTGAAATGTGTGTTCTCTTGAGAGACCACACATGGATCCACCAGTGTCATTGCATGTGTGTTCTTTTTACTAACAACAACTGGAGTCATTGCATGTGTCTTCTTTTCACATACCACATATGGATCAACCAGTGTCATTGAAATGTGTGTTCTCTTCAGAGACCACACATCGATCCACCAGTGTGATTGCATGTGTGTTCTTTTTATTAACAACAACCAGAGTCATTGCATGTGTGTTCTTTTCACATTACACATATGGATCCACCGGTGTCAATGCATGTGTGTTCTCTTTAGAGACCACACATGGATCCACCAGTGTCATTGCATGTGTGTTCTTTTTACTAACAACAACTGGAGTCATTGCATGTGTGTTCCTTTCACATACCACATATGGATCCACCAGTGTCATTGAAATGTATGTTCTCTTCAGCGACCATAGATGGATCCACCAATGACATTGCATGTGTGCTCTTTTTACTAACAACAACGAGAGTCATTGCATGTGTGTTCTTTTTACTAACAACAACCAGAGTCATTGCATGTGTGTTCTCTTCAGAGACCACACATGGATCCACCAGTGTCATTGCATCTGTGTTCTTTTTACTAACAACAATTGGAGTCATTGCATGTGTGTTGTTTTCACATACCACAAATGGATCCACAAGTGTCATTGAAATGTGTGTTCTCTTCAGAGACCACACATGGATCCACCAGTGTCATTGCATGTGTGTTCTTTTTGTTAACAACTAGAGTCATTGCATGTGTGTTCTTTTTACTAATAACAATTGGAGTCATTGTATGTGTGTTCTTTTCAGATACCACATATGGATCCACCAGTGCCATTGAAATGTGTGTTCTTCTCATTAACCACAACTAGAGTCATTGCATGTGTGTTCTCTTCAGAGACCACACATGGATCCACCAGTGTCATTGCATGTGTGTTCTTTTTACTAACAACAACCAGACTCATTGCCTGTGTGTTCTTTTCACAATCCACCTATGGATCCACGAGTGTCATTGCATGTGTGCTATTTTTATTAACAACAACCAGAGTCATTGCATGTGTGTTCTTTTTACTAAGAACAACCAGAGTCATTGCATGTGTGTTCTCTTGAGAGACCACACATGGATCCACCAGTGTCATTGCATCTGTGTTCTTTTTACTGACAACAACTAGAGTCATTTCATGTGTGTTCTTTTCACATACCACATATGGATCCACCAGTGTGATTGCATGTGTTTTCTTTTTACTAACAACAACTGGAGTCATTGCATGTGTCTTCTTTTCACATACCACATATGGATCAACCAGTGTCAGTGAAATGTGTGTTCTCTTCAGAGACCACACATCGATCCTGATGTGATTGCATGTGTGTTCTTTTTATTAACAACCAGAGTCATTGCATGTGTGTTCTTTTCACATTACACATATGGATCCACCGGTGTCAATGCATGTGTGTTCTCTTTAGAGACCACACATGGATCCACCAGTGTCATTGCATGTGTGTTCTTTTTACTAACAACAACTGGAGTCATTGCATGTGTGTTCCTTTCACATACCACATATGGATCCACCAGTGTCATTGAAATGTATGTTCTCTTCAGGGACCATAGATGGATCCACCAATGACATTGCATGTGTGCTCTTTTTACTAACAACAACGAGAGTCATTGCATGTGTGTTCTTTTTACTAACAACAACCAGAGTCATTGCATGTGTGTTCTCTTCAGAGACCACACATGGATCCACCAGTGTCATTGCATCTGTGTTCTTTTTACTAACAACAATTGGAGTCATTGCATGTGTGTTGTTTTCACATACCACAAATGGATCCACAAGTGTCATTGAAATGTGTGTTCTCTTCAGAGACCACACATGGATCCACCAGTGTCATTGCATGTGTGTTCTTTTTATTAACAACTAGAGTCATTGCATGTGTGTTCTTTTTACTAATAACAATTGGAGTCATTGTATGTGTGTTCTTTTCAGATACCACATATGGATCCACCAGTGCCATTGAAATGTGTGTTCTTCTCATTAACCACAACTAGAGTCATTGCATGTGTGTTCTCTTCAGAGACCACACATGGATCCACCAGTGTCATTGCATGTGTGTTCTCTTTAGAGACCACACATCGATCCACTAGTCTCATTGCATGTGTGATCTTTTTACTAACAACAACCAGAGTCATTGCATGTGTGTTCTCTTCAGAGACCACACATGGATCCACCAGTGTCATTGCATGTGTGTTCTTTTTACTAACAACAACCAGAATCATTGCATGTGTGTTCTCTTCAGAGACCACACATGGATCCACCAGTGTCATTGCATGTGTGTTCTTTTTACTAACAACAACTGGAGTCATTGCATGTGTGTTCTTTTCACATACCACATATGGATCCACCAGTGTCATTGAAATGTGTGTTCTCTTCAGAGACCACACATGGATCCACCAGTGTCATTGCATGTGTGCTCTTTTTTACTAACAACAACCAGAGTCATTGCATGTGTGTTGTCTTCAGAGACCACACATGGATCCACATGTGTCATTGTTTGTGCGTTCTTCTCATTAACCACAACTAGTCATTGAAATGTGTGTTCTCTTCATAGACCACACATGGATTCACCAGTGTCATTGCATGTGTGCTCTTTTTACTAACAACAACTGGAGTAATTGTATGTGTGTTCTTTTCACATACCACATATGGATCCACTAGCGTCATTGAAATGTGTGTTCTTCTCATTATCCAGAGCTAGAGTCATTGCATGTGTGTTCTCTTCAGAGACCACACATGGATCCACCAGTGTCATTGCATGTGTGTTCTTTTTACTAACAACAACCAGAGTCATTGCATGTGTGTTCTCTTGAGAGACCATACATGGATCCACCAGTGTCATTGCATCTGTGTTCTTTTTACTGACAACAACTAGAGTCATTTCATGTGTGTTCTTTTCACATACCACATATGGATCCACCAGTGTCATTGAAATGTGTGTTCTCTTGAGAGACCACACATGGATCCACCAGTGTGATTGCATGTGTGTTCTTTTTACTAACAACAACTGGAGTCATTGCATGTGTCTTCTTTTCACATACCACATATGGATCAACCAGTGTCATTGAAATGTGTGTTCTCTTCAGAGACCACACATCGATCCACCAGTGTGATTGCATGTGTGTTCTTTTTATTAACAACAACCAGAGTCATTGCATGTGTGTTCTTTTCACATTACACATATGGATCCACCAGTGTCAATGCGTGTGTGTTCTCTTTAGAGACCACACATGGATCCACCAGTGTCATTGCATGTGTGTTCGTTTTACTAACAACAACTGGAGTCATTGCATGTGTGTTCCTTTCACATACCACATATGGATCCACCAGTGTCATTGAAATGTATGTTCTCTTCAGGGACCATAGATGGATCCACCAATGACATTGCATGTGTGCTCTTTTTACTAACAACAACGAGAGTCATTGCATGTGTGTTCTTTTTACTAACAACAACCAGAGTCATTGCATGTGTGTTCTCTTCAGAGACCACACATGGATCCACCAGTGTAATTGCATCTGTGTTCTTTTTACTAACAACAATTGGAGTCATTGCATGTGTGTTGTTTTCACATACCACAAATGGATCCACAAGTGTCATTGAAATGTGTGTTCTCTTCAGAGACCACACATGGATCCACCAGTGTCATTGCATGTGTGTTCTTTTTATTAACAACTAGAGTCATTGCATGTGTGTTCTTTTTACTAATAACAATTGGAGTCATTGTATGTGTGTTCTTTTCAGATACCACATATGGATCCACATATGGATCCACCAGTGCCATTGAAATGTGTGTTCTTCATTCATTAACTAGAGTCATTGCATGTGTGTGTTCTCTTTAGAGACCACACATGGATCCACCAGTGTCATTGCATGTGTGGTCTCTTTAGAGACCACACATGGATCCACCAGTGTCATTGCATGTGTGTTCTTTTTACTAACAACAACCAGAATCATTGCATGTGTGTTCTCTTCAGAGACCACACATGGATCCACCAGTGTCATTGCATATGTGTTCTTTTTACTAACAACAACTGGAGTCATTGCATGTGTGTTCTTTTCACATACCACATATGGATCCACCAGTGTCATTGAAATGTGTGTTCTCTTCAGAGACCACACATGGATCCACCAGTGTCATTGCATGTGTGCTCTTTTTACTAACAACAACCAGTCATTGCATGTGTGTTCTCTTCAGTGACCTCACATGGATCCACATGTGTCATTGTTTGTGTGTTCTTCTCATTAACCACAGCTAGTCATTGAAATGTGTGTTCTCTTCATAGACCACACATGGATTCACCAGTGTCATTGCATGTGTGCTCTTTTTACTAACAACAACTGGAGTAATTGTATGTGTGTTCTTTTCACATACCACATATGGATCCACTAGTGTCATTGAAATGTGTGTTCTTCTCATTAACCAGAGCTAGAGTCATTGCATGTGTGTTCTCTTCAGACCACACATGGATCCTGATGTCATTGCATGTGTGTTCTTTTTACTAACAACAACCGTAGTCATTGCATGTGTGTTCTCTTGAGAGACCACACATGGATCCACCAGTGTCATTGCATCTGTGTTCTTTTTACTGACAACAACTAGAGTCATTTCATGTGTGTTCTTTTCACATACCACATATGGATCCACCAGTGTCATTGAAATGTGTGTTCTCTTGAGAGACCACACATGGATCCTGATGTCATTGCATGTGTGTTCTTTTTACTAACAACAACTGGAGTCATTGCATGTGTCTTCTTTTCACATACCACATATGGATCAACCAGTGTCATTGAAATGTGTGTTCTCTTCAGAGACCACACATCGATCCACCAGTGTGATTGCATGTGTGTTCTTTTTATTAACAACAACCAGAGTCATTGCATGTGTGTTCTTTTCACATTACACATATGGATCCACCGGTGTCAATGCATGTGTGTTCTCTTTAGAGACCACACATGGATCCACCAGTGTCATTGCATGTGTGTTCTTTTTACTAACAACAACTGGAGTCATTGCATGTGTGTTCCTTTCACATACCACATATGGATCCACCAGTGTCATTGAAATGTATGTTCTCTTCAGCGACCATAGATGGATCCACCAATGACATTGCATGTGTGCTCTTTTTACTAACAACAACGAGAGTCATTGCATGTGTGTTCTTTTTACTAACAACAACCAGAGTCATTGCATGTGTGTTCTCTTCAGAGACCACACATAGATCCACCAGTGTCATTGCATCTGTGTTCTTTTTACTAACTACAATTGGAGTCATTGCATGTGTGTTGTTTTCACATACCACAAATGGATCCACAAGTGTCATTGAAATGTGTGTTCTCTTCAGAGACCACACATGGATCCTGATGTCATTGCATGTGTGTTCTTTTTATTAACAACTAGAGTCATTGCATGTGTGTTCTTTTTACTTATAACAATTGGAGTCATTGTACGTGTGTTCTTTTCAGATACCACATATGGATCCACCAGTGCCATTGAAATGTGTGTTCTTCTCATTAACCACAACTAGAGTCATTGCATGTGTGTTCTCTTCAGAGACCACACATGGATCCACCAGTGTCATTGCATGTGTGTTCTCTTTAGAGACCACACATCGATCCACTAGTGTCATTGCATGTGTGATCTTTTTACTAACAACAACCAGTCATTGCATGTGTGTTCTCTTCAGAGACCACACATGGATCCACCAGTGTCATTGCATGTGTGTTCTTTTTACTAACAACAACCAGAATCATTGCATGTGTGTTCTCTTCAGAGACCACACATGGATCCACCAGTGTCATTGCATGTGTGTTCTTTTTACTAACAACAACTGGAGTCATTGCATGTGTGTTCTTTTCACATACCACATATGGATCCACCAGTGTCATTGAAATGTGTGTTCTCTTCATAGACCACACATGGATTCACCAGTGTCATTGCATGTGTGCTCTTTTTACTAACAACAACCAGAGTTATTGTATGTGTGTTCTTTTCACATACCACATATGGATCCACTAGTGTCATTGAAATGTGTCTTCTTCTCATTAACCAGAGCTAGAGTCATTGCATGTGTGTTCTCTTCAGAGACCACACATGGATCCACCAGTGTCATTGCATGTGTGTTCTTTTTACTAACAACAACCAGAGTCATTGGCTGTGTGTTCTTTTCACAATCCACCTATGGATCCACCAGTGTCATGGCATGTGTGCTCTTTTTACTAACAACAACCAGAGTCATTGCATGTGTGTTCTTTTTACTAACAACAACCAGAGTCATTGCATGTGTGTTCTCTTCAGAGACCACACGTGGATCCACCGGTGTCATTGCATCTGTGTTCTTTTTACAAACAACAACTGGAGTCATTGCATGTGTGTTCTTTTCACATACCACATATGGATCCACCAGTGTCATTGAAATGTGTGTTCTCTTCACAGACCACACATGGATCCACCAGTGTCATTGCATGTGTGTTCTTTTTATTAACAACAACTGGAGTCATTGCATGTGTGTTCTTTTCACATACCACATATAGATACACCAGTGTCATTGAAATGTGTGTTCTCTTCAGAGACCACACATGGATCCACCAGTGTCATTGCATGTGTGCTCTTTTTACTAATAACAACCAGAGTCATTGCATGTGTGTTCTCTTCAGAGACCACACATGGATCCACCAGTGTCATTGCATGTGTGTTCATTTTACTAACAAAAACCAGAGTCATTGCATGTGTGTTCTTTTCACAATCCACCAATGTATCCACCAGTGTCATTGCATGTGTGCTATTTTTATTAACAACAACCAGAGTCATTGCATGTGTGTTCTTTTTACTAACAACAACCAGAATCATTGCATGTGTGTTCTCTTCAGAGACCACACATGGATCCACCGGTGTCATTGCATCTGTGTTCTTTTTACTAACAACAACTGGAGTCATTGCATGTGTGTTCTTTTCACATACCACATATGGATCCACCAGTGTCATTGAAATGTGTGTTCTCTTCATAGACCACACATGGATTCACCAGTGTCATTGCATGTGTGCTCTTTTTACTAACAACAACCAGAGTCATTGTATGTGTGTTCTTTTCACATACCACATATGGATCCACTAGTGTCATTGAAATGTGTGTTCTTCTCATTAACCAGAGCTAGAGTCATTGCATGTGTGTTCTCTTCAGAGACCACACATGGATCCACCAGTGTCATTGCATGTGTGTTCTTTTTACTAACAACAACCAGAGTCATTGCCTGTGTGTTCTTTTCACAATCCACCTATGGATCCACCAGTGTCATGGCATGTGTGCTCTTTTTACTAACAACAACCAGAGTCATTGCATGTGTGTTCTTTTTACTAACAACAACCAGAGTCATTGCATGTGTGTTCTCTTCAGAGACCACACATGGATCCACCGGTGTCATTGCATCTGTGTTCTTTTACTAACAACAACTGGAGTCATTGCATGTGTGTTCTTTTCACATACCACATATGGATCCACCAGTGTCATTGAAATGTGTGTTCTCTTCACAGACCACACATGGATCCACCAGTGTCATTGCATGTGTGTTCTTTTTATTAACAACAACTGGAGTCATTGCATGTGTGTTCTTTTCACATACCACATATAGATACACTAGTGTCATTGAAATGTGTGTTCTCTTAAGAGACCACACATGGATCCACCAGTGTCATTGCATGTGTGCTCTTTTTACTAATAACAACCAGAGTCATTGCATGTGTGTTCTCTTCAGAGACCACACATGGATCCACCAGTGTCATTGCATGTGTGTTCATTTTACTAACAAAAACCAGAGTCATTGCATGTGTGTTCTTTTCACAATCCACCAATGTATCCACCAGTGTCATTGCATGTGTGCTCTTTTTATTAACAACAACCAGAGTCATTGCATGTGTGTTCTTTTTACTAACAAAAACCAGAGTCATTGAATGTGTGTTCTTTTCAGAGACCACACATGGATCCACCAGTGTCATTGCATGTGTGTTCTTTTTACTAACAACAACTGGAGTCATTGCATGTGTGTTCTTTTCACATACCACATATGGATCCACCAGTATCATTGAAATGTGTGTTCTCTTTAGAGACCACACATGGATCCACTAGTGTCATTGCATGTGTGTTCTCTTCACATACCACACATGGATACACCAGTGTCATTGCATGTGTGTTCTTTTTACTAACAACAACCAGAGTCATTGCATGCGTGTTCTCTTCAGAGACCACACATGGATCCACAGGTGTCATTGTTTGTGTGTTCTTCTCATTAACCACAGCTAGTCATTGAAATGTGTGTTCTCTCTAGAGACAACACATGGATCCACCAGTGTCATTGCATGTGTGCTCTTTTTACTAACAACAACTGGAGTCATTGAAATGTGTGTTCTTCTCATTAACCAGAGCTAGAGTCATTGCATGTGTGTTCTCTTCAGAGACCACACATGGATCCACCAGTGTCATTGCATGTGTGTTCTTTTTACTAACAACAACCAGAGTCATTGCATGTTTGTTCTTTTCACAATCCACCTATGGATCCACCAGTGTCATTGCATGTTTGCTCTTTTTATTAACAACGACCAGAGTCATTGCATGTGTGTTCTTTTTACTAACAACAAGTAGAGTCATTGAATGTGTGTTCTCTTCAGAGACCACACATGGATCCACCAGTGTCACTGCATGTGTGTACTTCTTACTAACAACAACTGGAGTCATTACATGTGTGTTCTTTTCCATACCACATATGGATCCACCAGTGTCATTGAAATGTGTGTTCTCTTCAGAGGCCACACATGGATCCACCTGTGTCATTGCATGTGTGTTCTTTTTAGTAACAACAATTGGAGTCATTGCATGTGTTTTCTTTTTACTAACAACAACCAGAGTCATTGCATGTGTGTTCTCTATAGAGACCACACATGGATCCACTAGTGTCATTGCATGTGTGTTCTCTTCAGAGACCACACATGGATCCACTAGTGTCATTGCATGTGTTCTCTTTTTACTAAAAACAACTAGAGTCATTTCATGACTATTCTTTTCTCATACCACATATGGATCCACCAATGTCCTTGAAATGTCTGTTCTCTTCAGACACCACAAATGGATCCCCTAGTGTCATTGCATGTGTGTTCTTTTTACTAACAACATCTGGAGTCAATGCATGTGTGTTCTTTTTACTAACAATAACCAGAGTCATTGCATGTGTGTTCTATTCAGAGACCACACATGGATCCACTAGTGTCATTGCATGTGTGTTCTTTTTAGTAAAAACTACTGGAGTCATTGCATGTGTGTTCTTTTCACATACCACATATGGATCCACCAGTGTTATTGAAATGTGTGTTCTCTTCAGAGACCACACATGGATCCACCAATGTCATTGCATGTGTGCTCTTTTTACTAAAAACAACCAGAGTCATTGCATGTGTGTTCTCTTCAGAGACCACACAAGGATCCACCAGTGTCATTGAAATGTGTGTTCTCTTCAGAGACCACACATGGATCTACTAGTGTCATTGCATGTGTGTTCTTTTTATTAACAACAACTGGAGTTATTGCATGTGTGTTCTTTCACATACAACATATGTATCCACCAATGTCATTGCATGTGTGTTCACTTCAGAGACCACACATGGATCCACCAGTGTCATTGCATGTGTGTTCTTTTTACTAACAACAACTAGAGTCATTGCATGTGTGTTCTTTTCACATACCACATATGGATACACCGGTGTCATTGAAATGTGTGTTCTCTTCAGAGACCACACATGGATCCACCAGTGTTATTGCATGTGTGTTCTTTTTATTAACAACAACTAGAGTCATTGCATGTGTGTTCTTTCACATACCACATAAGGATCCACCAATGTCATTACATGTGTGTTCACTTCACAGTATACCCACATGGATCCACTAGTGTCATTGCATGTGTGTTCTTTTTACTAACAACAACTAGAGTCATTGCATGTGTGTTCTTTTCACATACCACATATGGATACACCAGTGTCATTGAAATGTGTGTTCTCTTCAGAGACCACACATGGATCCACCAGTGTCATTGCATGTGTGCTCTTTTTACTAACAACAACTAGAGTCATTTCATGACTATTCTTTTCACATACCACATATGGATCCACCAATGTCATTGAAATGTGTGTTCATCTCATTAACCACAGCTAGAGTCATTGCATGTGTGTTCTCTTCAGAGACCACACATGGATCCACCAGTGTCATTGCATGTGTGTTCTCTTTAGAGGCCACACATGGATCCACTAGTGTCATTGCATGTGTGTTCTTTTTACTAACAACAACCAGAGTCATTGCATGTGTGTTCTCTTCAAAGACCACACATGGATCCACCAGTGTCATTGCATGTGTGTTCTTTTTACTAACAACAACCAGAATCATTGCATGTGTGTTCTCTTTAGAGACCACACATGGATCCACCAGTGTCATTGTATGTGTGTTCTTTTTACTAACAACAACTGGAGTCACTGCATGTGTGTTCCTTTCACATACCACATATGGATCCACCAGTGTCATTGAAATGTGTGTTCTCTTCAGAGACCACACATGGATCCAACAGTGTCATTGCATGTGTGCTCTTTTTAGTAACAACAACCAGAGTCATTGCATGTGTGTTCTCTTCAGAGACCACACATGGATCCACAGGTGTCATTATTTGTGTGTTCTTCTCATTAACCACAGCTAGTCATTGAAATGCGTGTTCTCTTTAGAGACCACACATGGAACCACCAGTGTCATTGCATGTGTGCACTTTTTACTAACAACAACTGGAGTCATTGTATGTGTGTTCTTTTCACATACCACATATGGATCCACCAGTGTCATTGAAATGTGTGTTCTTCTCATTAACCAGAGCTAGAGTCATCGCATGAGTGTTCTCTTCACAGACCACACATGGATCCACCGGTGTCATTGCATGTGTGTTCTTTTTACTAACAACAACCAGAGTCATTGCATGTGTGTTCTTTTCACAATCCACCTATGGATCCACCAGGGTCATTGCATGTGTGCCCATTTTACTAACAACAACCATAGTCATTGCATGTGTGTTCTTTTTACTAACAACAACCAGAGTCATTGCATGTGTGTTCTCCTCACAGACCAGACATGGATCCATCGGTGTCATTGCATGTGTGTTCTTTTTACTAACAACAATTGGAGTCATTGCATGTGTGTTCTTTTCACATACCACATATGGATCCACCAGTGTAATTGAAATGTGTGTTCTATTCAGATACCACACATGGATCCACCAGTGTCATTGAATGTGTGCTCTTTTTACTAACAACAACTGGAGTCATTTCATGACTATTCTTTTCACATACCACATATGGATCCACCAGTATCATTGAAATGTGTGTTCTTCTCATTAACCATAGCTAGAGTCATTGCATGTGTGTTCTCTTCAGAGACCACACATGGAACCACCAGTGTCATTTCATGTGTGTTCTCTTTAGAGACCACACATGGATCCAGTAGTGTCATTGCATGTGTGTTCTTTTTACTAACAACAACAGGAGTCATTGCATGTGTGTTCTCTTCAGAGACCACACATGGATCCACCAGTGTCATTGCATGTGTGTTCTTTTTACTAACAACAACCAGAGTCATTGCATGTGTGTTCTCTTTAGAGACCACACATGGATCCTGATGTCATTGCATGTGTGTTCTTTTTACTAACAACAACCAGAGTCATTGCATGTGTGTTCTCTTTAGAGACCACACATGGATCCACCAGTGTCATTGCATGTGTCTTCTTTTTAATAACAACAACTGGAGGCATTACATGTGTGTTCTTTTCACATACCACATATGGATCCACCGGTGTGATTGAGATGTGTGTTCTCTTTAGAGACCACACATGGATCCACCAATTTCATTACATGTGTGCTCTTTTTACGAACAACAAGCAGAGTCATTGCATGTGTGTTCTTTTTACTAACAACAACCAGAGTCATTGCATGTGTATTCTTTTCAGAGACCACACATGGATCCACCAGTGTCATTGCATGTGTGTTCTTTTTACTAACAACATCTGGAGTCATTGCATGTGTGTTCTTTTCACATACCACATATGGATCCACCAGTGTCATTGCATGTGTGTTCTTTTTACTAACAACAACTGGAGTCATTGCATGTGTTTTCTTTTCACATACCACATATGGATCCACCAGTGTCATTGAAATGTGTTCTCTTCAGAGACCACACATGGATACACCAGTGTCATTGCATGTGTGGTGTTTTTATTAACAACAACTAGAGTCATTGCATGTGTGTTCTTTTCACATACCACATATGGATCCACCAGTGTCATTGCATGTGTGTTCTCTTTAGAGACCACACATGGATACACTAGTGTCATTGCATGTGTGTCGTTTTTACTAACAACATCTAGATTCATTGTATGTGTATTCTTTTCACATAACACATATGGATCCACCAGTGTAATTGAAATGTATGTTCTCTTCAGAGACCACACATGGATCCACAAATGTCATTGCATGTGTTCCCTTTTCACTAACAACAACTGGAGTCATTTCATGATTATTCTTTTCACATACCACATATTGAACCACCAATGTTATTGAAATGTGCCTTATTCTCATTAACCACAACTAGATTCATTGCATGTGTGTTCTCTTCAGAGACCACACATGGATCCACCAGTGTCATTGCATGTGTGTTCTCTTTAGAGACCTCACATGGATCCACTAGTGTCATTGCATGCGTGTTCTTTTTACTAACAACAACTAGAGTCATTGCATGTGTGTTCTCTTCAGAGACCACACATGGATCAACCAGTGTCATTGCATTTGTGTTCTTTTTACTAACAACAACCAGAGTCATTGCATGTGTGTTCTATTGAGAGACCACACATGGATCCACCAGTGTCATTGCATGTGTGTTCTTTTTACTAACAACAACTGGAGTCATTGCATGTGTGTTCTTTTCATATACCACATATGGATCCACCAGTGTCATTGAAATGTGTGTTCTCATCATAGACCACACATGGATACACCAGTGTTATTGCATCTGTGCTCTTTTTACTAACAACAACCAGAGTAATTACATGTGTGTTCTCTTCAGAGACCACACATGGATCCACAGGTGTCATTGCATGTGTGTTCTCTTCAGAGACCACACATGGATCCACCAGTGTCATTGCATGTGTTCTCTTTTTACTAACAAAAACTAGAGTCATTTCATGACTATTCTTTTCACATACCACATATGGATCCACAAGTGTCATTGAAATGTGTGTTCTTCTTATTGACCACATCTAGAGTCATTGCATGTGTGTTCTCTTCAGAGACCACACATGGATCCACTAGTATCATTGCATGTGTGCTCTTTTTACTAACAACAACTGGAGTCATTTCATGACTATTCTTTTCACATACCACATATGGATCCACCAGTGTCATTGAAATGTCTGTTCTCTTCAGAGACCACACATAGATCCACCAGTTTCATTGCATGTGGTATCTTTTTACTTACAATAACTGGAGTCATTGCATGTGTGTTCTTTTTACTAAGAGCAACCAGAGTCATTGCATGTGTGTTATCTTTAGAGACCACACATGGATCCACCAGTGTCATTGCATGTGTGTTCTTTTTACTAACAACAACTGGAGTCATTGCATGTGTGTTCTTTTCACATACCACATATGGATCCACTAGTGTCATTGAAATGTGTGTTCTCTTCAGAGACCACACATGGATCCACCAGTGTCATTGCATGTGTGTTCTTTTTACTAACAACAACTAGAGTCATTGCATGTGAGTTCTCTTTAGAGACCACACATGGATCCACCAGTGTCATTGCATGTGTCTTCTTTTTACTAACAACAACTGGAGGCATTACATGTGTGTTCTTTTCACATACCACAGATGGATCCACCGGTGTGATTGGAATGTGTGTTCTCTTCAGAGACCACACATGGATCCACCAATGTCATTGCATGTGTGCTCTTTTTACTAACAACAAACAGAGTCATTGCATGTGTTTTCTTTTTTACTAACAACAACCAGAGTCATTGCATGTGTATTCTTTTCAGAGACCACACATGGATCCACTAGTGTCATTGCATGTGTGTTCTTTTTACTAACAACATCTGGAGTCATTGCATGTGTGTTCTTTTCACATACCACTTATGGATCCACCAGTGTCATTGCATGTGTGTTCTTTTTACTAACAACAACTGGAGTCATTACATGTGTTTTCTTTTCACATACCACATATGGATCCACCAGTGTCATTGAAATGTGTTCTCTTCAGAGACCACACATGGATCCACCAGTGTCATTGCATGTGTGGTTTTTTTATTAACAACAACTGGAGTCATTGCATGTGTGTTCTTTTCACATACCACATATGGATCCACCAGTGTCATTGCATGTGTGTTCTCTTTAGAGACCACACATGGATACACTAGTGTCATTGCATGTGTGTCGTTTTTACTAACAACATCTAGATTCATTTTATGTGTATTCTTTTCACATAACACATGTGGATCCACCAGTGTAATTTAAATGTATGTTCTCTTCAGAGACCAGACATGGATCCACAAATGTCATTGCATGTGTTCTCTTTTCACTAACAACAACTGGAGTCATTTCATGATTATTCTTTTCACATACCACATATTGATCCACCAATGTTATTGAAATGTGTCTTATTCTCATTAACCACAACTAGAGTTATTGCATGTGTGTTCTCTTCAGAGACCACACATGGATCCACCAGTGTCATTGCATGTGTGTTCTCTTTAGAGACCTCACAAGGATCCACTTGTGTCATTGCATGCGTGTTCTTTTTACTAACAACAACTAGAGTCATTGCATGTGTGTTCTCTTCAGAGACCACACATGGATCAACCAGCGTCATTGCATTTGTGTTCTTTTTACTAACAACAACTAGAGTCAGTGCATGTGTGTTCTGTTGAGAGACCACACATGGATCCACTAGTGTCATTGCATGTGTGTTCTTTTTACTAACAACAACTGGAGTCATTGCATGTGTGTTCTTTTCATATACCACATGTGGATCCACCAGTGTCATTGAAATGTGTGTTCTCATCATAGACCACACATGGATCCACCAGTGTCATTGCATCTGTGCTCTTTTTACTAACAACAACCAGAGTAATTACATGTGTGTTCTCTTCAGAGACCACACATGGATCCACAGGTGTCATTGCATGTGTGTTATCTTCAGAGACCACACATGGATCCACCAGTGTCATTGCATGTGTTCTCTTTTTACTAACAAAAACTGGAGTCATTTCATGACTATTCTTTTCACATACCACATATGGATCCACAAGTGTCATTGAAATGTGTGTTCTTCTTATTGACCACAGCTAGAGTCATTGCATGTGTGTTCTCTTCAGAGACCACACATGGATCCACTAGTATCATTGCATGTGTGCTCTTTTTACTAACAACAACTGGAGTCATTTCATGACTATTCTTTTCACATACCACATATGGATCCACCAGTGTCATTGAAATGCCTATTCTCTTCAGAGACCACACATAGATCCACCAGTGTCATTGCATGTGGTATCTTTTTACTTACAATAACTGGAGTCATTGCATGTGTGTTCTTTTTACTAAGGGCAACCCGAGTCATTTCATGTGTGTTATCTTTAGAGACCACACATGGATCCACCAGTGTCATTGCATGTGTGTTCTTTTTACTAACAACAACTGGAGTCATTGCATGTGTGTTCTTTTCACATACCACATATGGATCCACTAGTGTCATTGAAATGTGTGTTCTCTTCAGAGACCACACATGGATCCACCAATGTCATTGCATGTGTGCTGTTTTTACTAACAACAACTAGAGTCATTGCATGTGTGTTCTTTTTACAAACAACAACCAGAGTCATTGCATGTGTGTTCTCTTCAGAGACCACACATGGATCCACCAGTGTCATTGCATGTGTGTTCTTTTTACTAACAACAACCAGAGTCATTGCATGTGTGTTCTCTTTAGAGACCACACATGGATCCCCCAGTGTCATTGCATGTGTCTTCTTTTTACTAACAACAACTGGAGGCATTACATGTGTGTTCTTTTCACATACCACATATGGATCCACCGGTGTCATTGAAATGTGTGTTCACTTCAGAGACCACCCATGATCCACCAATGTCATTTCATGTGTGCTCTTTTTACTAACAACAACCAGAGTCATTGCATGTGTGTTCTTTTTACTAACAACAACCAGAGTCATTGCATGTGTGTTCTCTTCAGAGACCACACATGGATCCACCAGTGTCATTGCATGTGTGTTCTCTTTAGAGACCTCACATGGATCCACTAGTGTCATTGCATGCGTGTTCTTTTTACTAACAACAACTAGAGTCATTGCATGTGTGTTCTCTTCAGAGACCACACATGGATCAACCAGTGTCATTGCATTTGTGTTCTTTTTACTAACAACAACTAGAGTCAGTGCATGTGTGTTCTGTTGAGAGACCACACATGGATCCACCAGTGTCATTGCATGTGTGTTCTTTTTACTAACAACAACTAGAGTCATTGCATGTGAGTTCTTTTCATATACCACATATGGATCCACCAGTGTCATTGAAATGTGTGTTCTCATCATAGACCACACATGGATCCACCAGTGTCATTGCATCTGTGCTCTTTTAACTAACAACAACCAGAGTAATTACATGTGTGTTCTCTTCAGAGACCACACATGGATCCACAGGTGTCATTGCATGTGTGTTATCTTCAGAGACCACACATGGATCCACCAGTGTCATTGCATGTGTTCTCTTTTTACTAACAAAAACTGGAGTCATTTCATGACTATTCTTTTCACATACCACATATGGATCCACAAGTGTCATTGAAATGTGTGTTCTTCTTATTGACCACAGCTAGAGTCATTGCATGTGTGTTCTCTTCAGAGACCACACATGGATCCACTAGTATCATTGCATGTGGGCTCTTTTTACTAACAACAACTGGAGTCATTTCATGACTATTCTTTTCACATACCACATATGGATCCACCAGTGTCATTGAAATGTCTGTGCTCTTCAGAGACCACACATAGATCCACCAGTGTCATTGCATGTGGTATCTTTTTACTTACAATAACTAGAGTCATTGCATGTGTGTTCTTTTTACTAAGAGCAACTAGAGTCATTGCATGTGTGTTATCTTTAGAGACCACACATGGATCCACCAGTGTCATTGCATGTGTGTTCTTTTTACTAACAACAACTGGAGTCATTGCATGTGTGTTCTTTTCACATACCACATATGGATCCACTAGTGTCATTGAAATGTGTGTTCTCTTCAGATACCACACATGGATCCACCAATGTCATTGCATGTGTGCTCTTTTTACTAACAACAACTAGAGTCATTGCATGTGTGTTCTTTTTACAAACAACAACCAGAGTCATTGCATGTGTGTTCTCTTCAGAGACCACACATGGATCCACCAGTGTCATTGCATGTGTGTTCTTTTTACTAACAACCAGAGTCATTCCATGTGTGTTCTCTTTAGAGATCACACATGGATCCACTAGTGTCATTGCATGTGTCTTCTTTTTACTAACAACAACTGGAGGCATTACATGTGTGTTCTTTTCACATACCACATATGGATCCACCGGTGTCATTGAAATGTGTGTTCTCTTCAGATACCACACATGATCCACCAATGTCATTTCATGTGTGCTCTTTTTACTAACAACAACCAGAGTCATTGCATGTGTGTTCTTTTTACTAACAACAACCAGAGTCATTGCATGTGTGTTCTCTTCAAAGACCACACATGGATCCACCAGTGTCATTGCATGTGTGTTCTTTTTACTAACAACATCTGGAGTCATTGCATGTGTGTTCTTGTCACATAGCACATATGGATCCACCAGTGTTATTGCATGTGTGTTCTTTTTACTAACAACAACTGGAGTCATTGCATGTGTGTTCTTTTCACATACCACACATGGATCCACCAGTGTCATTGAAATGTGTTCTCTTCAGAGACCACACATGGATCCACCAGTGTCATTGCATGTGTGGTCTTTTTATTAACAACAACTGGAGTCATTGCATGTGTGTTCTTTTCACATACCACATATGGATCCACCAGTGTCATTGCATGTGTGTTCACTTTAGAGACCACACATGGATCCACCAGTGTCATTGCATGTGTGTTGTTTTTACTAACAACATCTAGATTCATTGTATGTGTATTCTTTTCACATAACACATATGGATCCACCAGTGTAATTGAAATGTATGTTCTCTTCAGAGACCACACATGGATCTACAAGTGTCATTGCATGTGTGCTCTTTTCACTAACAACAACTCGAGTCATTTCATGACTATTCTTTTCACATACCACATATTGATCCACCAATGTTATTGAAATGTGTCTTATTCTCATTAACCACAACTAGAGTCATTGCATGTGTGTTCTTCTTGAGACCACACATGGATCCTGATGTCATTGCATGTGTGTTCTCTTTAGAGACCTCACATGGATCCACTAGTGTCATTGCATGCGTGTTCTTTTTACTAACAACAACTAGAGTCATTGCATGTGTGTTCTCTTCAGAGACCACACATGGATCAACTAGTGTCATTGCATTTGTGTTCTTTTTACTAACAACAACCAGAGTCATTGCATGTGTGTTCTGTTCAGAGACCACACATGGATCCACCAGTGTCATTGCATGTGTGTTCTTTTTACAAACAACAACCAGAGTCATTGCATGTGTGTTCTTTTCATATACCACATATGGATCCACCAGTGTCATTGCATGTGTGTTCTTTTTACTAACAACAACCAGAGTCATTGCATGTGTGTTCTCTTTAGAGACCACACATGGATCCACCAGTGTCATTGCATGTGTCTTCTTTTTACTAACAACAACTGGAGGCATTACATGTGTGTTCTTTTCACATACCACATATGGATCCACCGGTGTCATTGAAATGTGTGTTCTCTTCAGAGACCACACATGATCCACCAATGTCATTTCATGTGTGCTCTTTTTACTAACAACAACCAGAGTCATTGCATGTGTGTTCTTTTTACTAACAACAACCAGAGTCATTGCATGTGTGTTCTCTTCAAAGACCACACATGGATCCACCAGTGTCATTGCATGTGTGTTCTTTTTACTAACAACATCTGGAGTCATTGCATGTGTGTTCTTGTCACATAGCACATATGGATCCACCAGTGTCATTGCATGTGTGTTCTCTTCAGAGACCACACATGGATCCACCAGTGTCATTGCATGTGTGTTCTCTTTAGAGACCTCACATGGATCCACTAGTGTCATTGCATGCGTGTTCTTTTTACTAACAACAACTAGAGTCATTGCATGTGTGTTCTCTTCAGAGACCACACATGGATCAACCAGTGTCATTGCATTTGTGTTCTTTTTACTAACAACAACTAGAGTCAGTGCATGTGTGTTCTGTTGAGAGACCACACATGGATCCACCAGTGTCATTGCATGTGTGTTCTTTTTACTAACAACAACTAGAGTCATTGCATGTGAGTTCTTTTCATATACCACATATGGATCCACCAGTGTCATTGAAATGTGTGTTCTCATCATAGACCACACATGGATCCACCAGTGTCATTGCATCTGTGCTCTTTTAACTAACAACAACCAGAGTAATTACATGTGTGTTCTCTTCAGAGACCACACATGGATCCACAGGTGTCATTGCATGTGTGTTATCTTCAGAGACCACACATGGATCCACCAGTGTCATTGCATGTGTTCTCTTTTTACTAACAAAAACTGGAGTCATTTCATGACTATTCTTTTCACATACCACATATGGATCCACAAGTGTCATTGAAATGTGTGTTCTTCTTATTGACCACAGCTAGAGTCATTGCATGTGTGTTCTCTTCAGAGACCACACATGGATCCACTAGTATCATTGCATGTGGGCTCTTTTTACTAACAACAACTGGAGTCATTTCATGACTATTCTTTTCACATACCACATATGGATCCACCAGTGTCATTGAAATGTCTGTGCTCTTCAGAGACCACACATAGATCCACCAGTGTCATTGCATGTGGTATCTTTTTACTTACAATAACTAGAGTCATTGCATGTGTGTTCTTTTTACTAAGAGCAACTAGAGTCATTGCATGTGTGTTATCTTTAGAGACCACACATGGATCCACCAGTGTCATTGCATGTGTGTTCTTTTTACTAACAACAACTGGAGTCATTGCATGTGTGTTCTTTTCACATACCACATATGGATCCACTAGTGTCATTGAAATGTGTGTTCTCTTCAGATACCACACATGGATCCACCAATGTCATTGCATGTGTGCTCTTTTTACTAACAACAACTAGAGTCATTGCATGTGTGTTCTTTTTACAAACAACAACCAGAGTCATTGCATGTGTGTTCTCTTCAGAGACCACACATGGATCCACCAGTGTCATTGCATGTGTGTTCTTTTTACTAACAACAACCAGAGTCATTGCATGTGTGTTCTCTTTATAGACCACACATGGATCCACCAGTGTCATTGCATGTGTCTTCTTTTTACTAACAACAACTGGAGGCATTACATGTGTGTTCTTTTCACATACCACATATGGATCCACCGGTGTCATTGAAATGTGTGTTCTCTTCAGATACCACACATGATCCACCAATGTCATTTCATGTGTGCTCTTTTTACTAACAACAACCAGAGTCATTGCATGTGTGTTCTTTTTACTAACAACAACCAGAGTCATTGCATGTGTGTTCTCTTCAAAGACCACACATGGATCCACCAGTGTCATTGCATGTGTGTTCTTTTTACTAACAACATCTGGAGTCATTGCATGTGTGTTCTTGTCACATAGCACATATGGATCCACCAGTGTTATTGCATGTGTGTTCTTTTTACTAACAACAACTGGAGTCATTGCATGTGTGTTCTTTTCACATACCACACATGGATCCACCAGTGTCATTGAAATGTGTTCTCTTCAGAGACCACACATGGATCCACCAGTGTCATTGCATGTGTGGTCTTTTTATTAACAACAACTGGAGTCATTGCATGTGTGTTCTTTTCACATACCACATATGGATCCACCAGTGTCATTGCATGTGTGTTCTCTTTAGAGACCACACATGGATCCACCAGTGTCATTGCATGTGTGTTGTTTTTACTAACAACATCTAGATTCATTGTATGTGTATTCTTTTCACATAACACATATGGATCCACCAGTGTAATTGAAATGTATGTTCTCTTCAGAGACCACACATGGATCTACAAGTGTCATTGCATGTGTGCTCTTTTCACTAACAACAACTCGAGTCATTTCATGACTATTCTTTTCACATACCACATATTGATCCACCAATGTTATTGAAATGTGTCTTATTCTCATTAACCACAACTAGAGTCATTGCATGTGTGTTCTCTTCAGAGACCACACATGGATCCACCAGTGTCATTGCATGTGTGTTCTCTTTAGAGACCTCACATGGATCCACTAGTGTCATTGCATGCGTGTTCTTTTTACTAACAACAACTAGAGTCATTGCATGTGTGTTCTCTTCAGAGACCACACATGGATCAACTAGTGTCATTGCATTTGTGTTCTTTTTACTAACAACAACCAGAGTCATTGCATGTGTGTTCTGTTCAGAGACCACACATGGATCCACCAGTGTCATTGCATGTGTGTTCTTTTTACAAACAACAACCAGAGTCATTGCATGTGTGTTCTTTTCATATACCACATATGGATCCACCAGTGTCATTGCATGTGTGTTCTTTTTACTAACAACAACCAGAGTCATTGCATGTGTGTTCTCTTTAGAGACCACACATGGATCCACCAGTGTCATTGCATGTGTCTTCTTTTTACTAACAACAACTGGAGGCATTACATGTGTGTTCTTTTCACATACCACATATGGATCCACCGGTGTCATTGAAATGTGTGTTCTCTTCAGAGACCACACATGATCCACCAATGTCATTTCATGTGTGCTCTTTTTACTAACAACAACCAGAGTCATTGCATGTGTGTTCTTTTTACTAACAACAACCAGAGTCATTGCATGTGTGTTCTCTTCAAAGACCACACATGGATCCACCAGTGTCATTGCATGTGTGTTCTTTTTACTAACAACATCTGGAGTCATTGCATGTGTGTTCTTGTCACATAGCACATATGGATCCACCAGTGTCATTGCATGTGTGTTCTTTTTACTAACAACAACTGGAGTCATTGCATGTGTGTTCTTTTCACATACCACACATGGATCCACCAGTGTCATTGAAATGTGTTCTCTTCAGAGACCACACATGGATCCACCAGTGTCATTGCATGTGTGGTCTTTTTATTAACAACAACTGGAGTCATTGCATGTGTGTTCTTTTCACATACCACATATGGATCCACCAGTGTCATTGCATGTGTGTTCTCTTTAGAGACCACACATGGATCCACCAGTGTCATTGCATGTGTGTTGTTTTTACTAACAACATCTAGATTCATTGTATGTGTATTCTTTTCACATAACACATATGGATCCACCAGTGTAATTGAAATGTATGTTCTCTTCAGAGACCACACATGGATCCACAAGTGTCATTGCATGTGTGCTCTTTTCACTAACAACAACTCGAGTCATTTCATGACTATTCTTTTCACATACCACATATTGATCCACCAATGTTATTGAAATGTTTCTTATTCTCATTAACCACAACTAGAGTCATTGCATGTGTGTTCTCTTCAGAGACCACACATGGATCCACCAGTGTCATTGCATGTGTGTTCTCTTTAGAGAACTCACATGGATCCACTAGTGTCATTGCATGCGTGTTCTTTTTACTAACAACAACTAGAGTCATTGCATGTGTGTTCTCTTCAGAGACCACACATGGATCAACTAGTGTCATTGCATTTGTGTTCTTTTTACTAACAACAACCAGAGTCATTGCATGTGTGTTCTGTTCAGAGACCACACATGGATCCACCAGTGTCATTGCATGTGTGTTCTTTCTACTAACAACAACTGGAGTCATTGCATGTGTGTTCTTTTCACATACCACATATGGATCCACCAATGTCATTGAAATGTGTGTTCTCTTCGGAGACCACACATGGATCCACCAGTGTCATTGCATGTGTGTTATTTTTGTTAAGAACAACTGGAGTCATTGCATGTGTGTTCTTTACACATACCACATATGGATCCACCGGTGTCATTGAAATGTGTGTTCTCTTTAGATACCACACATGGATCCACTAGTGTCATTGCATGTGTGTTCTTTTTACTAACAACAACCAGAGTCATTGCATGTGTGTTCTCTTTAGAGACCACACATGGATCCACCAGTGGCATTGCATGTGTCTTCTTTTTACTAACAACAACTAGAGGCATTACATGTGTGTTCTTTTCACATACCACATATGGATCCACCGGTGTCATTGAAATGTGTGTTCTCTTTAGAGACCACACATGGATCCACCAATGTCAATGCATGTGTGCTCTTTTTACTAACAACAACCAGAGTCATTGCATGTGTGTTCTTTTTACTAACAACAACCAGAGTCATTGCATGTGTGTTCTCTTCAGAGACCACACATGGATCCACCAGTGTCATTGCATGTGTGTTCTTTTTACTAACAACATCTGGAGTCATTGCATGTGTGTTCTTTTCACATACCACATATGGATCCACCAGTGTCATTGCATGTGTGTTCTTTTTACTAACAACAACTGGAGTCATTTCATGTGTGTTCTTTTCACATACCACACATGGATCCACCAGTGTCATTGAAATGTGTTCTCTTCAGAGACCACACATGGATCCACCAGTGTCATTGCATGTGTGGTCTTTTTATTAACAACAACTGGAGTCATTGCATGTGTGTTCTTTTCACATACCACATATGGATCCACCAGTGTCATTGCATGTGTGTTCTCTTTAGAGACCACACATGGATCCACTAGTGTCATTGCATGTGTGTTGTTTTTACTAACAACATCTAGATTGTAAGATCCCTCCTTATTAAAGGAAAAGATCCCTGTGATTGCAATGCTAGTCCCTGGATCATTGCTAGCATCCACAGTTTAAGATGAAGTACACAGATACAAAGGTCGTTTATTACAGTCATTCCAGAGATAAAACATAGTCTTTTACAACTCATGGCCAAAGGCCTAGTACAAGAGTTTATGGAATATGTAAATAAACATAAGTCTTCATCTTCATGTGCCACAGGCAAGCATGTTGAGTGTAGACTCATGACTCCTAATCATCATCAGAGTAACCTGCAACATCATAAGTTACAGCCACAGGGGGTCAATACTTTGGAATAGTATTGGCAAGTGATACCTTAGTATAATTTAAGTGGACTATAAGGCTATATGCATTTGGCTGGTGGAGCTTAGGCTTGCATTGCTCAAAATAGATTTTTCCTTAACTTTTTGAAAACACTAAGTTTTTGCTTGACAAAGACCATCCCAAGGTATCTACCAATCAGAGACTGAAGATCCACTCAGGGCATCTACCAATCAAAGACTGAAGATCCTTTAACCCTTGTTCACCCACAAGTTTTATTTAGAAATTGGAGTGATGATATTCTTGAAGTTTCCATGTCTTGATGCTCAAATTGTCCTTTACTGGGACATGGCTAAGTACTTAGGTTTTACACTGCAGAGGTGGTGCACTTTCCCCACGAGCCTTGGTTTCCCAAGACATGATCCTTCAAGAGCCTTTCCTTAGTCAAATGGACGCTCCAACCTATCAATCCATCTACCACCCACTGTCCAAGAGACTAAGTTCCAGCATCCTAAGATCATGGCAGAGCCCATATTACCAAGTGGCTGCACTTGAAGCTTCTCAAACATTTGACAACTCAAATCTCTTTGTTCCTGGGTGGCCATCCACAAGTGAGATACACAAGGTTCACCAGTACCCTGGCCTTGTGTAACCACTCAACATAACCCAATCTTTCCATTCCACCTGGTGATTCATTAACTTAGTTGTTTTGTTAAATAAAAACAAGTCCTTAGACTTAGAATATTTTTCCATAGTGTGAATATATAAACCACCCTTGTTTTCTAGTAGCTAGGCTAAGCATGGCATGGCAACTTGTCCTTAGGGAATTTCCTAGCAATTCTAGCATTCTATTCTAAATAGGATTTCCCATCATTAGTTGACAAAAGTAACATGCAAGTCCTAACAAAATATATCTAATGCAAGTATAAAATATAGGTAGGGAATATTCATGAAGATATCACTTGCCTTGGTAGTGTGGAGAGTAGCACTTGTCACAATCACAATCACTAGCAAAATCTACACACAAGTTGTAGCATACAATTACACACATATATATACAAACAAAAGTATTATGAATGCATGCATGCATGAATCTACCAAGTGATTTTTGAAAACTTCAACCAAGCAAGTGCATGAATATAGAAACTGAAACTAGTCACAAAGTAGCCAAGACAATTTAAATAACCCTAAAACAAAAATACTAAACTAAATCTATACTTAAAATAGCCTCAAACATGCCTCTGCATTTTAAGCTAATCAAATGGTTACTATTTGCAAAACAAAAGGATAGGCAGAAAGGTCTTGTTTTTCTGAATCCAACGGTATAAAGTTTGCAAAATTCCAACGTGGGGTTCAAAAGATATAGGCAAATGAATTTGGATCAAATTTCTGATTTTAAATTCTATTCTCAGATCTAACCTAGCCACGCGTCATGTTACGATTCGCTCGTGCAGGGTTCGCTGGATCGAGCTCCACAGCCGTAGGATCTAAATGAAATCTGGCGGCTCAGATCGCGTACCGCTTCGGGGTTAAGTGGATCTATCCTAGCGCTACGATGCAGATCTAACGGCTACTTCTCCGGCAAGAATCGGCGCTGGCGCGGCTACCGCCGGAATCGTCGGTCGATGATGTTGCGATGATGCGACGGCGAGGAAGAAGGAGGTGGCTTACCGGGCTCAGGAGGTCACGGCGAAGCTTGTCGTACTTCGCGGTTGGTCAAGGCGCCGGACAAGGTTGCGATTGCTCGCCGGAGTTCCGTGGTATTGCGTCGGTGGTCGTGGACGTCGTGAATCACCCCAAGGCAAGTCGAGGACACGGTTAGGTTCGCAGGTCAAGGCGCGTAGTGAGCATGAACTAGGGCGCGGGCGGTGCGGACTTACCACTAGAGCTCGTCGGAGTTGATGTCGCCGTCGGTGCTCGCGGTGTAAAGTGGAACCGGCGACACAGGCGATGCAGACGGAACTAGCGAGGTCGATGAATGCGCAAGGATTCACCGAGCAGGATAGCAAACGAGAGGCGAGGGAACACCGGGCTCACCGGAATCGATCGCGGAGAGGTTACATCCGGCGGTGCAAAGCTGATTGAGGCGACTGGTGGCGGAGTGAGCGAGGTGTCCGGGGAAAAGATCGTGGGCGAGGATCTTATAGTGGGGAATCGGCAGGAACGCCGGGTTTAAAGCCCATTTACGCCGCGCCATTACCGGCCTTCCTTTGCCGCGGCGGCGTGGTCGCAGCGATCTGGGGAAGACGGCGGCGTGGACGGGCCGTTTGTCGGCGAGTCTTGGCGGTGTGCAGTGGGCTTTGTCTGCATGGGCTCGCGCGTGAGAGAAGAAAAAGGAGGACCCCGGGTGGGCTTGCTGGGCTGGATCCGCTGCTGGGCCAGATTCTGGCCGCTCGGCCTTTTTCTTTTCTTTAGCCTTTTTCTTTTTCTAATTCTATTTTCTGAATAGAATTTGATATGAATTCAAATCCTTTTGAATTCAAATTTCTTTAAGGGATTTTGCAGGGTTCTTGTGGGTTCAAATGCAGTCAAATAACCATGTGGTTACCTTGCAAGGTTTGGTCAAGCTTGGGTTTCAAAATAAACAGAGACTTTGTCTCTTTGTCTCTAGTTGCCAATATTTGGAATGGGGTTTAGAAAATATTTCTAAATTGGATTTTGGGTTTAAATGCTTCTCCTATTCTTTCCAACCATGGAGGCAAGCAAACAAGTACCTAAGCATTCAAGTCTCAAAAGGTGATGGCCAATTGAGATAAAATGCCCACATGAAATCATAGCTCAAACTTCTGCCTCTAAATGATTTTGAGAAAAACCCTATATGAATGAATGATGCAAGAATGATATGAATGAGTTTTGAAACATGATTTTTTTAGGGATGTTACATAGATTCATTGTATGTGTATTATTTTCACATAACACATATGGATCCACCAGTGTAATTGAAATGTATGTTCTCTTCAGAGACCACACATGGATCCACAAGTGTCATTGCATGTGTGCTCTTTTCACTAACAACAACTGGAGTCATTTCATGACTATTCTTTTCACATACCACATATTGATCCACCGATGTTATTGAAATGTGTCTTACTCTCATTAACGACAACTAGAGTCATTGCATGTGTGTTCTCTTTAGAGACCACACATGGATCCACCAGTGTCATTGCATGTGTGTTCTTTTTACTAACAACAACTAGAGTCATTGCATGTGTGTTCTCTTCAGAGACCACACATGGATCAACCAGTGTCATTGCATTTGTGTTCTTTTTACTAACAACAACCAGAGTCATTGCATGTGTGTTCTGTTCAGAGACCACACATGGATCCACCAGTGTCATTGCATGTGTGTTCTTTCTACTAACAACAACTGGAGTCATTGCATGTGTGTTATTTTCATATACCACATATGGATCCACCAGTGTCATTGAAATGTGTGTTCTCTGCATAGACCACACATGGATCCACCAGTGTCATTGCATCATGCTCTTTTTACTAACAACAACGAGTCATTACATGTGTGTTCTCTTGGAGACCACATGGATCCACAGGTGTCATTGCATGTGTGTTCTCTTCAGAGACCACAGATGGATCCACCAGTGTCATTGCATGTGTTCTCTTTTTACTAGCAACAACTCGAGTCATTTCATGACTATTCTTTTCACATACCACCTATGGGTCCACAAGTGTCATTGAAATGTGTGTTCTTCTCATTGACCACAGCTAGAGTCATTGCATGTGTGTTCTCTTAAGAGACTACACATGGATCCACTGGTATCATTGCATGTGTGCTCTTTTTACTAACAACAACTGGAGTCATTTCATGACTATTCTTTTCACATACCACATATGGATCCACCAGTGTCATTGAAATGGCTGTTCTCTTCAGAGACCACACAGAGATCCACCAGTGTCATTGCATGTGGTATCTTTTTACTTAAAATAACTGGAGTCATTGCATGTGTGTTCTTTTTAGTAACAACAACCAGAGTCATTTCATGTGTGTTATCTTGGAGACCACACATGGATCCACGAGTGTCATTGCATGTGTGTTCTTTTACTAACAACAACTGAGTCATTGCATGTGTGTTCTTTTCACATACCACATATGGATCCACCTGTCATTGAAATGTGTGTTCTCTTCCCAGACCACACATGGATCCACCAATGTCATTGCATGTGTGCTCTTTTTACTAACAACATCTAGAGTCATTGCATGTGTGTTCTTTTTACAAACAACAACCAGAGTCATTGCATGTGTGTTCTCTTTAGAGACCACACATGGATCCACCAGTGTCATTGTAGGTGTGTTCTTTTTACTAACAACAAGTGGAGTCATTGCATGTGTGTTCTTTTCACATACCACATATGGATCCACCAATGTCATTGAAATGTGTGTTCTCTTAGGAGACCACACATGGATCCACCTGATGTCATTGCATGTGTGTTATTTTGTTAAGAACAACTGGAGTCATTGCGTGTGTGTTCTTTTCACATACCATATGAATCCACAGTGTCATTTCATGTGTGTTCTCTTTAGAGACCTCACATGGATCCACTAGTGTCATTGCATGCGTGTTCTTTTTACTAACAACAACTAGATTCATTGCATGTGTGTTCTCTTCAGAGACCACACATGGATCAACCAGTGTCATTGCATTTGTGTTCTTTTTACTAACAACCAGAGTCATTGCATGTGTGTTCTGTTGAGAGACCACACATGGATCCACCTGATGTCATTGCATGTGTGTTCTTTTACTAACAACAAGCTGGAGTCATTGCATGTGTGTTCTTTTCAAATACCACATATGGATCCACCAGTGTCATTGAAATGTGTGTTCTCATCATAGACCACACATGGATCCACCAGTGTCATTGCATCTGTGCTCTTTTTACTAACAACAACTAGAGTAATTACACGTTTGTTCTCTTCAGAGACCACACATGGATCCACAGGTGTCATTGCATGTGTGTTCTCTTGAGACCACATGGATCCACCAGTGTCATTGCATGTGTGCTCTTTTTACTAACAACTAGAGTCATTTCATGACTATTCTTTTCACATACCACATATGGATCCACCAGTATCATTGAAATGTGTGTTCTTCTCATTAACCACAGCTAGAGTCATTGCATGTGTGTTCTCTTAAGAGACTACACATGGATCCACTGGTATCATTGCATGTGTGCTCTTTTTACTAACAACAACTGGAGTCATTTCATGACTATTCTTTTCACATACCACATATGGATCCACCTGTCATTGAAATATGTTCTCTTGAGACCACACGAG
Organism: Avena insularis; assembly: GCA_023614405.1. Lineage (NCBI taxonomy): Eukaryota > Viridiplantae > Streptophyta > Magnoliopsida > Poales > Poaceae > Avena > Avena insularis. Next base: position 382,873,178 of record CM042688.1, read on the forward strand.
ATCCACAGTGTCTTTGCATGTGGTATCTTATTACTTAAAATAACTGGAGTCATTGCATGTGTGTTCTTTTTAGTAACAACAACCAGAGTCATTGCATGTGTGTTATCTTCAGAGACCACACATGGATCCACGAGTGTCATTGCATGTGTGTTCTTTTTACTAACAACAACTGGAGTCATTGCATGTGTGTTCTTTTCACATACCACATATGGATCCACCTGTGTCATTGAAATGTGTGTTCTCTTCAGAGACCACACATGGATCCACCAGTGTCATTGCATGTGTGCTCTTTTTACTAACAACAACTAGAGTCATTGCATGTGTGTTCTTTTTACAAACAACAACCAGAGTCATTGCATGAGTGTTCTCTTGAGACCACACATGGATCCTGATGTCATTGTAGGTGTGTTCTTTTACTAACAACAAGTGGAGTCATTGCATGTGTGTTCTTTTCACATACCACATATGGATCCACCAATGTCATTGAAATGTGTGTTCTCTTCCGAGACCACACATGGATCCACCTGTGTCATTACATGTGTGTTATTTTTGTTAAGAACAACTGGAGTCATTATGTGTGTTCTTTTCACATACCACATATGAATCCACCAGTGTCATTGCATGTGTGTTCTCTTTAGAGACCTCACATGGATCCACTAGTGTCATTGCATGCGTGTTCTTTTTACTAACAACAACTAGATTCATTGCATGTGTGTTCTCTTCAGAGACCACACATGGATCAACCAGTGTCATTGCATTTGTGTTCTTTTTACTAACAACAACCAGAGTCATTGCATGTGTGTTCTGTTGAGAGACCACACATGGATCCACCAGTGTCATTGCATGTGTGTTCTTGTTACTAACAACAACTGGAGTCATTGCATGTGTGTTCTTTTCAAATACCACATATGGATCCACCAGTGTCATTGAAATGTGTGTTCTCATCATAGACCACACATGGATCCACCAGTGTCATTGCATCTGTGCTCTTTTTACTAACAACAACTAGAGTAATTACACGTTTGTTCTCTTCAGAGACCACACATGGATCCACAGGTGTCATTGCATGTGTGTTCTCTTCAGAGACCACACATGGATCCACCAGTGTCATTGCATGTGTGCTCTTTTTACTAACAACAACTAGAGTCATTTCATGACTATTCTTTTCACATACCACATATGGATCCACCAGTATCATTGAAATGTGTGTTCTTCTCATTAACAACAGCTAGAGTCATTGCATGTGTGTTCTCTTAAGAGACTACACATGGATCCACTGGTATCATTGCATGTGTGCTCTTTTTACTAACAACAACTGGAGTCATTTCATGACTATTCTTTTCACATACCACATATGGATCCACCAGTGTCATTGAAATGGCTGTTCTCTTCAGAGACCACACAGAGATCCACCAGTGTCTTTGCATGTGGTATCTTTTTACTTAAAATAACTGGAGTCATTGCATGTGTGTTCTTTTTAGTAACAACAACCAGAGTCATTGCATGTGTGTTATCTTTAGAGACCACACATGGATCCACGAGTGTCATTGCATGTGTGTTCTTTTTACTAACAACAACTGGAGTCATTGCATGTGTGTTCTTTTCACATACCACATATGGATCCACCTGTGTCATTGAAATGTGTGTTCTCTTGAGACCACATGGATCCACCAATGTCATTGCATGTGTGCTCTTTTTACTAACAACAACTAGAGTCATTGCATGTGTGTTCTTTTTACAAACAACAACCAGAGTCATTGCATGTGTGTTCTCTTCAGAGACCACACATGGATCCACCAGTGTCATTGTAGGTGTGTTCTTTTTACTAACAACAAGTGGAGTCATTGCATGTGTGTTCTTTTCACATACCACATATGGATCCACCAATGTCATTGAAATGTGTGTTCTCTTCGGAGACCACACATGGATCCACCAGTGTCATTACATGTGTGTTATTTTTGTTAAGAACAACTGGAGTCATTGCGTGTGTGTTCTTTTCACATACCACATATGAATCCACCAGTGTCATTGCATGTGTGTTCTCTTTAGAGACCTCACATGGATCCACTAGTGTCATTGCATGCGTGTTCTTTTTACTAACAACAACTAGATTCATTGCATGTGTGTTCTCTTCAGAGACCACACATGGATCAACCAGTGTCATTGCATTTGTGTTCTTTTTACTAACAACAACCAGAGTCATTGCATGTGTGTTCTGTTGAGAGACCACACATGGATCCACCAGTGTCATTGCATGTGTGTTCTTGTTACTAACAACAACTGGAGTCATTGCATGTGTGTTCTTTTCAAATACCACATATGGATCCACCAGTGTCATTGAAATGTGTGTTCTCATCATAGACCACACATGGATCCACCAGTGTCATTGCATCTGTGCTCTTTTTACTAACAACAACTAGAGTAATTACACTTTTTTTCTCTTCTGAGACCTCACATGGATCCACAGGTGTCATTGCATGTGTGTTCTCTTCAGAGACCACACATGGATCCACCAGTGTCATTGCATGTGTGCTCTTTTTACTAACAACAACTAGAGTCATTTCATGACTATTCTTTTCACATACCACATATGGATCCACCAGTATCATTGAAATGTGTGTTCTTCTCATTAACAACAGCTAGAGTCATTGCATGTGTGTTCTCTTAAGAGACTACACATGGATCCACTGGTATCATTGCATGTGTGCTCTTTTTACTAACAACAACTGGAGTCATTTCATGACTATTCTTTTCACATACCACATATGGATCCACCAGTGTCATTGAAATGGCTGTTCTCTTCAGAGACCACACAGAGATCCACCAGTGTCATTGCATGTGGTATCTTTTTACTTAAAATAACTGGAGTCATTGCATGTGTGTTATTTTTAGTAACAACAACCAGAGTCATTGCATGTGTGTTATCTTCAGAGACCACACATGGATCCACGAGTGTCATTGCATGTGTGTTCTTTTTACTAACAACAACTGGAGTCATTGCATGTGTGTTCTTTTCACATACCACATATGGATCCACCTGTGTCATTGAAATGTGTGTTCTCTTTAGAGACCACACATGGATCCACCAATGTCATTGCATGTGTGCTCTTTTTACTAACAACAACTAGAGTCATTGCATGTGTGTTCTTTTTACAAACAACAACCAGAGTCATTGCATGTGTGTTCTCTTGAGACCACACATGGATCCTGATGTCATTGTAGGTGTGTTCTTTTTACTAACAACAAGTGGAGTCATTGCATGTGTGTTCTTTTCACATACCACATATGGATCCACCAATGTCATTGAAATGTGTGTTCTCTTCGGAGACCACACATGGATCCTGATGTCATTGCATGTGTGTTATTTTGTTAAGAACAACTGAGTCATTATGTGTGTTCTTTTCACATACCACATATGAATCCACAGTGTCATTGCATGTGTGTTCTCTTCAGAGACCTCACATGGATCCACTAGTGTCATTGCATGCGTTCTTTTTACTCACAACAACTAGATTCATTGCATGTGTGTTCTCTTCAGAGACCACACATGGATCAACCAGTGTCATTGCATTTGTGTTCTTTTTACTAACAACAACCAGAGTCATTGCATGTGTGTTCTGTTGAGAGACCACACATGGATCCACCAGTGTCATTGCATGTGTGTTCTTTTTACTAACAACAACTGGAGTCATTGCATGTGTGTTCTTTTCAAATACCACATATGGATCCACCAGTGTCATTGAAATGTGTGTTCTCATCATAGACCACACATGGATCCACCAGTGTCATTGCATCTGTGCTCTTTTTACTAACAACAAATAGAGTAATTACACGTTTGTTCTCTTTCAGACCACACATGGATCCACCAGTGTCATTGCATGTGTGTTCTCTTCAGAGACCACACATGGATCCACCAGTGTCATTGCATGTGTGCTCTTTTTACTAACAACAACTAGAGTCATTTCATGACTATTCTTTTCACATACCACATATGGATCCATCAGTATCATTGAAATGTGTGTTCTTCTCATTAACCACAGCTAGAGTCATTGCATGTGTGTTCTCTTAAGAGACTACACATGGATCCACTGGTATCATTGCATGTGTGCTCTTTTTACTAACAACAACTGGAGTCATTTCATGACTATTCTTTTCACATACCACATATGGATCCACCAGTGTCATTGAAATGGCTGTTCTCTTCAGAGACCACACAGAGATCCACCAGTGTCATTGCATGTGGTATCTTTTTACTTAAAATAACTGGAGTCATTGCATGTGTGTTCTTTTTAGTAACAACAACCAGAGTCATTGCATGTGTGTTATCTTCAGAGACCACACATGGATCCACGAGTGTCATTGCATGTGTGTTCTTTTTACTAACAACAACTGGAGTCATTGCATGTGTGTTCTTTTCACATACCACATATGGATCCACCTGTGTCATTGAAATGTGTGTTCTCTCCAGAGACCACACATGGATCCACCAATGTCATTGCATGTGTGCTCTTTTTACTAACAACAACTAGAGTCATTACATGTGTGTTCTTTTTACAAACAACAACCAGAGTCATTGCATGTGTGTTCTCTTCAGAGACCACACATGGATCCACCAGTGTCATTGTAGGTGTGTTCTTTTTACTAACAACAAGTGGAGTCATTGCATGTGTGTTCTTTTCACATACCACATATGGATCCACCAATGTCATTGAAATGTGTGTTCTCTTCGGAGACCACACATGGATCCACCAGTGTCATTGCATGTGTGTTATTTTTGTTAAGAACAACTGGAGTCATTGCGTGTGTGTTCTTTTCACATACCACATATGAATCCACCAGTGTCATTGCATGTGTGTTCTCTTTAGAGACCTCACATGGATCCACTAGTGTCATTGCATGCGTGTTCTTTTTACTAACAACAACTAGATTCATTGCATGTGTGTTCTCTTCAGAGACCACACATGGATCAACCAGTGTCATTGCATTTGTGTTCTTTTTACTAACAAAAACCAGAGTCATTGCATGTGTGTTCTGTTGAGAGACCACACATGGATCCACCAGTGTCATTGCATGTGTGTTCTTTTTACTAACAACAACTGGAGTCATTGCATGTGTGTTCTTTTCAAATACCACATATGGATCCACCAGTGTCATTGAAATGTGTGTTCTCATCATAGACCACACATGGATCCACCAGTGTCATTGCATCTATGCTCTTTTTACTAACAACAACTAGAGTAATTACACGTTTGTTCTCTTCAGAGACCACACATGGATCCACAGGTGTCATTTCATGTGTGTTCTCTTCAGAGACCACACATGGATCCACCAGTGTCATTGCATGTGTGCTCTTTTTACTAACAACAACTAGAGTCATTTCATGACTATTCTTTTCACATACCACCAGTATCATTGAAATGTGTGTTCTTCTCATTAACCACAGCGAGAGTCATTGCATGTGTGTTCTCTTCAGAGACCACACATGGATCCACCAGTGTCATTTCATGTGTGTTCTCTTTAGAGACCACACATGGATCCACTAGTGTCATTGCATGTGTGTTCTTTTTACTAACAACAACAAGAGTCATTGCATGTGTGTTCTCTTTAGATACCACACATGGATCCACCAGTGTCATTGCATGTGTGTTCTTTTTACTAACAACAACCAGAGTCATTGCATGTGTGTTCTCTTTAGAGACCACACATGGATCCACAAGTGTCATTGAAATGTGTGTTCTTCTTATTGACCACAGCTAGAGTCATTGCATGTGTGTTCTCTTCAGAGACCACACATGGATCCACTAGTATCATTGCATGTGTGCTCTTTTTACTAACAACAACTGGAGTCATTTCATGACTATTCTTTTCACATACCACATATGGATCCACCAGTGTCATTGAAATGCCTATTCTCTTCAGAGACCACACATAGATCCACCAGTGTCATTGCATGTGGTATCTTTTTACTTACAATAACTGGAGTCATTGCATGTGTGTTCTTTTTACTAAGAGCAACCAGAGTCATTTCATGTGTGTTATCTTTAGAGACCACACATGGATCCACCAGTGTCATTGCATGTGTGTTCTTTTTACTAACAACAACTGGAGTCATTGCATGTGTGTTCTTTTCACATACCACATATGGATCCACTAGTGTCATTGAAATGTGTGTTCTCTTCAGAGACCACACATGGATCCACCAATGTCATTGCATGTGTGTTCTTTTTACTAACAACAACTAGAGTCATTGCATGTGTGTTCTTTTTACAAACAACAACCAGAGTCATTGCATGTGTGTTCTCTTCAGAGACCACACATGGATCCACCAGTGTCATTGCATGTGTGTTCTTTTTACTAACAACAACCAGAGTCATTGCATGTGTGTTCTCTTTAGAGACCACACATGGATCCCCCAGTGTCATTGCATGTGTCTTCTTTTTACTAACAACAACTGGAGGCATTACATGTGTGTTCTTTTCACATACCACATATGGATCCACCGGTGTCATTGAAATGTGTGTTCACTTCAGAGACCACCCATGATCCACCAATGTCATTTCATGTGTGCTCTTTTTACTAACAACAACCAGAGTCATTGCATGTGTGTTCTTTTTACTAACAACAACCAGAGTCATTGCATGTGTGTTCTCTTCAGAGACCACACATGGATCCACCAGTGTCATTGCATGTGTGTTCTCTTTAGAGACCTCACATGGATCCACTAGTGTCATTGCATGCGTGTTCTCTTAACTAACAACTAGAGTCATTGCATGTGTGTTCTCTTCAGAGACCACACATGGATCAACCAGTGTCATTGCATTTGTGTTCTTTTTACTAACAACAACTAGAGTCAGTGCATGTGTGTTCTGTTGAGAGACCACACATGGATCCACCAGTGTCATTGCATGTGTGTTCTTTTTACTAACAACAACTGGAGTCATTGCATGTGTGTTCTTTTCATATACCACATATGGATCCACCAGTGTCATTGAAATGTGTGTTCTCATCATAGACCACACATGGATCCACCAGTGTCATTGCATCTGTGCTCTTTTAACTAACAACAACCAGAGTAATTACATGTGTGTTCTCTTCAGAGACCACACATGGATCCACAGGTGTCATTGCATGTGTGTTATCTTCAGAGACCACACATGGATCCACCAGTGTCATTGCATGTGTTCTCTTTTTACTAACAAAAACTGGAGTCATTTCATGACTATTCTTTTCACATACCACATATGGATCCACAAGTGTCATTGAAATGTGTGTTCTTCTTATTGACCACAGCTAGAGTCATTGCATGTGTGTTCTCTTCAGAGACCACACATGGATCCACTAGTATCATTGCATGTGTGCTCTTTTTATTAACAACAACTGGAGTCATTTCATGACTATTCTTTTCACATACCACATATGGATCCACCAGTGTCATTGAAATGTCTGTGCTCTTTCAGAGACCACACATAGATCCACCAGTGTCATTGCATGTGGTATCTTTTTACTTACAATAACTAGAGTCATTGCATGTGTGTTCTTTTTACTAAGAGCAACCAGAGTCATTGCATGTGTGTTATCTTAAGAGACCACACATGGATCCACCAGTGTCATTGCATGTGTGTTCTTTTTACTAACAACAACTGGAGTCATTGCATGTGTGTTCTTTTCACATACCACATATGGATCCACTAGTGTCATTGAAATGTGTGTTCTCTTCAGAGACCACACATGGATCCACCAATGTCATTGCATGTGTGCTCTTTTTACTAACAACAACTAGAGTCATTGCATGTGTGTTCTTTTTACAAACAACAACCAGAGTCATTGCATGTGTGTTCTCTTCAGAGACCACACATGGATCCACCAGTGTCATTGCATGTGTGTTCTTTTTACTAACAACAACCAGAGCCATTGCATGTGTGTTCTCTTTAGAGACCACACATGGATCCACCAGTGTCATTGCATGTGTCTTCTTTTTACTAACAACAACTGGAGGCATTACATGTGTGTTCTTTTGACATACCACATATGGATCCACCGGTGTCATTGAAATGTGTGTTCTGTTCAGAGACCACACATGATCCACCAATGTCATTTCATGTGTGCTCTTTTTACTAACAATAACCAGAGTCATTTCATGTGTGTTCTTTTTACTAACAACAACCAGAGTCATTGCATGTGTGTTCTCTTCAAAGACCACACATGGATCCACCAGTGTCATTGCATGTGTGTTCTTTTTACTAACAACATCTGGAGTCATTGCATGTGTGTTCTTGTCACATAGCACATATGGATCCACCAGTGTTATTGCATGTGTGTTCTTTTTACTAACAACAACTGGAGTCATTGCATGTGTGTTCTTTTCACATACCACACATGGATCCACCAGTGTCATTGCATGTGTGGTCTTTTTATTAACAACAACTGGAGTCATTGCATGTGTGTTCTTTTCACATACCACATATGGATCCACCAGTGTCATTGCATGTGTGTTCTCTTTAGAGACCACACATGGATCCTGATGTCATTGCATGTGTGTTGTTTTTACTAACAACATCTAGATTCATTGTATGTGTATTCTTTTCACATAACACATATGGATCCACCAGTGTAATTGAAATGTATGTTCTCTTCAGAGACCACACATGGATCTACAAGTGTCATTGCATGTGTGCTCTTTTCACTAACAACAACTCGAGTCATTTCATGACTATTCTTTTCACATACCACATATTGATCCACCGATGTTATTGAAATGTGTCTTATTCTCATTAACCACAACTAGAGTCATTGCATGTGTGTTCTCTTCAGAGACCACACATGGATCCACCAGTGTCATTGCATGTGTGTTCTCTTTAGAGACCTCACATGGATCCACTAGTGTCATTGCATGCGTGTTCTTTTTACTAACAACAACTAGAGTCATTGCATGTGTGTTCTCTTCAGAGACCACAAATGGATACACAAGTGTCATTGAATTAGTGTTCTTTTACTAACAACAACCAGTCATTGCATGTGTGTTCTGTTCAGAGACCACACATGGATCCACCAGTGTCATTGCATGTGTGTTCTTTTTACAAACAACAACCAGATTCATTGCATGTGTGTTCTTTTCATATACCACATATGGATCCACCAGTGTCATTGCATGTGTGTTCTTTTTACTAACAACAACGGGAGTCATTGCATGTGTGTTCTATTAACATTCCACACATGGATCCACCGATGTCATTGCATGTGTCTTCTTTTTACTAACAACAACTGGAGGCATTACATGTGTGTTCTTTTCACATACCACATATGGATCCACCGGTGTCATTGAAATGTGTGTTCTCTTCAGAGACCACACATGATCCACCAATGTCATTTCATGTGTGCTCTTTTTACTAACAACAACCAGAGTCATTGCATGTGTGTTCTTTTTACTAACAACAACCAGAGTCATTGCATGTGTGTTCTCTTCAAAGACCACACATGGATCCACCAGTGTCATTGCATGTGTGTTCTTTTTACTAACAACATCTGGAGTCATTGCATGTGTGTTCTTGTCACATAGCACATATGGATCCACCAGTGTCATTGCATGTGTGTTCTTTTTACTAACAACAACTGGAGTCATTGCATGTGTGTTCTTTTCACATTCCACACATGGATCCACCAGTGTCATTGAAATGTGTTCTCTTCAGAGACCACACATGGATCCACCAGTGTCATTGCATGTGTGGTCTTTTTATTAACAACAACTGGAGTCATTGCATGTGTGTTCTTTTCACATACCACATATGGATCCACGAGAGTCATTGCATGTGTGTTCTCTTCAGAGACCACACATGGATCCACCAGTGTCATTGCATGTGTGTTGTTTTTACTAACAACATCTAGATTCATTGTATGTGTATTCTTTTCACATAACACATATGGATCCACCAGTGTAATTGAAATGTATGTTCTCTTCAGAGACCACACATGGATCCACAAGTGTCATTGCATGTGTGCTCTTTTCACTAACAACAACTCGAGTCATTTCATGACTATTCTTTTCACATACCACATATTGATCCACCAATGTTATTGAAATGTGTCTTATTCTCATTAACCACAACTAGAGTCATTGCATGTGTGTTCTCTTCAGAGACCACACATGGATCCACCAGTGTCATTGCATGTGTGTTCTCTTTAGAGACCTCACATGGATCCACTAGTGTCATTGCATGCGTGTTCTTTTTACTAACAACAACTAGAGTCATTGCATGTGTGTTCTCTTTAGAGACCACACATGGAACACCAGTGTCATTGCATTTGTGTTCTTTTTACTAACAACAACCAGAGTCATTGCATGTGTGTTCTGTTCAGAGACCACACATGGATCCACCAGTGTCATTGCATGTGTGTTCTTTCTACTAACAACAACTGGAGTCATTGCATGTGTGTTCTTTTCACATACCACATATGGATCCACCAATGTCATTGAAATGTGTGTTCTCTTCGGAGACCACACATGGATCCTGATGTCATTGCATGTGTGTTATTTTTGTTAAGAACAACTGGAGTCATTGCATGTGTGTTCTTTACACATACCACATATGGATCCACCAGTGTCATTGAAATGTGTGTTCTCTTTAGATACCACACATGGATCCACTAGTGTCATTGCATGTGTGTTCTTTTTACTAACAACAACCAGAGTCATTGCATGTGTGTTCTCTTTAGAAACCACACATGGATCCACCAGTGGCATTGCATGTGTCTTCTTTTTACTAACAACAACTAGAGGCATTACATGTGTGTTCTTTTCACATACCACATATGGATCCACCGGTGTCATTGAAATGTGTGTTCTCTTTAGAGACCACACATGGATCCACCAATGTCAATGCATGTGTGCTCTTTTTACTAACAACAACCAGAGTCATTGCATGTGTGTTCTTTTTACTAACAACAACCAGAGTCATTGCATGTGTGTTCTCTTCAGAGACCACACATGGATCCACCAGTGTCATTGCATGTGTGTTCTTTTTACTAACAACATCTGGAGTCATTGCATGTGTGTTCTTTTCACATACCACATATGGATCCACCAGTGTCATTGCATGTGTGTTCTTTTTACTAACCACAACTGGAGTCATTTCATGTGTGTTCTTTTCACATACCACACATGGATCCACCAGTGTCATTGAAATGTGTTCTCTTCAGAGACCACACATGGATCCACCAGTGTCATTGCATGTGTGGTCTTTTTATTAACAACAACTGGAGTCATTGCATGTGTGTTCTTTTCACATACCACATATGGATCCACCAGTGTCATTGCATGTGTGTTCTCTTTAGAGACCACACATGGATCCACTAGTGTCATTGCATGTGTGTTGTTTTTACTAACAAAATCTAGATTCATTGTATGTGTATTATTTTCACATAACACATATGGATCCACCAGTGTAATTGAAATGTATGTTCTCTTCAGAGACCACACATGGATCCACAAGTGTCATTGCATGTGTGCTCTTTTCACTAACAACAACTGGAGTCATTTCATGACTATTCTTTTCACATACCACATATTGATCCACCGATGTTATTGAAATGTGTCTTACTCTCATTAACGACAACTAGAGTCATTGCATGTGTGTTCTCTTTAGAGACCACACATGGATCCACCAGTGTCATTGCATGTGTGTTCTTTTTACTAACAACAACTAGAGTCATTGCATGTGTGTTCTCTTCAGAGACCACACATGGATCAACCAGTGTCATTGCATTTGTGTTCTTTTTACTAACAACAACCAGAGTCATTGCATGTGTGTTCTGTTCAGAGACCACACATGGATCCACCAGTGTCATTGCATGTGTGTTCTTTCTACTAACAACAACTGGAGTCATTGCATGTGTGTTATTTTCATATACCACATATGGATCCACCAGTGTCATTGAAATGTGTGTTCTCTGCATAGACCACACATGGATCCACCAGTGTCATTGCATCTGTGCTCTTTTTACTAACAACAACCAGAGTCATTACATGTGTGTTCTCTTCAGAGACCACACATGGATCCACAGGTGTCATTGCATGTGTGTTCTCTTCAGAGACCACAGATGGATCCACCAGTGTCATTGCATGTGTTCTCTTTTTACTAGCAACAACTCGAGTCATTTCATGACTATTCTTTTCACATACCACCTATGGGTCCACAAGTGTCATTGAAATGTGTGTTCTTCTCATTGACCACAGCTAGAGTCATTGCATGTGTGTTCTCTTAAGAGACTACACATGGATCCACTGGTATCATTGCATGTGTGCTCTTTTTACTAACAACAACTGGAGTCATTTCATGACTATTCTTTTCACATACCACATATGGATCCACCAGTGTCATTGAAATGGCTGTTCTCTTCAGAGACCACACAGAGATCCACCAGTGTCATTGCATGTGGTATCTTTTTACTTAAAATAACTGGAGTCATTGCATGTGTGTTCTTTTTAGTAACAACAACCAGAGTCATTGCATGTGTGTTATCTTCAGAGACCACACATGGATCCACGAGTGTCATTGCATGTGTGTTCTTTTTACTAACAACAACTGGAGTCATTGCATGTGTGTTCTTTTCACATACCACATATGGATCCACCTGTGTCATTGAAATGTGTGTTCTCTTCAGAGACCACACATGGATCCACCAATGTCATTGCATGTGTGCTCTTTTTACTAACAACAACTAGAGTCATTGCATGTGTGTTCTTTTTACAAACAACAACCAGAGTCATTGCATGTGTGTTCTCTTCAGAGACCACACATGGATCCACCAGTGTCATTGTAGGTGTGTTCTTTTTACTAACAACAAGTGGAGTCATTGCATGTGTGTTCTTTTCACATACCACATATGGATCCACCAATGTCATTGAAATGTGTGTTCTCTTCGGAGACCACACATGGATCCACCAGTGTCATTGCATGTGTGTTATTTTTGTTAAGAACAACTGGAGTCATTGCGTGTGTGTTCTTTTCACATACCACATATGAATCCACCAGTGTCATTGCATGTGTGTTCTCTTTAGAGACCTCACATGGATCCACTAGTGTCATTGCATGCGTGTTCTTTTTACTAACAACAACTAGATTCATTGCATGTGTGTTGTTTTCATATACCACACATGGATCAACCAATGTCATTGCATTTGTGTTCTTTTTACTAACAACAACCAGAGTCATTGCATGTGTGTTCTGTTGAGAGACCACACATGGATCCACCAGTGTCATTGCATGTGTGTTCTTTTTACTAACAACAACTGGAGTCATTGCATGTGTGTTCTTTTCAAATACCACATATGGATCCACCAGTGTCATTGAAATGTGTGTTCTCATCATAGACCACACATGGATCCACCAGTGTCATTGCATCTGTGCTCTTTTTACTAACAACAACTAGAGTAATTACACGTTTGTTCTCTTCAGAGACCACACATGGATCCACAGGTGTCATTGCATGTGTGTTCTCTTCAGAGACCACACATGGATCCACCAGTGTCATTGCATGTGTTCTCTTTTTACTAACAAAAACTGGAGTCATTTCATGACTATTCTTTTCACATACGACATATGGATCCACAAGTGTCATTGAAATGTGTGTTCTTCTTGACCATAGCTAGAGTCATTGCATGTGTGTTCTCTTCAGAGACCACACATGGATCCACTAGTATCATTGCATGTGTGCTCTTTTTACTAACAACAACTGAAGTCATTTCATGACTATTCTTTTCACATACCACATATGGATCCACCAGTGTCATTGAAATGTCTGTTCTCTTCAGAGACCACACATAGATCCACCAGTGTCATTGCATGTGGTATCTTTTTACTTACAATAACTGGAGTCATTGCATGTGTGTTCTTTTTACTAAGAGCAACCAGAGTCATTGCATGTGTGTTATCTTTAGAGACCAGACATGGATCCACCAGTGTCATTGCATGTGTGTTCTTTTTACTAACAACAACTGGAGTCATTGCATGTGTGTTCTTTTCACATACCACATATGGATCCACCAGTGTCATTGAAACGTGTGTTCTCTTCAGAGACCACACATGGATCCACCAATGTCATTGCATGTGTGCTCTTTTTACTAACAACAACTAGAGTCATTGCATGTGTGTTCTTTTTGCAAAAAACAACCATAGTCATTGCATGTGTGTTCTCTTCAGAGACCACACATGGATCCACCAGTGTCATTGCATGTGTGTTCTTTTTACTAACAACAACCAGAGTCATTGCATGTGTGTTCTCTTTAGAGACCACACATGGATCCACCAGTGTCATTGCATGTGTCTTCTTTTTACTAACAACAACTGGAGGCATTACATGTGTGTTCTTTTCACATACCACATATGGATCCATCGGTGTCATTGAAATGTGTGTTCTCTTCAGAGACCACACATGAATCCACCAATGTCATTTCATGTGTGCTCTTTTTACTAACAACAACCAGAGTCATTGCATGTGTGTTCTTTTTACTAACAACAACCATAGTCATTGCATGTGTGTTCTCTTCAGAGACCACACATGGATCCACCAGTGTCATTGCATGTGTGTTCTTTTTACTAACAACATCTGGAGTCATTGCATGTGTGGTCTTTTCACATACCACATATGGATCCACTAGTGTCATTGCATGTGTGTTCTTTTTACTAACAACAACTGGAGTCATTGCATGTGTGTTCTTTTCACATACCACACATGGATCCACCAGTGTCATTGAAATGTGTTCTCTTCAGAGACCACACATGGATCCACCAGTGTCATTGCATGTGTGGTCTTTTTATTAACAACAACTGGAGTCATTGCATGTGTGTTCTTTTCACATACCACATATGGATCCACCAGTGTCATTGCATGTGTGTTCTCTTTAGAGACCACACATGGATCCACTAGTGTCATTGCATGTGTGTTGTTTTTACTAACAACATCTAGATTCATTGTATGTGTATTCTTTTCACATAACACATCTGGATCCACCAGTATAATTGAAATGTATGTTCTCTTCAGAGACCACACATGGATCCACAAGTGTCATTGCATGTGTGCTCTTTTCACTAACAACAACTGGAGTCATTTCATGACTATTATTTTCACATACCACATATTGATCCACCAATGTTGTTGAAATGTGTCTTATTCTCATTAACCACAACTAGAGTCATTCCATGTGTGTTCTCTTCAGAGACCACACATGGATCCACTAGTGTCATTGCATGTGTGTTCTATTTAGAGACCTCACATGGATCCACTAGTGTCATTGCATGCGTGTTCTTTTTACTAACAACAACTAGAGTCATTGCATGTGTGTTCTCTTCAGAGACCACACATGGATCAACTAGTGTCATTGCATTTGTGTTCTTTTTACTAACAACAACCAGAGTCATTGCATGTGTGTTCTGTTCAGACACCACACATGGATCCACCAGTGTCATTGCATGTGTGTTCTTTTTACTAACAACAACTGGAGTCATTGCATGTGTGTTCTTTTCATATACCACATATGGATCCACCAGTGTCATTGAAATGTGTGTTCTCTTCATAGACCACACATGGATCCACCAGTGTCATTGCATCTGTGCTCTTTTTACTAACAATAACCAGAGTCATTACATGTGTGTTCTCTTCAGAGACCACACATGGATCCACAGGTGTCATTGCATGTGTGTTCTCTTAAGAGACCACACATGGATCCACCAGTGTAATTGCATGTGTTCTCTTTTTACTAACAACAACTAAAGTCATTTCATGACTATTCTTTTCACATACCACATATGGATCCACAAGTGTCATTGAAATGTGTGTTCTTCTCATTGACCACAGCTAGAGTCATTGCATGTGTGTTCTCTTCAGAGACTACACCTGGATCCACTAGTATCATTGCATGTGTGCTCTTTTTACTAACAACAATTGGAGTCATTTCATGACTATTCTTTTCACATACCACATATGGATCCACCAGTGTCATTGAAATGTCTGTTCTCTTCAGAGACCACACAGAGATCCACTAGTGTCATTGCATGTGGTATCTTTTTACTTACAATAACTGGAGTCATTGCATGTGTGTTATTTTTACTAACAACAACCAGAGTCATTGCATGTGTGTTATCTTCAGAGACCACACATGGATCCACCAGTGTCATTGCATGTGTGTTCTTTTTACTAACAACAACTAGAGTCATTGCATGTGTGTTCTTTTCACATACCACATATGGATCCACCAGTGTCATTGAAATGTGTGTTCTCTTCAGAGACCACACATGGATCCACCAATGTCATTGCATGTGTGCTCTTTTTACTAACAACAACTAGAGTCATTGCATGTGTGTTCTTTCTACAAACAACAACCAGAGTCATTGCATGTGTGTTCTCTTCAGAGACCACACATGGATTGTCACATCCCAAGATTTTCCAAATCTTGTAATGTGAACAATAAAATAAACAAAATAATTTTTTGTTGAAAATTAGGGTGAAAAGAAACTTTTGTTTCTAAAAGGAGACTTTGGCTAAAGTTTGAATTCAACAAAAAATTATCCAAATCAAGGGAAATGCATTCCTCAATGAATGTATCTGGAAATTGAACATTTGGAAAGTAATCCAAAACCCTAAACCCTAATGGAAGAAAATCATTTTCCAAAGTATCTCCAAATCTATGGATTTGATCCATGCCAAATTTGATCAACAAATTTTCACAAAGGATCAAGAAAGACCTTAGAGATTAGTTTCACTTAAATTGGAACCAAAGGCAAAATCTTGTGAATATAATAAGATAAGGAAATTGAATTTCCAAAGCTAATAAAGCCCTTACCAAAAGCCCCTACCCTTTGGTTAACAAATAATCCTAAAGGGATCAAAAAGATAAACCTTTGTTAAAAGAAAAATAAATTGTTTTGGAAATACAAATTTAGATCTTTTAATAAAAGACTTTGGTTTCAAATGAAAAGGTGAGCCAAATTAATTTTGGCCAAGCTTTTGTAATAAAATATTTTGTTTTGATAAAATGAGTAAAGGTTTATTTAAATAAAATAATAAAGGATTTAAATATCCAATTTTATTTAAGTAAAAGCTTTTCCCATTTTAAATGAACACCAAGTATTTTATTACTACTTTGAAATCTTTTATTAAAAGGTTTTGTTTGATTAAAATGAGTAAAGGATTATTTAAATAAAATAATAAGGATTTAAATATCCAATTTTATTTAAGTAAAGGCTTTCCCATTTTAATTAAAATACCAAAACTTATTTATTTAAATAAGTTTCCAAGTATTCTTTTATTTTTCAAATTAAACCTTCTGGTTTGGTTTTGAAAATAATTGGAATTCAAATGGAAATATTATTTAAATCAAACCCTAATAACTAAAGATCCATTTTATTTAATTATTAAATGGATCCTAAAAATAAATAAAAATAATATTTCATTTTGAGATTTGGATTATGTTGTCAAACAGAACCAAATTCAAATGAAAGGTTGCTGGTTGTTTGAATTGATTTGAACCTTGTTTAATTGTGTGAATATTTGTTTGAAATTGAAAACAGAAAAAGAAATAGAAAAAGAAAAAGAGATTAGACAGAAAAAAATAAGAAAAGAAGCAGGCTCAATAGGCCCAACTCCAGCCCAGCCTTTCACTGCCCGAAGAAACCTTTTCTCACCCAGCTTCTGACCACACAGTCAATGACAGCCCGGACCCACTTCCCCCTCTCCTCACTCACTGACCAGAGGACCCCACCTCCACTTATTCCCTCCCCGAACAGTTTTTCTGTACCGCGAAAGAAACCCACTGAGACACCGACTGGTGGACCCCGTTCCTTCTCTTTTTCTTTTTCCGTCGGTCCCACTTCTAGCCATCGTCTTCCCGACTTCTTCTCCCCAGACGACGCCGATTTTGCCGTTGAAAGCTCGTGATCAATTCGAAAGATTCTGCGTTTATTCAGTCCAATGACTCGCTGTTTAACCACCTCCCTCTCCTCTGTCATTTCCCACAGACATCGCCTCCCCTCTGCCCCCAGGCCGGCCCAATTTCTCCTCGAGCTCCTCTGTTCCGACCACCGTCTCCGAGCAATTCCGGCGAAACCAGACCTCCCCTTACCTCGCCGACCTAGCACCCTTTACTCACGCATCCAGACGCATCTGTCCGTACTCTCCGTTCATCATGGGTGCCCTCAGAAGCTCGACTTGACGACGACCACTGTCGCCACCGTCTGCCTCTTTCTCCGAAGCCCCACAGGTAGATTCCGTCGCCTCTCTTCTCCTCTCACGCACACAGCACCTCCGTGACCTCCTGCGTCTAACCCAACCTCGGTTGTTCTTCTCGTGATCTGTAGCGACGACTCGATAAGCACAGAGCGCCGCCAGGTTCTGCTTCTTCTCGGCAATGTTTCCGGTAAGTTTAGACCGCCGACCTCTTGTCCACGCACATGACTCGGCTCGATCTTGCGCATCTAATCGTATAGTCATTTCGCTGCAAGGTGATCCCACAACGCCAGCAGCGACCACGAGAGAACCCCTGGCCAAGCGCGACAACTCCGTGAGCAATCAAGCTCACCCTAGTGCGCCTCGCCCGACCAACACCTCCCGAGCATCGCCAGAACCTCCCGAGCCTGGTGAGCATCTCCTCTCTCCTCGCTTTCGCATCACCGCATCTAACGACCGACGACTCGCAAGAGCCGCCGACGCCGCTCCTTTTAGGTCGAAACCGGCCAGATCGTTAGATGAGATCCATCGCTACGATAGTTTCACTTAACGCCGAAGAGGTACGCTACCTAAGCCGCACGATTAGATTAGATCCAACGCTCCACAGCCACGATCCGGCCGAACCGGTACAGTCCAATAGAATACCGCCGCGTGTCACCTATCTGTTTAAAAACAGAATTTGAAAACAGAATATTTTGCAAACTTCAAACCTTTGTATCTTTTGATCCACACGTCCAAATTTTACAAATTTGATGTCGTTGGAATCAGCAAGACAAGCCCTAACCAACCCTGCCCTTAGTTTAGCAAATAGTATCTGTTAACTTGTTTAACTTTGCAGATTCTTTTGTATGCTTGCTAACATTAGAAAAATCATTTAAAAATGATATTTAGGTTAAAACCTTTGCCAATTAGTTTGTTGTGACCTTGCTGACCATAGGAACCAACCCATAGTTTGGAAAGTGATTTTGGAAAAGAATAGAATGGATTAATTAGTTTAGTCCATTTTCTAGCTAACTAAAACTATTTGTTTTGTTTATGAAAATGCTTTCATAAAGAAAACCTTGAGAAAATGTTTGGACCAAACCTACTGACCAAAAGCACCAAGTTTTGCAATAGCAACTCATTTGGTGAACCCTATAGACTAAAACCCTAGTAGACATATTTCTTCACCACATAAAATGACCAAATAGGTGCGTTGTTTTGAAATTGGTTTTTTTTAAGTGAAACCTCTTGCTAACAACTTTGCCACTTTGGTAAATGACCAATTTGGATCTTACAAAGTTTAGGAATCTAATAGAAACCCTTTTGCAAATGACTTTGCCATTTTGGTAAAGACCAATTTGGAACTTACAAAGTTTAGAAGCCTAGTGAGGACCATCCCTACATTAGAACCAACCTTTGCATGCCTATGCATGACTTTGCCACTTTACAAAAATGACCATTAGGTGTACCCAAATGTCTATGACCCACTAGGAACCACTTTTGCAAACAAAGCAAAGCTTGGCATGCTTGCATGCATTTCTTGACTTTGTTATTTTAAGTGTGTTGATTTGCTTGATTGGTAGATTGAGTTTGTGCCTTGCTTGATTGATTGTAGTGACTTGAAGAGTGTGAGTGTTGCAAGGACAAGGAGTGAACTTATACCCTCTACCAAAAAGGCAAGTGATACTTCATACTATCCATCCCATTATTTTCAATATGCATTAGAGTTTATGCTAAGTAAAACTTGCATGGTTTTTATTTTGCTAAGTATAGACCTTGCTATAGGAAATCTAGTAGATGAATCCTTAGTAGGATTTACCTAAGTTAAGAATCCTATTACTATCAAGCTTAGCCTAGCTAATAGAAAACCTGGGTGGGATATATATTCATGCTATAAAAATTTATCAGTCTATGGACTTGTGTTTTATTTAACAAAACAACTAAGTAATGAATCACCTGGGTGGAATGGAAGGAATGGTTTATGTTGAGTGGTTCACAAGGCCATGGACTTGGCTTGTGTATCTCACTTGTGGATGGCCACCCAGGAAACAAAGAGATTTGAGATGTCAAATGTTGAGAAACTTCAAGTGCAACCACTTGGCATTATGGGCTCTGCCATGATCTTAGGATGCTGGAACTTAGTCTTTTGGACAGTGGGTGGTAGTGATTGATAGGTTGGAGCGCGTCCATTTGGCTAAGGAAAGGCTACTGAAGGATCATTCTTGGGAAACCAAGACTTGTGGGGAAAGTGCACCACCTCTGCAGAGTGTAAAACCTAAGTACTTAGCCATGTCCCTGGTAAAGGACAATTTGAGCATCAAGACATGGAAGCAATCAAGAATCTCATCATTCCAATTTCTAAATTAAAACTTGTGGGTGAACAAGGGTTGTGTGAAAATTCTTCAATCTTTGATGGAGAGATGGCTTGGTACAAGGATCTCAAAATCTTAGATTGGGAAATTGTTTTTGCCAAGTAAATCTTCAGTCTCTGATTGGTAGATGCCCTGAGTGGATCTTCAGTCTTTGATTGGTAGATGCCTTGGAATTTGTTTTTGCCAAACAAAACTTATTTTCAAATGATAGGGAAAAATCTATTTTGAGCAATGCAAAACCTCAACTCCACTTAGCCAAATGCATATAGATGATAGACTCCACTATACTACCAAAGTATCACTTGCCAATACAATTCAAATGTATTGACCCTTGTGGCTGTAACTTATTATGTTGCAGGTTTGATTGTTTAGTGAAGATTGATTGATTAGGATTACAAAGTCTACAACCAACATCTGCCTGTGGCACTTTGAAGATGAAGGACCCATGACTATAGTTATTCCGCTGCAATGTAATGTAATAGCCTAATGAGCTATGTTTGATGTAATAAAATTATGTTATTCCTGGTTATAAAGTTGTATTATGACCTTTGTTTCTCGATATTACATCTGAACTGTGGATGCTAGCTATTGATCCAGGGACTAGCATTGTAAACACAGGGGACTCAATCTTATTAAAGGTTGGGGACGCCATGAATGGTATCAGAGCATTGTGTTGCCTGTAGGATTTGTAACCCTAGGATTGGACAAAAACCCTTAGACAATAGGAGTTGTCTTATTCCAAAACTTATTTACAAAAACAATCTTGTAAACTCTTTCCTCAATCAATTTTGGTTTCAACTCTACTTCTCTTCTATTTCAACTTGATGGAAAAGCCTACCCCATGACCAAAGACTACACCATGTGCAAAGGACTTCTTCAACACTTTCAACTCTAATGACTTCAACTTCTTCAACATCTTCAACATGTACACCAAGGACTTCAACTTGGATACCACTAAGGACTACAAGAGAGACAAGAAATTTTGCTCAAGAATTGAAGACTAAGGAAACACAAAAAGAACCATCATCACCTTTGAAGAATTGTGACCAAGACACAAGAATTCTCCAAGGATACAAAGATCTCAATCAAGAAGAATCAACCAAGAAGGATGGAAAGATCACAAGTGAACCATGTAGATGGACCACCATATTTTAGTTAAGTCAAACCCACCAACTTATGTGGTGTAACAAAAATATTTTGTTGCCTAAGTATGTGCCAGACGTTGTTGTTTGAGTGGAATGTTTGTTTGTGATTGCTTGCACATTGCTTGTGTGAATTGTGATGTGTGTGATTAGGATTGATTTCCTTAGAAAAACCTTTTGCCTATTCTAACCCCTATCCAACCCCAAACAGATGACTTCTCCAAGAGACTCCAGCATCAAGGATGGCGACAACAACAACAACCAAGTTGACAACATGAGAGAACTCATAGCAACCCAACACCAATTGAGTCAACTAACAGCTCAGTTCATAGCCAACAATAGTGATAAAGACCCTACCTTGCAAAAGTTTTTGGAAGAACAATCCCAACTGATGCTTAAGGTGACTAATCAAATGATCAGCATGGAAGAAAACTATCCCAAAAGAGTGTATGACAACAAGGATGACAAGAACATTATGCTAGATGGAGCACCAGCTTGCAATATTTGTGGAGACAAGGATCATACATCCAAAGAGCATGAAGATCAATGCCCCAATTGTGAAGAGGAACATCCAGTTGGCCAATGCCCCACATCTCAAGTTACTTGTCACCTTTGTGAAGGAAACGACCATGTACCTATCCAATGCCCCGTCTATGCCATTGTTGAACAAAGGAAACAAGAAGGATCCAAGTATGCCAAGAATGATGATGACAAAGGAAAAGGACCACTTATACCTCCAAACAAGACAACCCAATTCAAAGGATCAAAGAAGCCCAAGAAACCAAAGCAAGACATGAGCCTTGTGCAATGTCATAAATGCAAGGAAATGGGACACTACCCCAGTGGATGCCCAGAGTCCATAAAGAATAAAAGGATGGACCAAGTAGTGTGCAACAACTGCAAAGAGCCAGGCCACTATGTAGCAGTTTGTCCACAAGAGCAGCGTAAAGAACTCCAAGATATCCACTGTTTCAATTGCAAGGAACCAGGACACTATGTAAGCAATTGTCCAGAAAAGATGAAGAACAAGATGAACAAGCCAAAGGAGAAACCCAACCTTAGCCCATGAGTCAAGCATGGAAATAAAGGACACAATGCAGAAGTTTTCCCAAGGAAGTTTCATCAAGATTCCAAGCAAGCCAAGGTGTAGTTTAGTTTGAAATTTATAAGGTTGGTAGTACCCTATTTGTTTTGAACCTGCTTGTAACCCTAGCCTCCCCAAATCTCGGACGAGATTTATTTTAAGGGTAACTGTCACATCCCAAGATTTTCCAAATCTTGTAATGTGAACAATAAAATAAACAAAATAAATTTTTGTTGAAAATTAGGGTGAAAAGAAACTTTTGTTTCTAAAAGGAGACTTTGGCTAAAGTTTGAATTCAACAAAAAATTATCCAAATCAAGGGAAATGCATTCCTCAATGAATGTATCTGGAAATTGAACATTTGGAAAGTAATCCAAAACCCTAAACCCTAATGGAAGAAAATCATTTTCCAAAGTATCTCCAAATCTATGGATTTGATCCATACCAAATTTGATCAACAAATTTTCACAAAGGATCAAGAAAGACCTTAGAGATTAGTTTCACTTAAATTGGAACCAAAGGCAAAATCTTGTGAATATAATAAGATAAGGAAATTGAATTTCCAAAGCTAATAAAGCCCTTACCAAAAGCCCCTACCCTTTGGTTAACAAATAATCCTAAAGGGATCAAAAAGATAAACCTTTGTTAAAAGAAAAATAAATTGTTTTGGAAATACAAATTTAGATCTTTTAATAAAAGACTTTGGTTTCAAATGAAAAGGTGAGCCAAATTAATTTTGGCTAAGCTTTTGTAATAAAATATTTTGTTTTGATAAATGAGTAAAGGTTTATTTAAATAAAATAATAAAGGATTTAAATATCCAATTTTATTTAAGTAAAAGCTTTTCCCATTCTAAATGAACACCAAGTATTTTATTACTACTTTGAAATCTTTTATTAAAAGGTTTTGCTTTGATTAAAATGAGTAAAGGATTATTTAAATAAAATAATAAGGATTTAAATATCCAATTTTATTTAAGTAAAGGCTTTCCCATTTTAATTAAAATACCAAAACTTATTTATTTAAATAAGTTTCCAAGTATTCTTTTATTTTTCAAATTAAACCTTCTGGTTTGGTTTTGAAAATAATTGGAATTCAAATGGAAATATTATTTAAATCAAACCCTAATAACTAAAGATCCATTTTATTTAATTATTAAATGGATCCTAAAAATAAATAAAAATAATATTTCATTTTGAGATTTGGATTATGTTGTCGAATGTAACCAAATTCAAATGAAAGGTTGCTGGTTGTTTGAATTGATTTGAACCTTGTTTAATTGTGTGAATATTTGTTTGAAATTGAAAACAGAAAAAGAAATAGAAAAAGAAAAAGAGATTAGACAGAAACAAATAAGAATAAAGAAATTTCAATAGGCCCAACTCCAAGCCTTTCACCGCTCAAGAAACCTTTTTCACCCAGACCACCACAGTCAATGACAGCTCGGACCCACTTCCCCCTCTCCTCACTCATTGACCAGAGGACCCCACCTCCACTTATTCCCTCCCCGAACAGTTTTTCTCAGATCATGAAAGAAACCCAGAGACACACCGTGGTGGACCCTGCTCCTTCTCTTTTTCCCATCGACGGCGGTCCCACTTCTCGAGCCATCGTCTTCCCCGCGACTTCTTCTCCCCAGACGACGCCGCCGATTTTGCCCGTTGAAAGCTCGCATCAATTCGAGTTACTGCCGCGTTTATTCAGTCCAGCGACTACGCCTATTTAACCACCTCCCTCTCCTCTGTCATTTCCCACAGACATCGCCTCCCCTCTGCCCCCAGGCCGCCCCAATTTCTCCTCGAGCTCCTCCGTTCGACCACTGCCTCCGAGCAATTCCGTGAAACCAGACCTCCCCTTACCTCGCCGACCTAGCACCTTACTCCACGATCCAGACGCATCCGTCTATTCTCCGCTCATCCGCGAAAGTGCCTCAGAGCTCGACTTGACGGCGACCACCGTCACCGTCGCCTCTTTCTCCGACGAGCCCCATAGGTAGATTCCGGTCGCCTCTTCTCCTGCTTCACGCACACAGACCTCCGTGACCTCCTCAAGGTCTAACCCAACCTCGGTTGTTCTTCTCGTGATCTAGCGACGACTCCGGCAAGCAGAGCGCCGCTGTTCGCTTCTTCTCCGCAACGCTTCCGGTAAGCCTAGACCGCCTTTCCCCCTCTTGTCCACGCACATGACTCGCTCGATCTTGCGCTCTAACAGATAGTCATTTCGCTGCAAGGTGATCCCCAAAGAACGTAACGACGACCACCGAGAACCTCACGCGGAAGAACTCCGGCGAGCAATCAAGCTTCACCCTAGTGCGCCTCGCTGCCAACACCTCCCCGAGCATCGCCAGAACCTCCTGAGCCTGGTGAGCATCTCCTCTCTCCTCGCTTTCAGACGCGACCATTAACGATCGACGACCACACGGCCAAAGCCAGATCGCCGCTCCTTTTAGGTCAAACCAGCAGCGACCGTTAGATGTAGATCCATCGGCTACGATAGTTTCACTTAACGCCGAAGAGGTATGCTACCTAAGCCGCACGATTAGATTAGATCCAACGCTCCACAGCCACGATCCGGCCGAACCGGTACAGTCCAATAGAATACCGCCGCGTGTCACCTATCTGTTTAAAAACAGAATTTGAAAACAGAATATTTTGCAAACTTCAAACCTTTGTATCTTTTGATCCACACGTCCAAATTTTACAAATTTGATGTCGTTGGAATCAACAAGACAAGCCCTAACCAACCCTGCCCTTAGTTTAGCAAATAGTATCTGTTAACTTGTTTAACTTTGTAGATTCTTTTGTATGCTTGCTAACATTAGAAAAATCATTTAAAAATGATATTTAGGTTAAAACCTTTGCCAATTAGTTTGTTGTGACCTTGCTGACCATAGGAACCAACCCATAGTTTGGAAAGTGATTTTGGAAAAGAATAGAATGGATTAATTAGTTTAGTCCATTTTCTAGCTAACTAAAACTATTTGTTTTGTTTATGAAAATGCTTTCATAAAGAAAACCTTGAGAAAATGTTTGGACCAAACCTACTGACCAAAAGCACCAAGTTTTGCAATAGCAACTCATTTGGTGAACCCTATAGACTAAAACCCTAGTAGACATATTTCTTCACCACATAAAATGACCAAATAGGTGCCTTGTTTTGAAATTGGTTTTTTTTAAGTGAAACCTCTTGCTAACAACTTTGCCACTTTGGTAAATGACCAATTTGGATCTTACAAAGTTTAGGAATCTAATAGAAACCCTTTGCAAATGACTTTGCCATTTTGGTAAAAGACCAATTTGGAACTTACAAAGTTTAGAAGCCTAGTGAGGACCATCCCTACATTAGAACCAACCTTTGCATGCCTATGCATGACTTTGCCACTTTACAAAATGACCATTAGGTGTACCCAAATGTCTATGACCCACTAGGAACCACTTTTGCAAACAAAGCAAAGCTTGGCATGCTTGCATGCATTTCTTGACTTTGTTATTTTAAGTGTGTTGATTTGCTTGATTGGTAGATTGAGTTTGTGCCTTGCTTGATTGATTGTAGTGACTTGAAGAGTGTGAGT
The DNA here is from genome assembly GCA_023614405.1 of Avena insularis. NCBI lineage: Eukaryota > Viridiplantae > Streptophyta > Magnoliopsida > Poales > Poaceae > Avena > Avena insularis. The sequence continues at coordinate 382,899,545 of CM042688.1, forward strand.
GTTGCAAGGACAAGGAGTGAACTTATACCTCTACCAAAAGGCAAGTGATACTTCATACTATCCATCCCATTATTTTCAATATGCATTAGAGTTTATGCTAAGTAAAACTTGCATGGTTTTTATTTTGCTAAGTATAGACCTTGCTATAGGAAATCTAGTAGATGAATCCTTAGTAGGATTTACCTAAGTTAAGAATCCTATTACTATCAAGATTAGCCTAGCTAATAGAAAACCTGGGTGGGATATATATTCATGCTCTCAAAATTTATCAGTCTATGGACTTGTGTTTTATTTAACAAAACAACTAAGTAATGAATCACCTGGTGGAATGGAAGGAATGGTTTATGTTGAGTGGTTCACAAGGCCATGGACTTGGCTTGTATCTCACTTGTGGATGGCCACCCAGAAACAAAGAGATTTGAGATGTCAAATGTTGAGAAACTTCAAGTGCAACCACTTGGCATTATGGGCTCTGCCATGATCTTAGGATGCTGGAACTTAGTCTTTTGGACAGTGGGTGGTAGTGATTGATAGGTTGGAGCGCGTCCATTTGGCTAAGGAAAGGCTACTGAAGGATCATTCTTGGGAAACCAAGACTTGTGGGGAAAGTGCACCACCTCTGCAGAGTGTAAAACCTAAGTACTTAGCCATGTCCCTGGTAAAGGACAATTTGAGCATCAAGACATGGAAGCAATCAAGAATCTCATCATTCCAATTTCTAAATTAAAACTTGTGGGTGAACAAGGGTTGTGTGAAAATTCTTCAATCTTTGATGGAGAGATGGCTTGGTACAAGGATCTCAAAATCTTAGATTGGGAAATTGTTTTTGCCAAGTAAATCTTCAGTCTCTGATTGGTAGATGCCCTGAGTGGATCTTCAGTCTTTGATTGGTAGATGCCTTGGAATTTGTTTTTGCCAAACAAAACTTATTTTCAAATGATAGGGAAAAATCTATTTTGAGCAATGCAAAACCTCAACTCCACTTAGCCAAATGCATATAGATGATAGACTCCACTATACTACCAAAGTATCACTTGCCAATACAATTCAAATGTATTGACCCTTGTGGCTGTAACTTATTATGTTGCAGGTTTGATTGTTTAGTGAAGATTGATTGATTAGGATTACAAAGTCTACAACCAACATCTGCCTGTGGCACTTTGAAGATGAAGGACCCATGACTATAGTTATTCCGCTGCAATGTAATGTAATAGCCTAATGAGCTATGTTTGATGTAATAAAATTATGTTATTCCTGGTTATAAAGTTGTATTATGACCTTTGTTTCTCGATATTACATCTGAACTGTGGATGCTAGCTATTGATCCAGGGACTAGCATTGTAAACACAGGGGACTCAATCTTATTAAAGGTTGGGGACGCTACATGGATCCACCAGTGTCATTGCAGGTGTGTTCTTTTTACTAACAACAACTGGAGTCATTGCATGTGTGTTCTTTTCACATTCCACATATGGATCCACCAATGTCATTGAAATGTGTGTTCTCTTCGGAGACCACACATGGATCCACTAGTGTCATTGCATGTGTGTTATTTTTGTTAAGAACAACTGGAGTCATTGCATGTGTGTTCTTTTCACATACCACATATGAATCTACCAGTGTCATTGCATGTGTGTTCTCTTTAGAGACCACACATGGATCCACCAGTGTTATTGCATGTGTGTTCTTTTTACTAACAACAACTGGAGTAATTGCATGTGTGTTCTTTTTACTAACAACAAGAAGAGTCATTGCATGTGTGTTCTCTTCAGAGACCACACATGGATCCACCAGTGTCATTGCATGTTTGATCTTCTTACTAACAACAACTGGAGTGATTGCATGTGTGTTCTTTACACATACCACATATGGATCCACCAGTGTCATTGAAATGTGTGTTCTCTTCAGAGACCACACATGGATCCACCAGTGTCATTGCATGTGTGCTCTTTTTACTAACAACAACTAGAGTCATTTCATGACTATTCTTTTCACATACCACATATGGATCCACCAGTATCATTGAAATGTGTGTTCTTCTCATTAACCACAGCTAGAGTCATTGCATGTGTGTTCTCTTCAGAGACCACACATGGAACCACCAGTGTCATTTCATGTGTGTTCTCTTTAGAGACCACACATGGATCCACTAGTGTCATTGCATGTGTGTTCTTTTTACTAACAACAACAAGAGTCATTGCATGTGTGTTCTCTTCAGATACCACACATGGATCCACCAGTGTCATTGCATGTGTGTTCTTTTTACTAACAACAACCAGAGTCATTGCATGTGTGTTCTCTTTAGAGACCACACATGGATCCACTAGTGTCATTGCATGTGTCTTCTTTTTACTAACAACAACTGGAGGCATTACATGTGTGTTCTTTTCACATACCACATATGGATCCACCAGTGTCATTGAAATGTCTGTTCTCTTCAGAGACCACACATAGATCCACCAGTGTCATTGCATGTGGTATCTTTTTACTTACAATAACTGGAGTCATTGCATGTGTGTTCTTTTTACTAAGAGCAACCAGAGTCATTGCATGTGTGTTATCTTTAGAGACCACACATGGATCCACCAGTGTCATTGCATGTGTGTTCTTTTTACTAACAACAACTGGAGTCATTGCATGTGTGTTCTTTTCACATACCACATATGGATCCACCAGTGTCATTGAAACGTGTGTTCTCTTCAGAGACCACACATGGATCCACCAATGTCATTGCATGTGTGCTCTTTTTACTAACAACAACTAGAGTCATTGCATGTGAGTTCTTTTTGCAAAAAACAACCATAGTCATTGCATGTGTGTTCTCTTCAGAGACCACACATGGATCCACCAGTGTCATTGCATGTGCGTTCTTTTTACTAACAACAACCAGAGTCATTGCATGTGTGTTCTCTTTAGAGACCACACATGGATCCACCAGTGTCATTGCATGTGTCTTCTTTTTACTAACAACAACTGGAGGCATTACATGTGTGTTCTTTTCACATACCACATATGGATCCACCGGTGTCATTGAAATGTGTGTTCTCTTCAGAGACCACACATGAATCCACCAATGTCATTTCATGTGTGCTCTTTTTACTAACAACAACCAGAGTCATTGCATGTGTGTTCTTTTTACTAACAACAACCATAGTCATTGCATGTGTGTTCTCTTCAGAGACCACACATGGATCCACCAGTGTCATTGCATGTGTGTTCTTTTTACTAACAACAACTGGAGTCATTGCATGTGTGTTCTTTTCACATACCACATATGGATCCACCAGTGTCATTGCATGTGTGTTCTTTTTACTAACAACAACTGGAGTCATTGCATGTGTGTTCTTTTCACATACCACACATGGATCCACCAGTGTCATTGAAATGTGTTCTCTTCAGAGACCACACATGGATCCACCAGTGTCATTGCATGTGTGGTCTTTTTATTAACAACAACTGGAGTCATTGCATGTGTGTTCTTTTCACATACCACATATGGATCCACCAGTGTCATTGCATGTGTGTTCTCTTTAGAGACCACACATGGATCCACTAGTGTCATTGCATGTGTGTTGTTTTTACTAACAACATCTAGATTCATTGTATGTGTATTCTTTTCACATAACACATCTGGATCCACCAGTGTAATTGAAATGTATGTTCTCTTCAGAGACCACACATGGATCCACAAGTGTCATTGCATGTGTGCTCTTTTCACTAACAACAACTGGAGTCATTTCATGACTAATATTTTCACATACCACATATTGATCCACCAATGTTGTTGAAATGTGTCTTATTCTCATTAACCACAACTAGAGTCATTCCATGTGTGTTCTCTTCAGAGACCACACATGGATCCACCAGTGTCATTGCATGTGTGTTCTATTTAGAGACCTCACATGGATCCACTAGTGTCATTGCATGCGTGTTCTTTTTACTAACAACAACTAGAGTCATTGCATGTGTGTTCTCTTCAGAGACCACACATGGATCAACTAGTGTCATTGCATTTGTGTTCTTTTTACTAACAACAACCAGAGTCATTGCATGTGTGTTCTGTTCAGACACCACACATGGATCCACCAGTGTCATTGCATGTGTGTTCTTTTTACTAACAACAACTGGAGTCATTGCATGTGTGTTCTTTTCATATACCACATATGGATCCACCAGTGTCATTGAAATGTGTGTTCTCTTCATAGACCACACATGGATCCACCAGTGTCATTGCATCTGTGCTCTTTTTACTAACAATAACCAGAGTCATTACATGTGTGTTCTCTTCAGAGACCACACATGGATCCACAGGTGTCATTGCATGTGTGTTCTCTTCAGAGACCACACATGGATCCACCAGTGTCATTGCATGTGTTCTCTTTTTACTAACAACAACTAAAGTCATTTCATGACTATTCTTTTCACATACCACATATGGATCCACAAGTGTCATTGAAATGTGTGTTCTTCTCATTGACCACAGATAGAGTCATTGCACGTGTGTTCTCTTCAGAGACTACACATGGATCCACTAGTATCATTGCATGTGTGCTCTTTTTACTAACAACAATTGGAGTCATTTCATGACTATTCTTTTCACATACCACATATGGATCCACCAGTGTCATTGAAATGTCTGTTCTCTTTAGAGACCACACAGAGATCCACCAGTGTCATTGCATGTGGTATCTTTTTACTTACAATAACTGGAGTCATTGCATGTGTGTTATTTTTACTAACAACAACCAGAGTCATTGCATGTGTGTTATCTTCAGAGACCACACATGGATCCACCAGTGTCATTGCATGTGTGTTCTTTTTACTAACAACAACTGGAGTCATTGCATGTGTGTTCTTTTCACATACCACATATGGATCCACCAGTGTCATTGAAATGTGTGTTCTCTTCAGAGACCACACATGGATCCACCAATGTCATTGCATGTGTGCTCTTTTTACTAACAACAACTAGAGTCATTGCATGTGTGTTCTTTCTACAAACAACAACCAGAGTCATTGCATGTGTGTTCTCTTCAGAGACCACACATGGATCCACCAGTGTCATTGCAGGTGTGTTCTTTTTACTAACAACAACTGGAGTCATTGCATGTGTGTTCTTTTCACATACCACATATGGATCCACCAATGTCATTGAAATGTGTGTTCTCTTCGGAGACCACACATGGATCCACTAGTGTCATTGCATGTGTGTTATTTTTGTTAAGAACAACTGGAGTCATTGCATGTGTGTTCTTTTCACATACGACATATGAATCTACCAGTGTCATTGCATGTGTGTTCTCTTTAGAGACCACACATGGATCCACCAGTGTTATTGCATGTGTGTTCTTTTTACTAACAACAACTGGAGTAATTGCATGTGTGTTCTTTTTACTAACAACAAGAAGAGTCATTGCATGTGTGTTCTCTTCAGAGACCACACATGGATCCACCAGTGTCATTGCATGTTTGATCTTTTTACTAACAACAACTGGAGTCATTGCATGTGTGTTCTTTACACATACCACATATGGATCCACCAGTGTCATTGAAATGTGTGTTCTCTTCAGAGACCACACATGGATCCACCAGTGTCATTGCATGTGTGCTCTTTTTACTAACAACAACTAGAGTCATTTCATGACTATTCTTTTCACATACCACATATGGATCCACCAGTATCATTGAAATGTGTGTTCTTCTCATTAACCACAGCTAGAGTCATTGCATGTGTGTTCTCTTCAGAGACCACACATGGAACCACCAGTGTCATTTCATGTGTGTTCTCTTTAGAGACCACACATGGATCCACTAGTGTCATTGCATGTGTGTTCTTTTTACTAACAACAACAAGAGTCATTGCATGTGTGTTCTCTTCAGATACCACACATGGATCCACCAGTGTCATTGCATGTGTCCTCTTTTTACTAACAACAACTGGAGGCATTACATGTGTGTTCTTTTCACATACCACATATGGATCCACCGGTGTCATTGAAATGTGTGTTCTCTTCAGAGACCACACATGGATCCACCAATGTCAATGCATGTGTGCGCTTTTTACTAACAACAACCAGAGTCATTGCATGTGTTTTCTTTTTACTAACAACAACCAGAGTCATTGCATGTGTGTTCTCTTCAGAGACCACACATGGATCCACCAGTGTCATTGCATGTGTGTTCTTTTTACTAACAACATCTGGAGTCATTGCATGTGTGTTCTTTTCACATACCACATATGGATCCACTAGTGTCATTGCATGTGTGTTCTTTTTACTAACAACAACTGGAGTCATTGCATGTGTGTTCTTTTCACATACCACACATGGATCCACCAGTGTCATTGAAATGTGTTCTCTTCAGAGACCACACATGGATCCACCAGTGTCATTGCATGTGTGGTCTTTTTATTAACAACAACTGGAGTCATTGCATGTGTGTTATTTTCACATACCACATATGGATCCACCAGTGTCATTGCATGTGTGTTCTCTTTAGAGACCACACATGGATCCACTAGTGTCATTGCATGTGTGTTGTTTTTACTAACAACATCTAGATTCATTGTATGTGTATTCTTTTCACATAACACATCTGGATCCACCAGTGTAATTGAAATGTATGTTCTCTTCAGAGACCACACATGGATCCACAAGTGTCATTGCATGTGTGCTCTTTTCACTAACAACAACTGGAGTCATTTCATGACTAATATTTTCACATACCACATATTGATCCACCAATGTTGTTGAAATGTGTCTTATTCTCATTAACCAACTAGAGTCATTCCATGTGTGTTCTCAGAGACCACACATGGATCCACCATGTCATTGCATGTGTGTTCTATTTAGAGACCTCACATGGATCCACTAGTGTCATTGCATGTGTTCTTTTTACTAACAACAACTAGAGTCATTGCATGTGTGTTCTCTTCAGAGACCACACATGGATCAACTAGTGTCATTGCATTTGTGTTCTTTTTACTAACAACAACCAGAGTCATTGCATGTGTGTTCTGTTCAGACACCACACATGGATCCACCAGTGTCATTGCATGTGTGTTCTTTTTACTAACAACAACTGGAGTCATTGCATGTGTGTTCTTTTCATATACCACATATGGATCCACCAGTGTCATTGAAATGTGTGTTCTCTTCATAGACCACACATGGATCCACCAGTGTCATGCATCATGTGTTTTTACTAACAATAACCAGAGTCATTACATGTGTGTTCTCTTCAGAGACCACACATGGATCCACAGGTGTCATTGCATGTGTGTTCTCTTCAGAGACCACACATGGATCCACCAGTGTCATTGCATGTGTTCTCTTTTTACTAACAACAACTAAAGTCATTTCATGACTATTCTTTTCACATACCACATATGGATCCACAAGTGTCATTGAAATGTGTGTTCTTCTCATTGACCACAGATAGAGTCATTGCACGTGTGTTCTCTTCAGAGACTACACATGGATCCACTAGTATCATTGCATGTGTGCTCTTTTTACTAACAACAATTGGAGTCATTTCATGACTATTCTTTTCACATACCACATATGGATCCACCAGTGTCATTGAAATGTCTGTTCTCTTTAGAGACCACACAGAGATCCACCAGTGTCATTGCATGTGGTATCTTTTTACTTACAATAACTGGAGTCATTGCATGTGTGTTATTTTTACTAACAACAACCAGAGTCATTGCATGTGTGTTATCTTCAGAGACCACACATGGATCCACCTGTGTCATTGCATGTGTGTTCTTTTTACTAACAACAACTTGAGTCATTGCATGTGTGTTCTTTTCACATACCACATATGGATCCACCAGTGTCATTGAAATGTGTGTTCTCTTCAGAGACCACACATGGATCCACCAATGTCATTGCATGTGTGCTCTTTTTACTAACAACAACTAGAGTCATTGCATGTGTGTTCTTTCTATAAACAACAACCAGAGTCATTGCATGTGTGTTCTCTTCAGAGACCACACATGGATCCACCAGTGTCATTGCAGGTGTGTTCTTTTTACTAACAACAACTGGAGTCATTGCATGTGTGTTCTTTTCACATACCACATATGGATCCACCAATGTCATTGAAATGTGTGTTCTCTTCGGAGACCACACATGGATCCACTAGTGTCATTGCATGTGTGTTATTTTTGTTAAGAACAACTGGAGTCATTGCATGTGTGTTCTTTTCACATACGACATATGAATCTACCAGTGTCATTGCATGTGTGTTCTCTTTAGAGACCACACATGGATCCACCAGTGTTATTGCATGTGTGTTCTTTTTACTAACAACAACTGGAGTAATTGCATGTGTGTTCTTTTTACTAACAACAAGAAGAGTCATTGCATGTGTGTTCTCTTCAGAGACCACACATGGATCCACCAGTGTCATTGCATGTTTGATCTTTTTACTAACAACAACTGGAGTCATTGCATGTGTGTTCTTTACACATACCACATATGGATCCACCAGTGTCATTGAAATGTGTGTTCTCTTCAGAGACCACACATGGATCCACCAGTGTCATTGCATGTGTGCTCTTTTTACTAACAACAACTAGAGTCATTTCATGACTATTCTTTTCACATACCACATATGGATCCACCAGTATCATTGAAATGTGTGTTCTTCTCATTAACCACAGCTAGAGTCATTGCATGTGTGTTCTCTTCAGAGACCACACATGGAACCACCAGTGTCATTTCATGTGTGTTCTCTTTAGAGACCACACATGGATCCACTAGTGTCATTGCATGTGTGTTCTTTTTACTAACAACAACAAGAGTCATTGCATGTGTTCTCTTCAGATACCACATGGATCCACCAAGGTCATTGCATGTGTCCTCTTTACTAACAACAATCGGAGGCATTACATGTGTGTTCTTTTCACATACCACATATGGATCCACCGGTGTCATTGAAATGTGTGTTCTCTTCAGAGACCACACATGGATCCACCAATGTCAATGCATGTGTGCGCTTTTTACTAACAACAACCAGAGTCATTGCATGTGTTTTCTTTTTACTAACAACAACCAGAGTCATTGCATGTGTGTTCTCTTCAGAGACCACACATGGATCCACCAGTGTCATTGCATGTGTGTTCTTTTTACTAACAACATCTGGAGTCATTGCATGTGTGTTCTTTTCACATACCACATATGGATCCACTAGTGTCATTGCATGTGTGTTCTTTTTACTAACAACAACTGGAGTCATTGCATGTGTGTTCTTTTCACATACCACACATGGATCCACCAGTGTCATTGAAATGTGTTCTCTTCAGAGACCACACATGGATCCACCAGTGTCATTGCATGTGTGGTCTTTTTATTAACAACAACTGGAGTCATTGCATGTGTGTTATTTTCACATACCACATATGGATCCACCAGTGTCATTGCATGTGTGTTCTCTTTAGAGACCACACATGGATCCACTAGTGTCATTGCATGTGTGTTGTTTTTACTAACAACATCTAGATTCATTGTATGTGTATTCTTTTCACATAACACATATGGATCCACCAGTGTAATTGAAATGTATGTTCTCTTCAGAGACCACACATGGATCCACAAGTGTCATTGCATGTGTGCTCTTTTCACTAACAACAACTGGAGTCATTTCATGACTATTCTTTTCACATACCACATATTGGTCCACCAATGTTATTGAAATGTGTCTTATTCTCATTAACCACAACCAGAGTCATTGCATGTGTGTTCTCTTCAGAGACCACACATGGATCCACCAGTGTCATTGCATGTGTGTTCTATTTAGAGACCTCACATGGTTCCACTAGTGTCATTGCATGCGTGTTCTTTTTACTAACAACAACTAGAGTCATTGCATGTGTGTTCTCTTTAGAGACCACACATGGATCAACTAGTGTCATTGAATTTGTGTTCTTTTTACTAACAACAACAAGAGTCATTGCATGTGTGTTCTGTTCAGAGACCACACATGGATCCACCAGTGTCATTGCATGTGTGTTCTTTTTACTAACAACAACTGGAGTCATTGCATGTGTGTTCTTTTCATATACCACATATGGATCCACCAGTGTCATTGAAATGTGTGTTCTCTTCATAGACCACACATGGATCCACCAGTGTCATTGCATCTGTGCTCTTTTTACTAACAATAACCAGAGTCATTACATGTGTGTTCTCTTCAGAGACCACACATGGATCCACAGGTGTCGTTGCATGTGTGTTCTATTTAGAGACCTCACATGGATCCACTAGTGTCATTGCATGCGTGTTCTTTTTACTAACAACAACTAGAGTCATTGCATGTGTGTTCTCTTCAGAGACCACACATGGATCAACTAGTGTCATTGCATTTGTGTTCTTTTTACTAACAACAACCAGAGTCATTGCATGTGTGTTCTGTTCAGACACCACACATGGATCCACCAGTGTCATTGCATGTGTGTTCTTTTTACTAACAACAACTGGAGTCATTGCATGTGTGTTCTTTTCACATACCACATATGGATCCACCAGTGTCATTGAAATGTGTGTTCTCTTCAGAGACCACACATGGATCCACCAATGTCATTGCATGTGTGCTCTTTTTACTAACAACAACTAGAGTCATTGCATGTGTGTTCTTTTTACAAACAACAACCAGAGTCATTGCATGTGTGTTCTCTTCAGAGACCACACATGGATCCACCAGTGTCATTGCAGGTGTGTTCTTTTTACTAACAACAACTGGAGTCATTGCATGTGTGTTATTTTCACATACCACATATGGATCCACCAATGTCATTGAAATGTGAGTTCTCTTCGGAGACCACACATGGATCCACCAGTGTCATTGCATGTGTGTTATTTTTGTTAAGAACAACTGGAGTCATTGCATGTGTGTTCTTTTCACATACCACATATGAATCCACCAGTGTCATTGCATGTGTGTTCTCTTTAGACACCACACATGGATCCACCAGTGTTATTGCATGTGTGTTCTTTTTACTAACAACAACTAGAGTAATTGCATGTGTGTTCTTTTTACTAACAACACGCATAGTCATTGCATGTGTGTTCTCTTCAGAGACCACACATGGATCCACCAGTGTCATTGCATGTTTGATCTTTTTACTAACAACAACTGGAGTCATTGCATGTGTGTTCTTTACACTTACCACATATGGATCCACCAGTGTCATTGAAATGTGTGTTCTCTTCAGAGACCACACATGGATCCACTAGTGTCATTGCATGTGTGCTCTTTTTACTAACAACAACTAGAGTCATTTCATGACTATTCTTTTCACATACCACATATGGATCCACTAGTATCATTGAAATGTGTGTTCTTCTCATTAACCACAGCTAGAGTCATTGCATGTGTGTTCTCTTCAGATACCACACATGGATCCACCAGTGTCATTGCATGTGTGTTCCTTTTACTAACAACAACCAGAATCATTGCATGTGTGTTCTCTTTAGAGACCACACATGGATCCACCAGTGTCATTGCATGTGTCTTCTTTTTACTAACAACAACTAGAGTCATTGCATGTGTGTTGTTTTCAGATACCACATATGGATCCACCGGTGTCATTGAAATGTGTGTTCTCTTTAGAGACCACACATGGATCCACCAATGTCAATGCATGTGTGCTCTTTTTACTAACAACAACCAGAGTCATTGAATGTGTGTTCTTTTTACTAACAACAACCAGAGTCATTGCATGTGTGTTCTCTTCAGAGACCACACATGGATCCACCAGTGTCATTGCATGTGTGTTCTTTTTACTAACAACATCTGGAGTCATTGCATGTGTGTTCTTTTCACATACCACATATGGATCCACCAGTGTCATTGCATGTGTGTTCTTTTTACTAACAACAACTGGAGTCATTGCATGTGTGTTCTTTTCACATACCACACATGGATCCACCAGTGTCATTGAAATGTGTTCTCTTCAGAGACCACACATGGATCCACCAGTGTCATTGCATGTGTGGTCTTTTTATTAACAACCACTGGAGTCATTGCATGTGTGTTGTTTTCACATACCACATATGAATCCACCAGTGCCATTGCATGTGTGTTCTCTTTAGAGACCACACATGGATCCACTAGTGTCATTGCATGTGTGTTGTTTTTACTAACAACATCTAGATTCATTGTATGTGTATTCTTTTCACATAACACATATGGATCCACCAGTGTAATTGAAATGTATGTTCTCTTCAGAGACCACACATGGATCCACAAGTGTCATTGCACGTGTGCTCTTTTCACTAACAACAACTGGAGTCATTTCATGACTATTCTTTTCACATACCACATATTGATCCACGAATGTTATTGAAATGTGTCTTATTCTCATTAACCACAACTCGTGTCAGTGCATGTGTGTTCTCTTCAGAGACCACACATGGATCCACCAGTGTCATTGCATGTGTGTTCTCTTTAGAGACCTCACATGGATCCACTAGTGTCATTGCATGCGTGTTCTTTTTACTAACAACAACTAGAGTCATTGCATGTGTGTTCTCTTCAGAGACCACACATGGATCAACTAGTGTCATTGCATTTGTGTTATTTTTACTAACAACAACCAGAGTCATTGCATGTGTGTTCTGTTCAGATACCACACATGGATCCACCAGTGTCATTGCATGTGTGTTCTTTTACTAACAACAACTGAGTCATTGCATGTGTGTTCTTTTCACATACCACATATGGATCCACCAATGTCATTGAAATGTGTGTTCTCTTGAGACCACACATGGATCCACCAAAGGTCATTGCATGTGTGTTATTTTTGTTAAGAACAACTGCAGTCATTGCATGTGTGTTCTTCTCACATACCACATATGAATCCACCAGTGTCATTGCATGTGTGTTCTCTTTAGAGACCACACATGGATCCACCAGTGTTATTGCATGTGTGTTCTTTTTACTAACAACAACTAGAGTAATTGCATGTGTGTTCTTTTTACTAACAACAAGCAGAGTCATTGCATGTGTGTTCTCTTCAGAGACCACACATGGATCCACCAAAGGTCATTGCATGTTTGAGCTTTTTACTAACAACAACTGGAGTCATTGCATGTGTGTTCTTTACACATACCACATACGGATCCACCAAAGGTCATTGAAATGTGTGTTTCTTCAGAGACCACATGGATCCACCAGTGTCATTGCATGTGTGCTCTTTTTACTAACAACAACTAGAGTCATTTCATGACTATTCTTTTCACATACCACATATGGATCCATCAGTATCATTGAAATGTGTGTTCTTCTCATTAACCACAGCTAGAGTCATTGCATGTGTGTTCTCTTCAGAGACCACACATGGAACCACCAGTGTCATTTCATGTGTGTTCTCTTTAGAGACCACACATGGATCCACTAGTGTCATTGCATGTGTGTTATTTTACTAACAACAACAAGAGTCGCTGTGTGTGTTCTCTTCAGATACCACACATGGATCCACCAGTCATTGCATGTGTGTTCTTTTACTAACAACAACCAGAGTCATTGCATGTGTGTTCTTTAGAGACCACACATGGATCCACCATGTCATTGCATGTGTCTTCTTTTACTAACAACAACTGAGGCATTACATGTGTGTTCTTTTCACCTCCCCCCTATGGATCCACCGGTGGCAATGTAATGTGTGTTCTCTTTAGAGACCACACATGGATCCACCAATGTCAATGCATGTGCTCTTTTACTAACAACAACCAGAGTCATTGCATGTGTTCTTTTTACTAACAACAACCAGAGTCATTGCATGTGTGTTCTCTTCAGACCACACATGGATACACCAGTGTCATTGCATGTGTGTTCTTTTTACTAACAACATCTGGAGTCATTGCATGTGTTTTCTTTTCACATACCACATATGGATCCACCAGTGTCATTTCATGTGTGTTCTTTTTACTAACAACAACTGGAGTCATTGCATTTGTGTTCTTTTCACATACCACATATGGATCCACCAGTGTCATTGAAATGTGTTCTCTTCAGAGACCACACATGGATCCACCAGTGTCATTGCATGTGTGTTCTCTTTAGAGACCACACATGGATCCACTAGTGTCATTGCATGTGTGTTGTTTTTACTAACAACATCTAGATTCATTGTATGTGTATTCTTTTCACATAACACATATGGATCCACCAGTGTAATTGAAATGTATGTTCTCTTCAGAGACCACACATGGATCCACAAGTGTCATTGCATGTGTGCTCTTTTCACTAACAACAACTGGAGTCATTTCATGACTATTCTTTTCACATACCACATATTGATCCACGAATGTTATTGAAATGTGTCTTATTCTCATTAACCACAACTAGAGTCAGTGCATGTGTGTTCTCTTCAGAGACCACACATGGATCCACCAGTGTCATTGCATGTGTGTTCTCTTTAGAGACCTCACATGGATCCACTAGTGTCATTGCATGCGTGTTCTTTTTACTAACAACAACTAGAGTCATTGCATGTGTGTTCTCTTCAGAGACCACACATGGATCAACTAGTGTCATTGCATTTGTGTTCTTTTTACTAACAACAACCAGAGTCATTGCATGTGTGTTCTGTTCAGAGACCACACAAGGATCCACCAGTGTCATTGCATGTGTGTTCTTTTTACTAACAACAACTGGAGTCATTGCATGTGTGTTCTTTTCACATACCACATATGGATCCACCAGTGTCATTGAAATGTGTGTTCTCTTCAGAGACCACACATGGATCCACCAATGTCATTGCATCTGTGCTCTTTTTACTAACAATAACCAGAGTCATTGCATGTGTGTTCTTTTTACAAACAACAACCAGAGTCATTGCATGTGTGTTCTCTTCAGAGACCACACATGGATCCACCAGTGTCATTGCAGGTGTGTTCTTTTTACTAACAACAACTGGAGTCATTGCATGTGTGTTCTTTTCACATACCACATATGGATCCACCAATGTCATTGAAATGTGTGTTCTCTTCGGAGACCACACATGGATCCACCAGTGTCATTGCATGTGTGTTATTTTTGTTAAGAACAACTGCAGTCATTGCATGTGTGTTCTTCTCACATACCACATATGAATCCACCAGTGTCATTGCATGTGTGTTCTCTTTAGAGACCACACATGGATCCACCAGTGTTATTGCATGTGTGTTCTTTTTACTAACAACAACTAGAGTAATTGCATGTGTGTTCTTTTTACTAACAACAAGCAGAGTCATTGCATGTGTGTTCTCTTCAGAGACCACACATGGATCCACCAGTGTCATTGCATGTTTGAGCTTTTTACTAACAACAACTGGAGTCATTGCATGTGTGTTCTTTACACATACCACATACGGATCCACCAGTGTCATTGAAATGTGTGTTCTCTTCAGAGACCACACATGGATCCACCAGTGTCATTGCATGTGTGCTCTTTTTACTAACAACAACTAGAGTCATTTCATGACTATTCTTTTCACATACCACATATGGATCCACCAGTATCATTGAAATGTGTGTTCTTCTCATTAACCACAGCTAGAGTCATTGCATGTGTGTTCTCTTCAGAGACCACACATGGAACCACCAGTGTCATTTCATGTGTGTTCTCTTTAGAGACCACACATGGATCCACTAGTGTCATTGCATGTGTGTTATTTTTACTAACAACAACAAGAGTCGTTGCATGTGTGTTCTCTTCAGATACCACACATGGATCCACCAGTGTCATTGCATGTGTGTTCTTTTTACTAACAACAACCAGAGTCATTGCATGTGTGTTCTCTTTAGAGACCACATGGATCCACCAAATGTCATTGCATGTGTCTTCTTTTACTAACAACTGGAGGCATTACATGTGTGTTCTTTTCACATACCACATATGGATCCACCGGTGTCATTGAAATGTGTGTTCTCTTTAGAGACCACACATGGATCCACCAATGTCAATGCATGTGTGCTCTTTTTACTAACAACAACCAGAGTCATTGCATGTGTGTTCTTTTTACTAACAACAACCAGAGTCATTGCATGTGTGTTCTCTTCAGAGACCACACATGGATACACCAGTGTCATTGCATGTGTGTTCTTTTTACTAACAACATCTGGAGTCATTGCATGTGTTTTCTTTTCACATACCACATATGGATCCACCAGTGTCATTTCATGTGTGTTCTTTTTACTAACAACAACTGGAGTCATTGCATTTGTGTTCTTTTCACATACCACATATGGATCCACCAGTGTCATTGAAATGTGTTCTCTTCAGAGACCACACATGGATCCACCAGTGTCATTGCATGTGTGGTCTTTTTATTAGCAATAACTGGAGTCATTGCATGTGTGTTCTTTTCACATACCACATATGGATCCACTAGTGTCATTGCAGGTGTGTTCTCTTTAGAGACCACACATGGATCCACTAGTGTCATTGCATGTGTGTTGTTTTTACTAACAACATCTAGATTCATTGTATGTGTATTATTTTCACATAACACATATGGATCCACCAGAGTAATTGAAATGTATGTTCTCTTCAGAGACCACACATGGATCCACAAGTGTCATTGCATGTGTGCTCTTTTCACTAACAACAAGTGGAGTCATTCCATGACTATTCTTTTCACATACCACATATTGATCCACCAATGTTATTGAAATGTGTCTTATTCTCATTAACCACAACTAGAGTCATTGCATGTGTGTTCTCTTTAGAGACCTCACATGGATCCATAGTGTCATTGCATGCGTGTTCTTTTTACTAACAACAACTAGAGTCATTGCATGTGTGTTCTGTTCAGAGACCACACATGGATCAACCAGTGTCATTGCATTTGTGTTCTTTTTACTAACAACAACTAGAGTCATTGCATGTGTGTTCTGTTCAGAGACCACACATGGATCCACCAGTGTCATTGCATGTGTGTTCTTTTTACTAACAACAACTGGAGTCATTGCATGTGTGTTCTTTTCACATACCACATATGGATCCACCAGTGTCATTGCAATGTGCACACATGGATCCACCAGTGTCATTGCATGTGTGGTCTTTTTATTAACAACAACTGGAGTCATTGCATGTGTGTTCTTTTCACATACCACATATGGATCCACTAGTGTCATTGCTGGTGTGTTCTCTTTAGAGACCACATGGATCCACTCGTGTCAGTGCATGTGTGTTGTTTTTACTAACAACATCTAGATTTATTGTATGTGTATTCTTTTCACATAACACATATGGATCCACCAGAGTAATTGAAATGTATGTTCTCTTCAGAGACCAAACATGGATCCACAAGTGTCATTGCATGTGATCTCTTTTCACTAACAACAACTGGAGTCATTTCATGACTATTCTTTTCACATACCACATATTGATCCACCAATGTTATTGAAATGTGTCTTATTATCATTAACCACAACTAGAGTCATTGCATGTGTGTTCTCTTTAGAGACCTCACATGGATCCACTAGTGTCATTGCATGCGTGTTCTTTTTACTAACAACAACTAGAGTCATTGCATGTGTGTTCTCTTCAGAGACCACGCATGGATCAACCAGTGTCATTGCATTTGTGTTCTTTTTACTAACAACAACCAGAGTCATTGCATGTGTGTTCTGTTCAGAGACCACACATGGATCCACCAGTGTCATTGCATGTGTGTTCTTTTTACTAACAACAACTAGAGTCATTGCATGTCTGTTCTTTTCATATACCACATATGGATCCACCAGTGTCATTGAAATGTGTGTTCTCTGCATAGACCACACATGGATCCACCAGTGTCATTGCATCTGTGCTCTTTTTACTAACAACAACCAGAGTCATTACATGTGTGTTCTCTTCAGAGACCACACATGGATCCACAGGTGTCATTGCATGTGTGTTCTCTACAGAGACCACACATGGATCCACCAGTGTCATTGCATGTGTTCTCTTTTTACTAACAACAACTCGAGTCATTTCATGACTATTCTTTTCACATACCACATATGGATCCACAAGTGTCATTGAAATGTGTGTTCTTTCATTGACCACAGCTAGAGTCATTGCATGTGTGTTCTCTTCAGAGACTACACATGGATCCACTAGTATCATTGCATGTGTGCTCTTTTTACTAACAACAACTGTAGTCATTTCATGACTATTCTTTTCATATACCACATATGGATCCACCAGTGTCATTGAAATGTCTGTTCTCTTCAGAGACCACACAGAGATCCACCAGTGTCATTGCATGTGGTATCTTTTTACTTAAAATAACTGGAGTCATTGCATGTGTTTTCTTTTTACTAACAACAACCAGAGTCATTGCATGTGTGTTCTTTTTACTAACAACAACTGGAGTCATTGCATGTGTGTTCTTTTCACATACCACATATGGATCCACCAGTGTCATTGAAATGTGTGTTCTCTTCAGAGACCACACATGGATCCACCAATGTCATTGCATGTGTGCTCTTTTTACTAACAACAACTAGAGTCATTGCATGTGTGTTCTTTTTACAAACAACAACCAGAGTCATTGCATGTGTGTTCTCTTCAGAGACCACACATGGATCCACCAGTGTCATTGCAGGTGTGTTTTTTTTATTAACAACAAGTGGAGTCATTGCATGTGTGTTCTTTTCACATACCACATATGGATCCACCAATGTCATTGAAATGTGTGTTCTCTTCGGAGACCACACATGGATCTACCAGTGTCATTGCATGTGTGTTATTTTTGTTAAGAACAACTGGAGTCATTGCATGTGTGTTCTTTTCACATACCACATATGAATCCACCAGTGTCATTGCATGTGTGTTCTCTTTAGACACCACACATGGATCCACCAGTGTTATTGCATGTGTGTTCTTTTTACTAACAACAACTAGAGTAATTGCATGTGTGTTCTTTTTACTAACAACACGCATAGTCATTGCATGTGTGTTCTCTTCAGAGACCACACATGGATCCACCAGTGTCATTGCATGTTTGATCTTTTTACTAACAACAACTGGAGTCATTGCATGTGTGTTCTTTACACTTACCACATATGGATCCACCAGTGTCATTGAAATGTGTGTTCTCTTCAGAGACCACACATGGATCCACTAGTGTCATTGCATGTGTGCTCTTTTTACTAACAACAACTAGAGTCATTTCATGACTATTCTTTTCACATACCACATATGGATCCACTAGTATCATTGAAATGTGTGTTCTTCTCATTAACCACAGCTAGAGTCATTGCATGTGTGTTCTCTTCAGATACCACACATGGATCCACCAGTGTCATTGCATGTGTGTTCTTTTTACTAACAACAACCAGAATCATTGCATGTGTGTTCTCTTTAGAGACCACACATGGATCCACCAGTGTCATTGCATGTGTCTTCTTTTTACTAACAACAACTAGAGTCATTGCATGTGTGTTGTTTTCAGATACCACATATGGATCCACCGGTGTCATTGAAATGTGTGTTCTCTTTAGAGACCACACATGGATCCACCAATGTCAATGCATGTGTGCTCTTTTTACTAACAACAACCAGAGTCATTGAAAGTGTGTTCTTTTTACTAACAACAACCAGAGTCATTGCATGTGTGTTCTCTTCAGAGACCACACATGGATCCACCAGTGTCATTGCATGTGTGTTCTTTTTACTAACAACATCTGGAGTCATTGCATGTGTGTTCTTTTCACATACCACATATGGATCCACCAGTGTCATTGCATGTGTGTTCTTTTTACTAACAACAACTGGAGTCATTGCATGTGTGTTCTTTTCACATACCACACATGGATCCACCAGTGTCATTGAAATGTGTTCTCTTCAGAGACCACACATGGATCCACCAGTGTCATTGCATGTGTGGTCTTTTTATTAACAACCACTGGAGTCATTGCATGTGTGTTGTTTTCACATACCACATATGAATCCACCAGTGTCATTGCATGTGTGTTCTCTTTAGAGACCACACATGGATCCACTAGTGTCATTGCATGTGTGTTGTTTTTACTAACAACATCTAGATTCATTGTATGTGTATTCTTTTCACATAACACATATGGATCCACCAGTGTAATTGAAATGTATGTTCTCTTCAGAGACCACACATGGATCCACAAGTGTCATTGCACGTGTGCTCTTTTCACTAACAACAACTGGAGTCATTTCATGACTATTCTTTTCACATACCACATATTGATCCACGAATGTTATTGAAATGTGTCTTATTCTCATTAACCACAACTAGAGTCAGTGCATGTGTGTTCTCTTCAGAGACCACACATGGATCCACCAGTGTCATTGCATGTGTGTTCTCTTTAGAGACCTCACATGGATCCACTAGTGTCATTGCATGCGTGTTCTTTTTACTAACAACAACTAGAGTCATTGCATGTGTGTTCTCTTCAGAGACCACACATGGATCAACTAGTGTCATTGCATTTGTGTTATTTTTACTAACAACAACCAGAGTCATTGCATGTGTGTTCTGTTTAGATACCACACATGGATCCACCAGTGTCATTGCATGTGTGTTCTTTTTACTAACAACAACTGGAGTCATTGCATGTGTGTTCTTTTCACATACCACATATGGATCCACCAATGTCATTGAAATGTGTGTTCTCTTCGGAGACCACACATGGATCCACCAGTGTCATTGCATGTGTGTTATTTTTGTTAAGAACAACTGCAGTCATTGCATGTGTGTTCTTCTCACATACCACATATGAATCCACCAGTGTCATTGCATGTGTGTTCTCTTTAGAGACCACACATGGATCCTGATGTTATTGCATGTGTGTTCTTTTTACTAACAACAACTAGAGTAATTGCATGTGTGTTCTTTTTACTAACAACAAGCAGAGTCATTGCATGTGTGTTCTCTTCAGAGACCACACATGGATCCACCAGTGTCATTGCATGTTTGAGCTTTTTACTAACAACAACTGGAGTCATTGCATGTGTGTTCTTTACACATACCACATACGGATCCACCAGTGTCATTGAAATGTGTGTTCTCTTCAGAGACCACACATGGATCCACCATGTCATTGCATGTGTGCTCTTTTACTAACAACTAGAGTCATTTCATGACTATTCTTTTCACATACCACATATGGATCCATCAGTATCATTGAAATGTGTGTTCTTCTCATTAACCACAGCTAGAGTCATTGCATGTGTGTTCTCTTCAGAGACCACACATGGAACCACCAGTGTCATTTCATGTGTGTTCACTTTAGAGACCACACATGGATCCACTAGTGTCATTGCATGTGTGTTATTTTTACTAACAAGAAGAGTCTTTGCATGTGTGTTCTCTTCAGATACCACACATGGATCCACCAGTGTCATTGCATGTGTCTTCTTTTTACTAACAACAACCAGAGTCATTGCATGTGTGTTCTCTTTAGAGACCACACATGGATCCACCAGTGTCATTGCATGTGTCTTCTTTTTACTAACAACAACTGGAGGCATTACATGTGTGTTCTTTTCACATACCACATATGGATCCACCGGTGTCATTGAAATGTGTGTTCTCTTTAGAGACCACACATGGATCCACCAATGTCAATGCATGTGTGCTCTTTTTACTAACAACAACCAGAGTCATTGCATGTGTGTTCTTTTTACTAACAACAACCAGAGTCATTGCATGTGTGTTCTCTTCAGAGACCACACATGGATACACCAGTGTCATTGCATGTGTGTTCTTTTTACTAACAACATCTGGAGTCATTGCATGTGTTTTCTTTCACATACCACATATGGATCCACCAGTGTCATTTCATGTGTGTTCTTTTTACTAACAACAACTGGAGTCATTGCATTTGTGTTCTTTTCACATACCACATATGGATCCACCAGTGTCATTGAAATGTGTTCTCTTCAGAGACCACACATGGATCCACCAGTGTCATTGCATGTGTGTTCTCTTTAGAGACCACACATGGATCCACTAGTGTCATTGCATGTGTGTTGTTTTTACTAACAACATCTAGATTCATTGTATGTGTATTCTTTTCACATAACACATAAGGATCAACCAGTGTAATTGAAATGTATTTTCACTTCAGAGACAACACATGGATCCACAAGTGTCATTGCACGTGTGCTCTTTTCACTAACAACAACTGGAGTCATTTCATGACTATTCTTTTCACATACCACATATTGATCCACGAATGTTATTGAAATGTGTGTTCTCTTCAGAGACCACACATGGATCCACTAGTGTCACTGCATGTGTGTTCTTTTTACTAACAACAACTAGAGTCATTGCATGTGTGTTCTTTTCACATACCACATATGGATCCACCAATGTCATTGAACTGTGTGTTCTCTTCAGAGACCACACATGGATCCACCAGTGTCATTGCATGTGTGTTCTTTTTACTAACAACAACTGGAGTCATTGCATGTGTGTTCTTCTCACATACCACATATGGATCCACCAGTGTCATTGCATGTGTGTTCTCTTCAGAGACCACACATGGATCCACCAGTGTCATTGCATGTGTGTTCTTTTTACTAACAACAACTAGAGTAATTGCATGTGTGTTCTTTTTACTAACAACAAGCAGAGTCATTGCATGTGTGTTCTCTTCAGAGACCACACATGGATCCACCAGTGTCATTGCATGTTTGAGCTTTTTACTAACAACAACTGGAGTCATTGCATGTGTGTTCTTTACACATACCACATACGGATCCACCAGTGTCATTGAAATGTGTGTTCTCTTCAGAGACCACACATGGATCCACCAGTGTCATTGCATGTGTGCTCTTTTTACTAACAACAACTAGAGTCATTTCATGACTATTCTTTTCACATACCACATATGGATCCACCAGTATCATTGAAATGTGTGTTCTTCTCATTAACCACAGCTAGAGTCATTGCATGTGTGTTCTCTTCAGAGACCACACATGGAACCACCAGTGTCATTTCATGTGTGTTCTCTTTAGAGACCACACATGGATCCACTAGTGTCATTGCATGTGTGTTATTTTTACTAACAACAACAAGAGTCGTTGCATGTGTGTTCTCTTCAGATACCACACATGGATCCACCAGTGTCATTGCATGTGTGTTCTTTTTACTAACAACAACCAGAGTCATTGCATGTGTGTTCTCTTTAGAGACCACACATGGATCCACCAGTGTCATTGCATGTGTCTTCTTTTTACTAACAACAACTGGAGGCATTACATGTGTGTTCTTTTCACATACCACATATGGATCCACCGGTGTCATTGAAATGTGTGTTCTCTTTAGAGACCACACATGGATCCACCAATGTCAATGCATGTGTGCTCTTTTTACTAACAACAACCAGAGTCATTGCATGTGTGTTCTTTTTACTAACAACAACCAGAGTCATTGCATGTGTGTTCTCTTCAGAGACCACACATGGATACACCAGTGTCATTGCATGTGTGTTCTTTTTACTAACAACATCTGGAGTCATTGCATGTGTTTTCTTTTCACATACCACATATGGATCCACCAGTGTCATTTCATGTGTGTTCTTTTTACTAACAACAACTGGAGTCATTGCATTTGTGTTCTTTTCACATACCACATATGGATCCACCAGTGTCATTGAAATGTGTTCTCTTCAGAGACCACACATGGATCCACCAGTGTCATTGCATGTGTGGTCTTTTTATTAGCAATAACTGGAGTCATTGCATGTGTGTTCTTTTCACATACCACATATGGATCCACTAGTGTCATTGCAGGTGTGTTCTCTTTAGAGACCACACATGGATCCACTAGTGTCATTGCATGTGTGTTGTTTTTACTAACAACATCTAGATTCATTGTATGTGTATTCTTTTCACATAACACATATGGATCCACCAGAGTAATTGAAATGTATGTTCTCTTCAGAGACCACACATGGATCCACAAGTGTCATTGCATGTGTGCTCTTTTCACTAACAACAAGTGGAGTCATTTCATGACTATTCTTTTCACATACCACATATTGATCCACCAATGTTATTGAAATGTGTCTTATTCTCATTAACCACAACTAGAGTCATTGCATGTGTGTTCTCTTTAGAGACCTCACATGGATCCATAGTGTCATTGCATGCGTGTTCTTTTTACTAACAACAACTAGAGTCATTGCATGTGTGTTCTGTTCAGAGACCACACATGGATCAACCAGTGTCATTGCATTTGTGTTCTTTTTACTAACAACAACTAGAGTCATTGCATGTGTGTTCTGTTCAGAGACCACACATGGATCCACCAGTGTCATTGCATGTGTGTTCTTTTTACTAACAACAACTGGAGTCATTGCATGTGTGTTCTTTTCACATACCACATATGGATCCACCAGTGTCATTGAAATGTGTTCTCTTCACAGACCACACATGGATCCACCAGTGTCATTGCATGTGTGGTCTTTTTATTAACAACAACTGGAGTCATTGCATGTGTGTTCTTTTCACATACCACATATGGATCCACTAGTGTCATTGCTGGTGTGTTCTCTTTAGAGACCACACATGGATCCACTAGTGTCATTGCATGTGTGTTGTTTTTACTAACAACATCTAGATTTATTGTATGTGTATTCTTTTCACATAACACATATGGATCCACCAGAGTAATTGAAATGTATGTTCTCTTCAGAGACCAAACATGGATCCACAAGTGTCATTGCATGTGATCTCTTTTCACTAACAACAACTGGAGTCATTTCATGACTATTCTTTTCACATACCACATATTGATCCACCAATGTTATTGAAATGTGTCTTATTATCATTAACCACAACTAGAGTCATTGCATGTGTGTTCTCTTTAGAGACCTCACATGGATCCACTAGTGTCATTGCATGCGTGTTCTTTTTACTAACAACAACTAGAGTCATTGCATGTGTGTTCTCTTCAGAGACCACGCATGGATCAACCAGTGTCATTGCATTTGTGTTCTTTTTACTAACAACAACCAGAGTCATTGCATGTGTGTTCTGTTCAGAGACCACACATGGATCCACCAGTGTCATTGCATGTGTGTTCTTTTTACTAACAACAACTAGAGTCATTGCATGTCTGTTCTTTTCATATACCACATATGGATCCACCAGTGTCATTGAAATGTGTGTTCTCTGCATAGACCACACATGGATCCACCAGTGTCATTGCATCTGTGCTCTTTTTACTAACAACAACCAGAGTCATTACATGTGTGTTCTCTTCAGAGACCACACATGGATCCACAGGTGTCATTGCATGTGTGTTCTCTTCAGAGACCACACATGGATCCAACAGTGTCATTGCATGTGTTCTCTTTTTACTAACAACAACTCGAGTCATTTCATGACTATTCTTTTCACATACCACATATGGATCCACAAGTGTCATTGAAATGTGTGTTCTTCTCATTGACCACAGCTAGAGTCATTGCATGTGTGTTCTCTTCAGAGACTACACATGGATCCACTAGTATCATTGCATGTGTGCTCTTTTTACTAACAACAACTGTAGTCATTTCATGACTATTCTTTTCATATACCACATATGGATCCACCAGTGTCATTGAAATGTCTGTTCTCTTCAGAGACCACACAGAGATCCACCAGTGTCATTGCATGTGGTATCTTTTTACTTAAAATAACTGGAGTCATTGCATGTGTTTTCTTTTTACTAACAACAACCAGAGTCATTGCATGTGTGTTCTTTTTACTAACAACGGGAGTCATTGCATATGTGTACTTTTCACATACCACATATGGATCCACCAGTGTCATTGAAATGTGTGTTCTCTTCAGAGACCACACATGGATCCACCAATGTCATTGCATGTGTGCTCTTTTTACTAACAACAACTAGAGTCATTGCATGTGTGTTCTTTTTACAAACAACAACCAGAGTCATTGCATGTGTGTTCTCTTCAGAGACCACACATGGATCCACCAGTGTCATTGCAGGTGTGTTTTTTTTATTAACAACAAGTGGAGTCATTGCATGTGTGTTCTTTTCACATACCACATATGGATCCACCAATGTCATTGAAATGTGTGTTCTCTTCGGAGACCACACATGGATCTACCAGTGTCATTGCATGTGTGTTATTTTTGTTAAGAACAACTGGAGTCATTGCATGTGTGTTCTTTTCACATACCACATATGAATCCACCAGTGTCATTGCATGTGTGTTCTATTTAGAGACCACACATGGATCCACCAGTGTTATTGCATGTGTGTTCAACAACTGGAGTAATTGCATGTGTGTTCTTTTTACTAACAACAAGCAGAGTCATTGCATGTGTGTTCTCTTCAGAGACCACACATGGATCCACCAGTGTCATTGCATGTTTGATCTTTTTACTAACAACAACTAGAGTCATTGCATGTGTGTTCTTTACACATACCACATATGGATCCACCAGTGTCACTGAAATTTGTGTTCTCTTCAGAGACCACACATGGATCCACCAGTGTCATTGCATGTGTGCTCTTTTTACTAACAACAACTAGAGTCATTTCATGACTATTCTTTTCACATACCACATATGGATCCACCAGTATCATTGAAATGTGTGTTCTTCTCATTAACCACAGCTAGAGTCATTGCATGTGTGTTCTCTTCAGAGACCACACATGGAACCACAAGTGTCATTTCATGTGTGTTCTCTTTAGAGACCACACATGGATCCACTAGTGTCATTGCATGTGTGTTATTTTTACTAACAACAACAAGAGTCATTGCATGTGTGTTCTCTTCAGATACCACACATGGATCCACCAGTGTCATTGCATGTGTGTTCTTTTTACTAACAACAACCAGAGTCATTGCATGTGTGTTCTCTTTAGAGACCACACATGGATCCACCAGTGTCATTGCATGTGTCTTCTTTTTACTAACAACAACTGGAGGCATTACATGTGTGTTCTTTTCACATACCACATATGGATCCACCGGTGTCATTGAAATGTGTGTTCTCTTCAGAGACTACACATGGATCCACCAATGTAAATGCATGTGTGCTCTTTTTACTAAAAACAACCAGAGTCATTGCATGTGTGTTCTTTTTACTAACAACAACCAGAGTCATTGCATGTGTGTTCTCTTCAGAGACCACACATGGATCCACCAGTGTCATTGCATGTGTGTTCTTTTTACTAACAACATCTGGATTCATTGCATGTGTTTTCTTTTCACATACCACATATGGATCCACCAGTGTCATTTCATGTGTGTTCTTTTTACTAACAACATCTGGAGTCATTGCATGTGTGTTCTTTTCACATACCACATATGGATCCACCAATGTCATTGAAATGTGTTCTCTTCAGAGACCACACATGGATCCACAAGTGTCATTGCATGTGTGGTCTTTTTATTAACAACAACTGGAGTCATTGCATGTGTGTTCTTTTCACATACCACATATGGATCCACTAGTGTCATTGCAGGTGTGTTCTCTTTAGAGACCACACATGGATCCACTAGTGTCATTGCATGTGTGTTGTTTTTACTAACAACATCTAGATTCATTGTATGTGTATTCTTTTCACATAACACATATGGATTCACCAGAGTAATTGAAATGTATGTTCTCTTCAGAGACCACACATGGATCCACAAGTGTCATTGCATGTGTGCTCTTTTCACTAACAACAACTGGAGTCATTTCATGACTATTCTTTTCACATACCACATATTGATCCACCAATGTTATTGAAATGTGTCTTATTCTCATTAACCACAACTAGAGTCATTGCATGTGTGTTCTCTTTAGAGACCTCACATGGATCCACTAGTGTCATTGCATGCGTGTTCTTTTTACTAACAACAACTAGAGTCATTGCATGTGTGTTCTCTTCAGAGACCACACATGGATCAACCAGTGTCATTGCATTTGTGTTCTTTTTACTAACAACAACCAGAGTCATTGCATGTGTTTTCTTTTCACATACCACATATGGATCCACCAGTGTCATTTCATGTGTGTTCTTTTTACTAACAACAACTGGAGTCATTGCATGTGTGTTCTTTTCACATACCACATATGGATCCACCAGTG
Organism: Avena insularis; assembly: GCA_023614405.1. NCBI lineage: Eukaryota > Viridiplantae > Streptophyta > Magnoliopsida > Poales > Poaceae > Avena > Avena insularis. The sequence continues at coordinate 382,927,602 of CM042688.1, forward strand.
TCATTGAAATATGTTCTCTTCAGAGACCACACATGGATCCACCAGTGTCATTGCATGTGTGGTCTTTTTATTAACAACAACTGGAGTCATTGCATGTGTGTTCTTTTCACATACCACATATGGATCCACTAGTGTCATTGCAGGTGTGTTCTCTTTAGAGACCACACATGGATCCACTAGTGTCATTGCATGTGTGTTGTTTTTACTAACAACATCTAGATTCATTGTATGTGTATTCTTTTCACATAACACATATGGATCCACCAGAGTAATAGAAATGTATGTTCTCTTCAGAGACCACACATGGATCCACAAGTGTCATTGCATGTGTGCTCTTTTCACTAACAACAACTGGAGTCATTTCATGACTATTCTTTTCACATACCACATATTGATCCACCAATGTTATTGAAATGTGTCTTATTCTCATTAACCACGACTAGAGTCATTGCATATGTGTTCTCTTTAGAGACCTCACATGGATCCACTAGTGTCATTGCATGCGTGTTCTTTTTACTAACAAGAACTAGAGTCATTGCATGTGTGTTCTCTTCATAGACCACACATGGATCAACCAGTGTCATTGCATTTGTGTTCTTTTTACTAACAACCACCAGAGTCATTGCATGTGTGTTCTGTTCAGAGACCACACATGGATCCACCAGTGTCATTGCATGTGTGTTCTTTTTACTAACAACAACTGGAGTCATTGCATGTGTGTTCTTTTCATATACCACATATGGATCCACCAGTGTCATTGAAATGTGTGTTCTCTGCATAGACCACACATGGATCCACCAGTGTCATTGCATCTGTGCTCTTTTTACTAACAACAACCAGAGTCATTACATGTGTGTTCTCTTCAGAAACCACACATGGATCCACCAGAGTCATTGTATGTGTGTTCTTTTTACTAACAACAAGTGGAGTCATTGCATGTGTGTTCTTTTCACATACCACATATGGATCCACCAATGTCATTGAAATGTGTGTTCTCTTCGGAGACCACACATGGATCCACTAGTGTCATTGCATGTGTGTTATTTTTGTTAAGAACAACTGGAGTCATTGCATGTGTGTTCTTTTCACATACCACATATGAATCCACCAGTGTCATTGCATGTGTGTTCTATTTAGAGACCACACATGGATCCACCAGTGTTATTGCATGTGTGTTTTTTTACTAACAACAACTGGAGTAATTGCATGTGTGTTCTTTTTACTAATAACAAGCAGAGTCATTGCATGTGTGTTCTCTTCAGAGACCACACATGGATCCACAAGTGTCATTGCATGTTTGATCTTTTTACTAACAACAACTGGAGTCATTGCATGTGTGTTCTTTACACATACCACATATGGATCCACCAGTGTCATTGAAATGTGTGTTCTCTGCATAGACCACACATGGATCCACCAGTGTCATTGCATGTGGTATCTTTTAACTTACAATAACTGGAGTCATTGCATGTGTGTTATTTTTACTAAGAGCAACCAGAGTCATTGCATGTGTGTTATCTTTAGAGACCACACATGGATCCACTAGTGTCAGTGCATGTGTGCTCTTTTTACTAACGACAACTAGATTCATTTCATGACTATTCTTTTCACATACCACATATGGATCCACCAGTATCATTGAAATGTGTGTTCTTCTCATTAACTACAGCTAGAGTCATTGCATGTGTGTTCTCTTCATAGACCACACATGGAACCACTAGTGTCATTTCATGTGTGTTCTCTTTAGAGACCACACATGGATCCACTAGTGTCATTGCATGTGTGTTATTTTTACTAACAACAACAAGAGTCATTGCATGTGTGTTCTCTTCAGAGACCACACATGGATCCACCAGTGTCATTGCATGTGTGTTCTTTTTACTAACAACAACCAGAGTCATTGCATGTGTGTTCTCTTTAGAGACCACACATGGATCCACTAGTGTCATTGCATGTGTCTTCTTTTTACTAACAACAACTGGACGCATTACATGTGTGTTCTTTTCACATACCACATATGGATCCACCGGTGTCATTGAAATGTGTGTTCTCTTCAGAGACCACACATGGATCCACCAATGTCATTGCATGTGTGCTCTTTTTACTAACCACAACCAGAGTCATTGCATGTGTGTTCTTTTTACTAACAACAACCAGAGTCATTGCATCTGTGTTCTCTTCAGAGACCACACATGGATCCACCAGTGTCATTGCATGTGTGTTCTTTTTACTAACAGCATCTGGAGTCATTGCATGTGTGTTCTTTTCACATACCACATATGGATGCAGAAGTGTCATTTCATGTGTGTTCTTTTTACTAACAACAACTGGAGTCATTGCATGTGTGTTCTTTTCACATACCACATATGGATCCACCAGTGTCATTGAAATGTGTTCTCTTCAGAGACCACACATGTATCCACCAGTGTCATTGCATGTGTGGTCTTTTTATTAACAACAACTGGAGTCATTGCATGTGTGTTCTTTTCACATACCACATATGGATCCACCAGTGTCATTGCATGTGTGTCCTCTTTAGAGACCACACATGGATCCACTAGTGTCATTGCATGTGTGTTGTTTTTACTAACAACATCTAGATTCATTGTATGTGTATTCTTTTCACATAACACATATGGATCCACCAGTGTAATTTAAATGTATGTTCTCTTCAGAGACCACACATGGATCCACAAGTGTCATTGCATGTGTGCTCTTTTCACTAACAACAACTGGAGTCATTTCATGACTATTCTTTTCACATACCACATATTGATCCACCAATGTTATTGAAATGTGTCTTATTCTCATTAACCACAACTAGAGTCATTGCATGTGTGTTCTCTTTAGAGACCTCACATGGATCCACTAGTGTCATTGCATGTGTGTTCTTCTTACTAACAACAACTAGAGTCATTGCATGTGTGTTCTCTTTAGAGACCACACATGGATCAACCAGTGTCATTGCATTTGTGTTCTTTTTACTAACAACAACCAGAGTCATTGCATGTGTGTTCTGTTCAGAGACCACACATGGATCCACCAGTGTCATTGCATGTGTGTTCTTTTTACTAACAACAACTGGAGTCATTGCATGTGTGTTCTTTTCATATACCACATATGGATCCACCAGTGTCATTGAAATGTGTGTTCTCTTCATAGACCACACATGGATCCACCAGTGTCATTGCATCTGTGCTCTTTTTACTAACAACAACCAGAGTCATTACATGTGTGTTCTATTCATAGACCACATATGGATCCACAGGTGTCATTGCATGTGTGTTCTCTTCAGACACCACACATGGATCCACCAGTGTCATTGCATGTGTTCTCTTTTTACTAACAACAACTGTAGGTATTTCATGACTATTCTTTTCACATACCACATATGGATCCACAAGTGTCATTGAAATGTGTGTTATTCTCATTGACCACAGCTAGAGTCATAGCATGTGTGTTCTCTTCAGAGACTACACATGGATCCACTAGTATCATTGCATGTGTGCTCTTTTTACTAACAATAACTAGAGTCATTTCATGACTATTCTTCTCACATACCACATATGGATCCTCCAGTGTCATTGAAATGTCTGTTCTCTTCAGAGACCACACAGAGATCCACCAGTGTCACTGCATGTGGTATCTTTTTACTTACAATAACTGGAGTCATTGCATGTGTGTTCTTTTTACTAACAATAACCAGAGTCATTGCATGTGTGTTATCTTCAGAGACCACACATGGATCCACCAGTGTCATTGCATGTGTGTTCTTTTTACTAACAACAACTGGAGTCATTGCATGTGTGTTCTTTTCACATACCACATATGGATCCACCAGTGTCATTGAAATGTGTGTTCTCTTCAGAGACCACACATGGATCCACCAATGTCATTGCATGTGTGTTATTTTTGTTAACAACAACTAGAGTCATTGCATGTGTGTTCTTTTCACATACCACATATGGATCCACCAGTGTCATTGCATGTGTGGTCTCTCCACACATGGATCCACCAGTGTCATTGCATGTGTGTTCTTTTTACTAACAACAACCAGAGTCATTTCGTGTGTGTTCTTTTCACATACCACATATGGATCCACCAGTGTCATTGAAATGTCTGTTCTCTTCAGAGACCATACATGGATCCACTAGTGTCATTGCATGTGTGTTCTTTTTATTAACAACTGGAGTCATTTCATGTGTGTTATTTTCACATACCACATATGGATCCACTAGTGTCATTGCATGTGTGTTCTCTTTAGAGACCACACATGGATCCACCAGTGTCATTGCATGTGTGTTCTTTTTACTAACAACAACTAGAGTCATTGCATTTGTGTTCTTTTCACATACCACATATGGATCCACCAGTGTCATTGAAATGTGTGTTCCCTTCAGAGACCACACATAGATCCACCAGTGTCATTGCATGTGTGCTCTTTTTACTAACAACAACTGGAGTCATTTCATGACTATTCTTTTCACATACCACATATAGATCCACCAAAGTCATTGAAATGTGTGTTCTTCTCATTAACCACAGCTAGAGTCATTGCATCTGTGTTCTCTTCAAAGACCACACATGGATCCACCAGTGTCATTGCATGTGTGTTCTTTTTACTAACAACAACTAGAGTCATTGCATGTGTGTTCTTTTCACATACCACATATGGATCCACTAGTGTCATTGAAATGTGTGTTCTCTTCAGAGACGGCACATGGATCCACCAATGCCATTGCATGTGTGCTCTTCTAACAACAACCAGAGTCATTGCATGTGTGTTCTTTTTACAAACAACAACCAGAGTCATTGCATGCGTGTTCTCTTCAGAGACCACACATGGATCCACCAGTGTCATTGCATGTGTGTTCTTTTTACTAACAACAATCAGAGTCATTGCATGTGTGTTCTTTTCACATACCACATATGGATCCACCAGTGTTATTGAAACGTGTGTTCTCTTCAGAGACAGCACATGGATCCACCAATGTCATTGCATGTGTGCTCTTTTTACTAACAACAACCAGTGTCATTGCATGTGTGCTCTTTTTACAAACAACAACCAGAGTCATTGCATGTGTGTTCTCTTCAGAGACCACACATGGATCCACCAGTGTCATTGCATGTGTGTTCTTTTTACTAAAAACAACCAGAGTCATTGCATGTGTGTTCTTTTCACATACCACATATGGATCCACCAGTGTCAATGAAATGTGTGTTCTCTTCGGAGACCACACATGGATCCACCAGTGTCATTGTACGTGTGTTATTTTTATTAACAACAACTGGAGTCATTGCATGTGTGTTCTTTTCACATACCACATATGAATCCACCAGTGTCATTGCTTGTGTGTTCTCTTTAGAGACCACACATGGATCCACGAGTGTCATTGCATGTGTGTTGTTTTTACTAACAACAACTAGAGTCATTGCATGTGTGTTCTTTTTACTAACAACAACCAGAGTCATTGCATGTGTGTTCTCTTCAGAGAGCACACATGGATCCACCAGTGTCATTGCATGTGTGTTCTTTTTACTAACAACAACTGGAGTCATTGCATGTGTGTTCTTTTCACATACCACATATGGATCCACTAGTGTCATTGAAATGTGTGTTCCCTTCGGAGACCACACATGGATCCACCAGTGTCATTGCATGTGTGTTATTTTTATTAACAACAACTGGAGTCATTGCATGTGTGTTCTTTTCACATACCACATATGAATCCACCAGTGTCATTGCTTGGGTGTTCTCTTTAGAGACCCAACATGGATCCATGAGTGTCATTGCATGTGTGTTCTTTTTACTAACAACAACCAGAGTTATTGCATGTGTGTTCTTTTTACTAACAACAACCAGAGTCATTGCATGTGTGTTCTCTTCAGAGACCACATGGATCCTGATGTCATTGCATGTGTGTTCTTTTTACTAACAACAACCAGAGTCATTGCATGTGTGTTCTTTTCACATACCACATATGGATCCACCAGTGTCATTGAAATGTGTGATCTCTTCGGAGACCACACATGGATCCACCAGTGTCATTGCATGTGTGTTATTTTTATTAACAACAACTGGAGTCATTGCATGTGTGTTCTTTTCACATACCACATATGAATCCACCAGTGTCATTGCTTGTGTGTTCTCTTTAGAGACCACACATGGATCCACGAGTGTCATTGCATGTGTGTTCTTTTTACTAACAACAACTGGAGTCATTGCATGTGTGTTCTTTTTACTAACAACAACCAGAGTCATTGCATGTGTGTTCTCTTTAGAGACCACACATGGATCCACCAGTGTCATTGCATGTGTGTTCTTTTTACTAACAACAACTAGAGTCATTGCATGTGTGTTCTTTTCACATACCACATATGGATCCACTAGTGTCATTGAAATGTGTGTTCTCTTCAGAGACCGCACATGGATCCACCAATGTCATTGCATGTGTGCTCTTTTTACTAACAACAACCAGGGTCATTGCATGTGTGTTCTTTTTACAAACAACAACCAGCGTCATTGCATGTGTGTTGTCTTTAGAGACCACACATGGATCCACTAGTGTCATTGCATGTGTGTTCTTTTTACTAACAACATCTAGATTCATTGTATGTGTGTTATTTTCACATACCACATATGGATCCACCAGTGTAATTAAAATGTGTTCTCTTGAAGACCACACATGGATCCACAAGTGTCATTGCATGTGTGCTCTTTTACTAACAACAACTGAGTCATTGCATGTGTGTTCTTTTCACATACCACATATGGATCCACCAGTGTCATTGCTTGTGTGTTCTCTTTAGAGACCACACATGGATCCACGAGTGTCATTGCATGTGTGTTCTTTTTACTAACAACAACCAGAGTTATTGCATGTGTGTTCTTTTTACTAACAACAACCAGAGTCATTGCATGTGTGTTCTCTTCAGAGACCACACATGGATCCACCAGTGTCATTGCATGTGTGTTCTTTTTACTAACAACAACAAGAGTCATTGCATGTGTGTTCTTTTCACATACCACATATGGATCCACCAGTGTCATTGAAATGTGTGATCTCTTCGGAGACCACACATGGATCCTGATGTCATTGCATGTGTGTTATTTTTATTAACAACAACTGGAGTCATTGCATGTGTGTTCTTTTCACATACCACATATGAATCCACCAGTGTCATTGCTTGTGTGTTCTCTTTAGAGACCACACATGGATCCACGAGTGTCATTGCATGTGTGTTCTTTTTACTAACAACAACTGGAGTCATTGCATGTGTGTTCTTTTTACTAACAACATAGGATCCACAGTGTCATTGCATGTGTGTTCTCTTCAGAGACCACACATGGATCCACCAGTGTCATTGCATGTGTGTTCTTTTTACTAACAACAACTAGAGTCATTGCATGTGTGTTCTTTTCACATACCACATATAGATCCACCAGTGTCATTGGATTATGTGTTCCCTTCAAAGACCACACATGGATCCACCAGTGTCATTGCATGTGTGTTCTTTTTACTAACAACAACCGTAGTCATTGCATGTGTGTTATTTTTACTAACAACAACAAGAGTCATTGCATGTGTGTTCTCTTGAGACCACACATGGATCCTGATGTCATTGCATGTGTGTTCTTTTTACTAACAACAACCAGAGTCATTGCATGTGTGTTCTTTTCACATACCACATATGGATCCACCAGTGTCATTGAAATGTGTGTTCTCTTCGGAGGCCACACATGGATCCACCGGTGTCATGGCATGTATGTTATTTTTATTAACAACAACTGGAGTCATTGCATGTGTCTACTTTTCACATACCACATATGAATCCACCAGTGTCATTACTTGTGTGTTCTCTTTAGAGACCACACATGGATCCACCAGTGTCATTGCATGTGTGTTCTTTTTACTAACAACAACTGGAGTCATTGCATGTGTGTTCTTTTGTACTAACAACAACCAGAGTCATTGCATGTGTGTTCTCTTCAGAGACCACACATGGATCCACTAGTGTAATTGCATGTGTGTTCTTTTTACTAACAACAACTAGAGTCATTGCATGTGTGTTCTTTTCACATACCACATATGGATCCACTAGTGTCATTGAAATGTGTGTTCTCTTCAGAGACCGCACATGGATCCACCAATGTCATTGCATGTGTGCTCTTTTTACTAACAACAACCAGGGTCATTGCATGTGTGTTCTTTTTACAAACAACAACCAGCGTCATTGCATGTGTGTTGTCTTTAGAGACCACACATGGATCCACTAGTGTCATTGCATGTGTGTTCTTTTTACTAACAACAACTGAGTCATTGCATGTGTGTTCTTTTCACATACCACATATGGATCCACCAGTGTCATTGAAATGTGTGTTCTCTTCGAAGACCACACATGGATCCACCAGTGTCATTGCATGTGTGTTATTTTTATTAACAACAACTGGAGTCATTGCATGTGTGTTCTTTTCACATACCACATATGAATCCACCAGTGTCATTGCTTGTGTGTTCTCTTTAGAGACCACACATGGATCCACGAGTGTCATTGCATGTGTGTTCTTTTTACTAACAACAACCAGAGTTATTGCATGTGTGTTCTTTTTACTATCAACAACCAGAGTCATTGCATGTGTGTTCTCTTCAGAGACCACACATGGATCCACCAGTGTCATTGCATGTGTGTTCTTTTTACTAACAACAACCAGAGTCATTGCATGTGTGTTCTTTTCACATACCACATATGGATCCACCAGTGTCATTGAAATGTGTGATCTCTTCGGAGACCACACATGGATCCACAAGTGTCATTGCATGTGTGTTATTTTTATTAACAACAACTGGAGTGATTGCATGTGTGTTCTTTTCACATACCACATATGAATCCACCAGTGTCATTGCATGTGTGTTCTCTTTAGAGACCACACATGGATCCACCAGTGTCATTGCATGTGTGTTCTTTTACTAACAACAACTGGAGTCATTGCATGTGTGTTCTTTTACAACAACCAGTCATTGCATGTGTGTTCTCTTTAGAGACCACACATGGTTCCAAGTGTGTCATTGCATGTGTGTTCTTTTTACTAACAACAACGAGAGTCATTGCATGTGTGTTCTTTTCACATACCACATATAGATCCACCAGTGTCATTGGATTATGTGTTCCCTTCAAAGACCACACATTGATCCACCAGTGTCATTGCATGTGTGTTCTTTTTACTAACAACAACCGTAGTCATTGCATGTGTGTTATTTTTACTAACAACAACAAGAGTCATTGCATGTGTGTTCTCTTCAGAGACCACACATGGATCCACCAGTGTCATTGCATGTGTGTTCTTTTTACTAACAACAACCAGAGTCATTGCATGTGTGTTCTTTTCACATACCACATATGGATCCACCAGTGTCATTGAAATGTGTGTTCTCTTCGGAGGCCACACATGGATCCACCAGTGTCATGGCATGTATGTTATTTTTATTAACAACAACTGGAGTCATTGCATGTGTCTACTTTTCACATACCACATATGAATCCACCAGTGTCATTACTTGTGTGTTCTCTTTAGAGACCACACATGGATCCACGAGTGTCATTGCATGTGTGTTCTTTTTACTAACAACAACTAGAGTCATTGCATGTGTGTTCTTTTGACATACCACACATGGATCCACTAGTGTCATTGCATGTGTGTTCTTTTTACTAACAACAACTGGAGTCATTGCATGTGTGTTCTTTTGTACTAACAACAACCAGAGTCATTGCATGTGTGTTCTCTTCAGAGACCACACATGGATCCACTAGTGTCATTGCATGTGTGTTCTTTTTACTAACAACAACTAGAGTCATTGCATGTGTGTTCTTTTCACATACCACATATGGATCCACTAGTGTCATTGAAATGTGTGTTCTCTTCAGAGACCGCACATGGATCCACCAATGTCATTGCATGTGTGCTCTTTTTACTAACAACAACCAGGGTCATTGCATGTGTGCTCTTTTTACAAACAACAACCAGCGTCATTGCACGTGTGTTGTCTTTAGAGACCACACATGGATCCACTAGTGTCATTGCATGTGTGTTCTTTTTACTAACAACAACTGAGTCATTGCATGTGTGTTCTTTTCACATACCACATATGAATCCACCAGTGTCATTGCTTGTGTGTTCTCTTTAGAGACCAAACATGGATCCACGAGTGTCATTGCATGTGTGTTCTTTTTACTAACAACAACCAGAGTTATTGCATGTGTGTTCTTTTTACTAACAACAACCAGAGTCATTGCATGTGTGTTCTCTTCAGAGACCACACATGGATCCCTGATGTCATTGCATGTGTGTTCTTTTTACTAACAACAACCAGAGTCATTGCATGTGTGTTCTTTTCACATACCACATATGGATCCACCAGTGTCATTGAAATGTGTGATCTCTTCGGAGACCACACATGGATCCACCAGTGTCATTGCATGTGTGTTATTTTTATTAACAACAACTGGAGTCATTGCATGTGTGTTCTTTTCACATACCACATATGAATCCACCAGTGTCATTGCTTGTGTGTTCTCTTTAGAGACCACACATGGATCCACGAGTGTCATTGCATGTGTGTTCTTTTTACTAACAACAACTGGAGTCATTGCATGTGTGTTCTTTTTACTAACAACAACCAGAGTCATTGCATGTGTGTTCTCTTTAGAGACCACACATGGATCCACCAGTGTCATTGCATGTGTGTTCTTTTTACTAACAACAACTGGAGTCATTGCATGTGTGTTCTTTTCACATACCACATATAGATCCACCAGTGTCATTGGATTATGTGTTCCCTTCAAAGACCACACATGGATCCACCAGTGTCATTGCATGTGTGTTCTTTTTACTAACAACAACCGTAGTCATTGCATGTGTGTTATTTTTACTAACAACAACAAGAGTCATTGCATGTGTGTTCTCTTCAGAGACCACACATGGATCCACCAGTGTCATTGCATGTGTGTTCTTTTTACTAACAACAACCAGAGTCATTGCATGTGTGTTCTTTTCACATACCACATATGGATCCACCAGTGTCATTGAAATGTGTGTTCTCTTCGGAGGCCACACATGGATCCACCAGTGTCATGGCATGTATGTTATTTTTACTAACAACAACTGGAGTCATTGCATGTGTCTACTTTTCACATACCACATATGAATCCACCAGTGTCATTACTTGTGTGTTCTCTTTAGAGACCACACATGGATCCACGAGTGTCATTGCATGTGTGTTCTTTTTACTAACAACAACTAGAGTCATTGCATGTGTGTTCTTTTTACTAACAACAACCAGAGTCATTTCATGTGTGTTCTCTTCACAGAGCACACATGGATCCACCAGTGTCATTGCATGTGTGTTCTTTTTACTAACAACAACTGGAGTCATTGCATGTGTGTTCTTTTCACATACCACATATGGATCCACCAGTGTCATTGAAATGTGTGTGAGACCACACATGGATCCACCAGTGTCATTGCATGTGTGTTATTTTTATTAACAACAACTGGAGTCATTGCATGTGTGTTCTTTTCACATACCACATATGAATCCACCAGTGTCATTGCTTGTGTGTTCTCTTTAGAGACCACACATGGATCCACGAGTGTCATTGCATGTGTGTTCTTTTTACTAACAACAACTGGAGTCATTGCATGTGTGTTCTTTTTACTAACAACAACCAGAGTCATTGCATGTGTGTTCTCTTCAGAGACCACACATGGATCCACTAGTGTCATTGCATGTGTGTTCTTTTTACTAACAACAACTAGAGTCATTGCATGTGTGTTCTTTTCACATACCACATATGGATCCACTAGTGTCATTGAAATGTGTGTTCTCTTCAGAGACCGCACATGGATCCACCAATGTCATTGCATGTGTGCTCTTTTTACTAACAACAACTAGGGTCATTGCATGTGTGTTCTTTTTACAAACAACAAACAGCGTCATTCCATGTGTGTTGTCTTTAGAGACCACACATGGATCCACTAGTGTCATTGCATGTGTGTTCTTTTTACTAACAACAACTGAGTCATTGCATGTGTGTTCTTTTCACATACCACATATGGATCCACCAGTGTCATTGAAATGTGTGTTCTCTTTGAAGACCACACATGGATCCACCAGTGTCATTGCATGTGTGTTATTTTTATTAACAACATATGGAGTCATTGCATGTGTGTTCTTTTCACATACCACATATGAATCCACCAGTGTCATTGCTTGTGTGTTCTCTTTAGAGACCACACATGGATCCATGAGTGTCATTGCATCTGTGTGCTTTTTACTAACAACAACCAAAGTCATTGCATTTTTGTTCTCTTCAGAGAGCACACATGGATCCACCAGTGTCATTGCATGTGTGTTCTTTTTACTAACAACAACTGGAGTCATTGCATGTGTGTTCTTTTCACATACCACATATGGATCCACCGGTGTCATTGAAATGTGTGTTCTCTTCGGAGACCATACATGGATCCACTAGTGTCATTGCATGTGTGTTATTTTTATTAACAACAACTGGAGTCATTGCATGTGTGTTCTTTTCACATACCACATATGAATCCACTAGTCTCATTGCATGTGTGTTGTCTTTAGAGACCACACATGGATCCACCAGTGTCATTTCATGTGTATTATTTTTACTAACAACAACTGGAGTCATTGCATGTGTGTTCTTTTTAGTAACAACAACCAGAGTCATTGCATGTGTGTTCTCTTCAGAGACCACACATGGATCCACCAGTGTCATTGCATGTGTGTTCTTTTTACTAACAACAACCAGAGTCATTGCATGTGTGTTCTTTTCACATAACAAATATGGATCCACTAGTGTCATTGAAATGTGTGATCTCTTCGGAGACCACACATGGATCCACCAGTGTCATTGCATGTGTGTTATTTTTATTAACAACAACTGGAGTCATTGCATGTGTGTTCTTTTCACATACCACATATGAATCCACCAGTGTCATTGCTTGTGTGTTCTCTTTAGAGACCACACATGGATCCACGAGTGTCATTGCATGTGTGTTCTTTTTACTAACAACAACTGGAGTCATTGCATGTGTGTTCTTTTTACTAACAACAACCAGAGTCATTGCATGTGTGTTCTCTTCAGAGACCACACATGGATCCTGATGTCATTGCATGTGTGTTCTTTTTACTAACAACAACTGGAGTCATTGCATGTGTGTTCTTTTCACATACCACATATGGATCCACCAGTGTCATTGAAATGTGTGATCTCTTCGGAGACCACACATGGATCCACCAGTGTCATTGCATGTGTGCTATTTTTGTTAACAACAACTGGAGTGATTGCATGTGTGTTCTTTTCACATACCACATATGAATCCACCAGTGTCATTGCATGTGTGTTCTCTTTAGAGACCACACATGGATCCACCAGTGTCATTGCATGTGTGTTATTTTTACTATCAAGAACTGGAGTCATTGCATGTGTGTTCCTTTTACTAACAACAACCAGAGTCATTGCATGTGTGTTCTCTTTAGAGAACACACATGGATCCACCAGTGTCATTGCATGTGTGTTCTTTTTACTAACAACAACTGGAGTCATTGCATGTGTGTTCTTTTCACATACCACATATAGATCCACCAGTGTCATTGGATTATGTGTTCCCTTCAAAGACCACACATGGATCCACCAGTGTCATTGCATGTGTGTTCTTTTTACTAACAACAACCGTTGTCATTGCATGTGTGTTATTTTTACTAACAACAACAAGAGTCATTGCATGTGTGTTCTCTTCAGAGACCACACATGGATCCACCAGTGTCATTGCATGTGTGTTCTTTTTACTAACAACAACTGGAGTCATTGCATGTGTGTTCTTTTCACATACCACATATGGATCCACCAGTGTCATTGAAATGTGTGTTCTCTTCGGAGGCCACACATGGATCCACCAGTGTCATTGCATGTATGTTATTTTTATTAACAACAACTGGAGTCATTGCATGTGTCTACTTTTCACATACCACATATGAATCCACCAGTGTCATTACTTGTGTGTTCTCTTTAGAGACCACACATGGATCCACGAGTGTCATTGCATGTGTGTTCTTTTTACTAACAACAACTAGAGTCATTGCATGTGTGTTCTTTTTACTAACAACAACCAGAGTCATTTCATGTGTGTTCTCTTCACAGAGCACACATGGATCCACCAGTGTCATTGCATGTGTGTTCTTTTTACTAACAACAACTGGAGTCATTGCATGTGTGTTCTTTTCACATACCACACATGGATCCACCAGTGTCATTGCATGTGTGTTATTTTTATTAACAACAACTGGAGTCATTGCATGTGTGTTCTTTTCACATACCACATATGAATCCACCAGTGTCATTGCATGTGTGTTCTCTTTAGAGACCACACATGGATCCACCAGTGTCATTGCATGTGTGTTATTTTTACTATCAACACCTGGAGTCATTGCATGTGTGTTCCTTTTACTAACAACAACCAGAGTCATTGCATGTGTGTTCTCTTTAGAGACCACACATGGATCCACCAGTGTCATTGAATGTGTGTTCTTTTTACTAACAACAACTGGAGTCATTGCATGTGTGTTCTTTTCACATACCACATATAGATCCACCAGTGTCATTGGATTATGTGTTCCCTTCAAAGACCACACATGGATCCACCAGTGTCATTGCATGTGTGTTCTTTTTACTAACAACAACCGTAGTCATTGCATGTGTGTTCTTTTTACAAACAACAACCAGCGTCATTGCATGTGTGTTGTCCTTAGAGACCACACATGGATCCACTAGTGTCATTGCATGTGTGTTCTTTTTACTAACAACAACTGGAGTCATTGCATGTGTGTTCTTTTCACATACCACATATGGATCCACCAGTGTCATTGAAATGTGTGTTCTCTTCGGAGACCACACATGGATCCACCAGTGTCATTGCATGTATGTTATTTTTATTAACAACAACTGGAGTCATTGCATGTGTGTTCTTTTCACATACCACATATGAATCCACCAGTGTCATTGCTTGTGTGTTCTCTTTAGAGACCATACATGGATCCACGAGTGTCATTGCATGTGTGTTCTTTTTACTAACAACAACTAGAGTCATTGCATGTGTGTTCTTTTTACTAACAACAACCAGAGTCATTTCATGTGTGTTCTCTTCACAGAGCACACATGGATCCACCAGTGTCATTGCATTTGTGTTCTTTTTACTAACAACAACTGGAGTCATTGCATGTGTGTTCTTTTCACATACCACACATGGATCCACCAGTGTCATTGCATGTGTGTTATTTTTATTAACAACAACTGGAGTCATTGCATGTGTGTTCTTTTCACATACCACATATGAATCCACCAGTGTCATTGCTTGTGTGTTCTCTTTAGAGATCACACATGGATCCACGAGTGTCATTGCATGTGTGTTCTTTTTACTAACAACAACTGGAGTCATTGCATGTGTGTTCTTTTTACTAACAACAACCAGAGTCATTGCATGTGTGTTCTCTTCAGAGACCACACATGGATCCACCAGTGTCATTGCATGTGTGTTCCTTTTACTAACAACAACTAGAGTCATTGCATGTGTGTTCTTTTCACATACCACATATGGATCCACTAGTGTCATTGAAATGTGTGTTCTCTTCAGAGACCGCACATGGATCCACCAATGTCATTGCATGTGTTCTCTTTTTACCAACAACAACCATGGTCATTGCATGTGTGTTCTTTTTACAAACAACAACCAGCGTCATTGCATGTGTGTTGTCTTTAGAGACCACACATGGATCCACTAGTGTCATTGCATGTGTGTTCTTTTTACTAACAACAACTGAGTCATTGCATGTGTGTTCTTTTCACATACCACATATGGATCCACCAGTGTCATTGAAATGTGTGTTCTCTTCGAAGACCACACATGGATCCACCAGTGTCATTGCATGTGTGTTATTTTTATTAACAACATATGGAGTCATTGCATGTGTGTTCTTTTCACATACCACATATGAATCCACCAGTGTCATTGCTTGTGTGTTCTCTTTAGAGACCACACATGGATCCATGAGTGTCATTGCATCTGTGTTCTTTTTACTAACAACAACCAAAGTCATTGCATTTTTGTTCTCTTCAGAGAGCACACATGGATCCACCAGTGTCATTGCATGTGTGTTCTTTTTACTAACAACAACTGGAGTCATTGCATGTGTGTTCTTTTCACATACCACATATGGATCCACCGGTGTCATTGAAATGTGTGTTCTCTTTGGAGACCATACATGGATCCACTAGTGTCATTGCATGTGTGTTATTTTTATTAACAACAACTGGATTCATTGCATGTGTGTTCTTTTCACATACCACATATGAATCCACTAGTCTCATTGCATGTGTGTTGTCTTTAGAGACCACACATGGATCCACCAGTGTCATTTCATGTGTATTGTTTTTACTAACAACAACTGGAGTCATTGCATGTGTGTTCTTTTTAGTAACAACAACCAGAGTCATTGCATGTGTGTTCTCTTCAGAGACCACACAAGGATCCACTAGTGTCATTGCATGTGTGTTCTTTTTACTAACAACAACTGGAGTCATTGCATGTGTGTTCTTTTCACATACCACATATGGATCCACCAGTGTCATTTAAATGTGTGTTCTCTTGAGAGACCACACATGGATCCACCAATGTCATTGCATGTGTGTTATTTTTATTAACAACAACTGGAGTCATTGCATGTGTGTTCTTTTCACATACCACATATGGATCCACCAGTGTCATTGCATGTGTGTTGTCTTCAGAGACCACACATGGATCCACCAGTGTCATTGCATGTGTGTTCTTTTTACTATCAACAACCAGAGTCATTTCCTGTGTGTTCTTTTCACATACCATATATGGATCCACCAGTGTCATTGAAATGTGTGTTCTCTTCAGAGACCACACATGGATCCACTAGTGTCATTGCATGTGTGTTCTTTTTATTAACAACAACTCGAGTCATTGCATGTGTGTTCTTTTCACATACCACATATGGATCCACTAGTGTCATTTCATGTGTGTTCTCTTCAGAGACCACACATGGATCCACCAGTGTCATTGCATGTGTGTTCTTTTTACTAACAACTAGAGTCATTGCATGTGTGTTCTTTTCACATACCACATATGGATCCACCAGTGTCATTGAAATGTGTGTTCCCTTCAGAGACCAAACATAGATCCACCAGTGTCATTGCATGTGTGCTCTTTTTACTAACAACAAGAGTCATTGCATGTGTGTTCTCTTCAGAGACCACACATCGATCCACCAGTGTCATTGCAAGTGTGTTCTTTTTACTAACAACAACCAGAGTCATTGCATGTGTGTTCTTTTCACATACCACATATGGATCCACCAGTGTCATTGAAATGTGTGTTCTCTTCAGAGACCACACATGGATCCACCAGTGTCATTGCATGTGTGTTATTTTTGTTAACAACAACTAGAGTCATTGCATGTGTGTTCTTTTCACATACCACATATGGATCCACCAGTGTCATTGCATGTGTGTTCTTTTTACTAACAACAACCAGGGTCATCGCATGTGTGTTCTTTTTGCAAACAACAGCTAGACTCATTGCATGTGTGTTCTCTTCAGAGACCACACATGGATCCACCAGTGTCATTGCATGTGTGCTCTTTTTACTAACAACAACTGGAGTCATTTCATGATTATTCTTTTCACATACCACATATGGATCCACCAGTGTCATTGAAATGTTTGTTCTCTTCAGAGACCACACATGGATCCACCAGAGTCATTGCATGTGTGTTCTTTTTACTAATAACAACCAGAGTCATTGCATGTGGTTCTTTCATTTAGTAACATAACCACCTTTGGAACTATTTTATGGCCTTCTTGCACAAATTCGTTGCCTTAAATCTATCTTCACCATTATGCACTGTCTTATTGCATCAAAATAACAATTCCAAGTGTCTTCATGCCCGAAATCGTATCATTGAAACTCTCTCCCAAATTATTGCAAACAAAATCAACCTTACTTAACTCACCAAACTTGCTTCTAGCCCATAGCTTGGTGTGATGTTCTTCAAGGTATTTTTTCACCTTTGGCACTACATACATGTTCTGCTAGTAAGTAGCATGCGTGCTTGGGGTGTATGTGTATGCTGATCGCCACAAGTCCTCTTCAAAGATCTTTGCTTTGAACTTCTTCGTGAAGTTAGTAGGGAGGTGCTGCATGCATTCCCTAAGCTCAACCCCAGGAAACACAGCATCAACAGCATTCTCAAGACCCTCGCATGCACCAGTGTGTATCACCAAGCCTTCAGGGTGACCAATTACTTCCCGTAGTCTCTGCATGAACCATGTCCAGCTTTCATTTGATTCACCCTCAAGAACAGCATAAGCTACTGGTAGAAGCCAATTATGTGCGTCCAAAGCACAAGCAGAAGCAACATGTCCCCTTAACTTCCCTATTAAATAAGTTGCGCCTATTGCCAAGTATGGCCTGCAGCCGTCTAGCAACCCCTTCCAGCATGCCTTCAGGCAGACAAAACATCTCCTGAAGCATATCTTATCTTCCTACTTATAACTGACCCCCCTCGAGACCTTTTCTCTTCCTTTCACAACCTCGTAATCAATGTCAACAACACTACCAGGTGATGTTTTCTATACCTGAGCTTTGAAACTATACAATATATTAAAACTGTCATTCCACTTGCCTTGAATAAAGTCTAGAGCCATCTCCTTCCCTTCAAAGACTCTGTGGTAAGGAATCAGAACGTTAAACTTTTTGCTAATGTTTGCTATGAGTTCAGCAGGTCCAATATTATGATCCTGCCTCACCCAGTCAAGTACAGTAGCAGCAATCCACTTGGTAGTCGTCGGTCTAATTTTATCACTTAAAGAAGTATTAGGGAAGTTGTGTTTCTTCGTGTTTACTTTCTTCTGCATTCGATAAGAATCCACATAATTCAGAGCTAGTTATCAGCAGAATAAATATGAGAAAGACTGAAACTAAATGTAGCTATTGCAACCTGAAATGGTTGTCCACCCCGCATTGGAGATGCATGTAATCTCCATTTACACACATTACTTTCCCTACAGTGCACCCTAAATCTCTTTTGGTCGCTCTTTTCAATGATAAATTCGAACCCAACTCTGATTGCATAGGTTGCAACTGCATATCTGTAGTCCTCCACATTATCAAAGATAGTCCCCTCATCAATTTTAGGATTGTCCCTATCAAAGTGTATCACTGGCCTGTCCTCGTCTTTGTCGTTTTATCGACATCCCATTTCCACATCTTCACATTCTTCTTCCTCATTAGTCCCATAGTCAAGCTCAAAGTTCGAATCAACCAAATATTCCCTACTCTCCATCCTATCAGGCTCAGTAGCCACGTCTGGATATGCTTTCTCATCATCATCATCTGCACCGCCACACATTTCAGTGCCTTCATGCTCGCTTGACAAAGCACCATGCTCAAGGACAAGCTATACAGACGTCCTGCGGTTACCAACACATATCCTTGCCATCACCACGGGACTAGAAACGCTAATTGGGGTATGCAGAAAAGGAATCACAGTTCTTACCCTTCAATGTGGACGCACGACACCTTCTCCGGGCTGCATACCTCCAAAGCTCTGCACCCCGCTTCCTCTTCCCTAGTTTCGTTGTCCTCTGTGCTATCCAGACTTGAAGGAGATTCCCTGCTCTCCAACCATGCAAGACCCATCTTCGTGTTCTCAAGACTCGCAGGATCCATCTCCGAGTGGGATCCGGATCACCAGCATCGTTGGGCCCCTAACCCAATGGCCGACTCTTGGTTTTCGTTTCTAGACGCTTTGGGCGTGGGCGGTGGCAGGGAGGCAGGGAGGGAGGGATGGCGAGGATGGCGAGGAGGCTAGGGCGGGAGGACGACGACCCAAGGGGACGATGAGAGCGGTGCAGGACTGACCGGAGTTGCAACGATAGCAGCAGAGGAGCGGAGCTGGTTGCGACAAAGCATGGAAAATTGCACAATAATGTGTTGGTGGGCGGCACCAGCCCTCGAACCTAGGACACGCACCGTCGAAGGTGGAGGAGGTGGGCCCGCCAGTCAGAAAACATGCCACCTGTCAGCGCACTATGCACGGTAGCACTTCACGAAATTTTTTAGTTGGTCCCACATGTCAGTCTGTTTGATCAAAACTTGCATGCAGTGCATGGCTGGTTCATGCACTAGTTCCGAAAAAAGCCTGTTGATCCAAGCTTGAAGTGGCAGTTCTGCTTCTTCTCCCTCGTCTCCTCGTCTCCTCGTAGTGGCAGTTCTGCTTCGTCTCCCTCGTCTATTCTCCTCTTCTTCTCCTTGCAGTGGTAGTTCTTCTTTCTTCCTTGATCAAAACATTCCCGCACGTAATCCATGGCCAGTAGCTAGATGAAGAGGAACTAGTCCGATCTCCTGGCCGACCCACTTCGCAAGATTGCCGACTACTTGCTGGAGAAAGAGGAGTACCTCAACACCTATGCTGCTTGTCAAGAAGTCTGCACCGATTGGTGCCGCACTTTAAAGGTGCCCGAATTCCATCTCAATAACTGGATCATGATAGATCACACACTTCCAGACATTGGCGACTTCACCTTCCTCAACCTCGCCACTGGTCGTTGCTTCAGGACAAATCTAATGGATGTCAATCGCAGGTGCACATTCACATCCGATATTTATTGGTATTTTCCATTCTAAACATCTTAGTACTAACTGATGCCCTCTTCTTCCAAAAGATTCTACTTCATCGGTGTTTCTCGTAGTGTCATGGTGCTTGCTCAGAGGGTGGAGCCATACCAGATTCGGTTTCTAAACACAATCACTCATAAGTCTAACACTGAGTTTCAAGCACACATACCATCTGATCTTCTGCAATCTGTCATCGTGACGAAGTCCCTAACGATGGTGTTCGTTTGCACTGATTATCCAGATCATATTGCATGGGCCGATGAGAGCACCCCAACGGGGCAAATCAATGAATCATTTGGAGAAGGATTGTATTCGCCACCTCCTGCTACACTTGTGGACTGCATGACGACATTCCGAGGGGAAGTATATGCATTACTTGAGAATGGAGACATCTTGTCGACCACTATCCAGTTAGAGCAGCGCACGAGCACTATCACGATGCCCAAAATAATTTCAGCCCCAGTCTTTTAACAGGTACGCAGAACTTACAAATTTTACCTTATGGAGTCAGATGGTGATCTGCTTCTTGTGTTGAACGGGGATTTCGCCAAAGGGCAACCGGTGTTGTACCGGGTGGACACGGAGAACCGCTCTCTCGAGGACATCGGTGACATTGGAAGTCGTGCCCTCTTTGTTGATTACAATCGGTTTATCTCCATTGACACCAGGTTACACCCCATAGTCAAACCCGGTTGCATATGCTACAGGAATTATATCATACTGTACGGTAATTAGGTTCAAGCCTGGGAAGAGGAACCAACAATGACGTACGGCTTAAGTCTGGAACATACACCGAGGCCTTACCCTCTGGACGAGATACTGGCAGCACATTGCAGACGGAGAGAGTTCTCTGAATATGTGTTGCAGCACGCGGGAGCCGCCGGCGACGAAATATATAGGGGAGAATGAATCATATATTCATCCTAGGTTATTTGCTAGCATTTTCAGGTCTATTTTTCGAAGTATTAATTTGTACTGTATTTATATTATTTCGATCAGCAGTATGCGTATTACCTTTCAGACAAAATAGTAATGTATTTAATTTTAGTACTTTTAGAATTCAAAGTATTTATTTTTAGTACTCCCTCCGACCCATATTAGTTGACTCAATTTTTTCTAGATTCGGATGTATCTAGCACTAAAACATGTCTAGACACATCCAAATCTAGACAAATCCAAGTCAACTAATATGGGTCGGAGGGAGTTGCTTCTTTCAGAATTCTCTTTGTTCGACATGGGCATCAGCTCAGCACCAGAATTTAGGTTCCACATGGAAAATTGCACAATAATGTGTTGGTGGGCGGCACCAGCCCTCGTACCTAGGATGCGCACTGTTGAAGATGGAGGTGGCGGGCCCGCTCGTCAGAAAACATGCCACCTCGGCATCCCCTATTTCTGATGCCCTTTAAAAAAAGAAAACACGCCACGTCATCATCCCCTGTTTCTGATGGTGTTGTTACAATTGACGGTACATGGTGGCATATAAATAATATCGTATAAACATAAGGGCACAGTCATCAACATTTCTAAAATGAAACACGGTCTCCTACCTGTCCAGGTACATTTCCTGATGAGGTGGATAGCCTCGACCGATCTTTTTAATACGTTCACACTCTTATGCTGAGAAGGGAAAAAAAGATTGCGCGGTTAATGCAATGAGTGTCTAATTATTACCCTCTAAGGAAATGGGAGATGGTTATTTTCATGCGTGCCCGTAGTCCAAACCTACTGTCAGTCTTTCACTCTCCTTCTCCGACAAACCACGGTTCACCTTGCGCAGGTCCTCTGAGCCGCACTAACTAGGGTAAAATGGCCCCGCCTAAGCAGCCACCGCCGTCGCAATAGCCGCCGAAACTAGGGTATTTAGCCCCTCTAAGGCAGGCCATGAAGCTCTACTTCAAGGCCGGTCTCCCATTGCCCTGCCAGGCGGATGACTTCCCCGAATGTGCCGAATCGGCCGTGGCGGCGACCACAGCGTCGTCGGCGCCAGATGCGGCAAGCAGGGCCAAGAGAGCAATGTGGAGAAATCGCGCGGCGGCATTATGGCATGCTCTAGGCAGTGGGAACAAGGTACGTATCAAATCGTTCACTAGAGCATGCCGCTGAGGGTACACACCCTCGAACAGGGTAGCGCCAAGGTCTAGGAACTCTTGCGTCCATGCTTCGGCACAGACTATCTTACCGAAGTGGGGTAGGCTCGGAGCACGCCGTATATGTCAAAGACGCTCCATCCTACGCACCATTTGGAGGTCATACCGTGGCGGCGACCAAGCATCTACACTCAGCATGCTGGATTGTTCGACAGCCAGAGCCGACGGCGGACATTAGCTCAGCCCCGCAATTCAGGTTCGAGTTCACATGGACCTATGATCCCAAGAAAGAGATGCCGAATTTCAGTTTCGAAGAAATCATTGCGGCGGCACGGATGGTCCAACTGAACCGGGACTGGCGCACGCGAATC
Organism: Avena insularis; assembly: GCA_023614405.1. Classification (NCBI taxonomy): domain Eukaryota; kingdom Viridiplantae; phylum Streptophyta; class Magnoliopsida; order Poales; family Poaceae; genus Avena; species Avena insularis. Next base: position 382,950,842 of record CM042688.1, read on the forward strand.
GCTCGTGCATGAACGATGCAGATTTCTTTTAGTTTGGCGAGAAGGCAATAGATCAGTTTGGGTTAAATGATCAAAGAACTTATGTCCTCTCAAGGCAATTGGCCAGCCAACTTTTCTAGTACAGATCTGTAGTTTCTTCAGTGTAGAATAGTTAAGTTCAGACTGAATAATGGCTTTTGTAGATGAAATGTTGACGAATCGTTATATAAACTAGTAGAAAGTTTAGCCCACTTTTGTGCAGGTATAAGACCCTTTTGTATGGAAGTACTACTGTTGTAAGCAAATACTATCAAGTATCTATTTCCTTCAATTACTAGTCGTGGTTAAATCCAGTTAACTGGCATTTTTTTATCCCAGACTACATATTTTGCATCTGCTGTCTGTGTTGTAAACCATTTTTCCTTTGTCTTGTGTTCCCTGCAAAATGGTTCTGCAGTTCAACGTGTTACAAATGTAGCTACCTTGTACTTGAAGAGGAGATGGACTACATTTTCCTGGCATCCACATAATTGACATTGCTTATTGCCAGACCACCCTCTTTTCATGAGGTTGTTTTTAGTTATTCACAGAAATTATAAAGCATGATGTTCGTTTGCACTGATTATCCAGATCATATTGCATGGGCCGATGAGAGCACCCCAACGGGGCAAATCAATGAATCATTTGGAGAAGGATTGTATTTGCCACCTCCTGCTACGCTCGACTCGCATGGCGACATTACGGGAAGTATATGCATTACTTGAGAATGGAGACATCACGTCGACCAACATCCGATTAGAGCAGCGTCGAAACAACATCACGATGGCCAAAATAATTTCAGCCCCAGTCTTTGAACAGGTACGCGGAACTTACAAATTTTACCTTGTGGAGTCAGATGGTGATCTGCTTCTTGTGTTGAACGGGGATTTCGCCAAAGGGCAACCGGTGTTGTACCGGGTGGACACGGAGAACCGCTCTCTCGAGGCCGTCGATGACATTGGAAGTCGTGCCCTCTTTGTTGATTACAATCGGTCTATCTCCATTGACACCAGGTTACACCCCACAGTCCAACCCGGTTGCATATATTACAGGAATTATATCAGACTGTACGATCATGAGGTTCAAGCCTAGGAAGAGGAACCAACAATGACGTATGGCTTAAGTTTGGAACATACACCGAGGCCTTACCCTCTGGACGACATACTGGCAGCACATTGCAGATGGAGAGAGTTCTCTGAATATGTGTTGCAGCACGCGGGAGCCGATGACAACGAAATATATAGGGGAGAATGAATCCTATATTCATCCTAGGTTATTTGCTAGCATTTTCAGGTCTATTTTTTGAAGTAGAAATTTGTACTGTATTTATATTATTTCGATCAGCAGTATGCGTATTACCTTTCAGACAAAATTGTAATATATTTAATATTAGTACTTTCAGAATTCAAAGTATTTATTTTTAGTACTCCCTCCGATCCATATTAGTTGACTCAAATTTTTCTAGATTCGGATGTATCTAGCACTAAAACATGTCTAGATACATCCGAATCTAGACAAATCCAAGTCAACTAATATGGGTCGGAGGGAGTAGCTTCTTTTAGAATTCTCTTTGTTCTACATGGGCATCAGCTCAGCGCCGGAATTCAGGTTACACTTGGAAAATTACACAATAATGTGCTGGTGGGCGGCACCAGCCCTTGAACCTGGGATGCGCGCCGTCGAAGGTGGAGGTGGCGGGCCTGCCAGTCAGAAAACATGCCACGTCAGCATCCCCTATTTCTGATGCCCTTTAAAAAAATAAAACACGCCATATCATCATCCCCTGTTTCTGATGGTGTTGCTACAATCGACGGTACATGGTGGCATATAAATAATATCGTATAAACATAAGGGAACAGTCATCAACATTTCTAAAATGAAACCCGGTCTCCTACCTGTCCAGGTACATTTCCTAATGAGGTAGATAGCCACGACCGATATTTTTAATACGTTCACACTCTTATGCTGAGAAGGGAAATAAAGATTGAGCGGTTAAGGCAACGAGTGTCTAATTATTACCCTCTAAGGAAATGGGAGATGGTTATTTTCACGCGTGCCCGTAGTCCAAACCTACTGTCAGTATTTCACTCCCCTTCTTTGACAAACCACAGTTCACCTTGCGCAGCTCCTCCGTGCCGCACCAACTAGGGTAAAATGGCCCCGCCTAAGCAGCCACCACCACCGCCACGATAGCCGCCGAAAATGGGGTATTTAGCCCCTCTAAGGCAGGCCATGAAGCTTTACTTCAAGGCCAGTCTCCCATTTTGCCCTACCAGGCGGATGACTTCCCCGAATGTGCCGAATCGGCCGCGGCGGCGATGGCAGCGTTGTCGGTGCCAGATGCGGCAAGCAGGGCCAAGAGAGCAATGTGGAGAAATCACGCGGCGACATTACGACATGCTCTAGGTAGTGGGAACAAGATACATATCAAATCGTTCACGAGAGCATGCCGCCGAGGGTACACACCCTCGAACAGGGCAGCGCCAAGGTCTAGGAACTCTCGCGTCCATGCTTCGGCATGGACTACCTTACCGCAGTGGGGTAGGCTGGGAGCACGCTGTCTGCGGCAAAGACGCTCCATCCTACGCACCATCGGAGGCCGTACCGTGGCAGCGATCAAGCGTCTACACACAACATGCTGGATTGTTCGACAGCCGGAGCCGGCGGCGGACATCACCTCAGCCCCACAATTCAGGTTCGAGTTTACACGGACCTACGATCCCAAGAAGGAGATGCCGAATTTCATTTTGTAAGAAATCGTTGTGGTGGCGCGGATGGTCCAACTAAACCTCGGGACTGGCGCAAGCAAATCGCTTGTGCATGAACGATGCAGATTTCTTGTAGTTTGGCAGGAAGGCAATAGATCAGTTTGGGTTAATTGATCAAAGAACTTATGTCCACTCAAGGCAATTGGCCAGCCAACTTTTCTGGTGGAGATTTGTAATTTCTTCAGTGTAGAATAGTTAAGTTCAGACTGAATAATGGCTTTTGTAGATGAAATGCTAACGAATTGTTCTATAAACTAGTAGAAAGTTTAGCCCACTTTTGTGCAGGTATAAGACCCTTTTGTATGCAAGTACTACTGTTGTAAGCAAATACTATCAAGTATCTATTTCCTTCAATTACTAGTCGTGGTTAAATCCAGTTAACTAGCATTTTTTTATCCCAGACTATAGATTTTGCGTCTGCTGTCTGTGCTGTAAACCATTTTTCCTTTGTCTTGTGTTGCCTGCAAAATAGTTACGCAGTTCAACATGTTACAAATGTAGCTACCTTGTACTTGAAGAGGAGATGGACTACATTTTCCTGGCATCCACAGAATTGACATTGCTCATTGCCAAACCACCCTCTTTTCATGAGGGCATCCTTGGTTATTGACAGAAATTATAAAGAATGGTGTTTAACTACATCGATTCAAACTATTACACACACACACTACATCAAATTCATTACCCACACATACTACATCAATTCAAACTATTACACACACATACTACTTCAAAATATTACACACACGTACTACATGAATTCAAACTATTACACATTTTTAGTCGATGCTAACTTCCTGCTATGCTCTCCATACTACAAATTCATTAGCCACACATACCACGGCAATTCACTAGAGCTCTGTCTTCACTCGAGGGAAATCAGAACCACCAGCTCATCCAGGCCAACACTGCAGGCGACGAGGATGCTTCCTGGCAGCCTCTTCGGGGCCCTAAATGCCATGTACCGATTCCAGAGCCTCCTCTAGGTGGATGATGACCGGGTGCTTCCAGCAAAGCTGTCGCCCTGCCCTGCTTGGAATCTGCACCTCGTACATCTTAGGAACGGTGTCAGGATCTTTCAGCCATGCCTTTACCTCGATGACCCATCTATCGCTCGATGGCACGATTTCCACTAGCTCGCCGCCAAGGCTACTGAGGACCAGCTTGAGGGCCTCCGGCTCCCAAGCATCCAATGGGAGGCCGTCAAACCCGAGTTTGGAGAAGAAACAGAGCTGCCCCAAGCGATCGTCCCACCCATAGGGGCGATGCCAACGCATGAAGCTCATTTTCTGCACGCAGCACTCGAAAGAAAGGGAAGAATGCAGAACGCGCTCGATGTCTGAGCTGTGGTCGAACCGTATGAAAAAATCGAATGGCGGCGGGCACACCTCACTCTTGACCTCATTTCGTTAGATCCCAAAACCATACCTAAAAGCCGACAGCAACTCTGCCGGCGACACGGTGGGACAGACGCCCAGCATGGTGGCCATGAGGGCGTGGTCGTCGAACTACTGTGCCAGGGCTACCATGCCTAGGGTGCGCGGTAGCACGCAACTTCCCGAGGCTGGTCGCCAGCCTGGATCGCCCGACGGGACGCGCTCCATCGTGCGAGAAGGACTAGCCAGAGGCGAGATATTAGTCCGGGGACGTGAAGCTCCGATACAGCGGACAATGCGACGGCGGCGGTATTTGAGTTCAACCGTTTTTTGTTTGGTTCAAATGACCATTTGGCCGTTAGATTTGTATTCACCCTCATTTGGCCCTTCTGGACAATTGGCGATTCTACTATGGCCCCTCCGCGCGATTGATGACAACTCGGGTACCGTGGTGCACTCACCCGGGAAGTTTGGTACCACAAACGAACATTCCCCCTGTAGGCACGGATATATTTCTGGTAGTGGGCAGCAAATGCATTGCCAGGCCTTATTCAGGTCTTATCTTCATGCTGTAAGCGCGGCATCCAATTTTTTTGTCATCGCGGAGATGATTCGGGTGGCCCAGGAGACGCAGTCTCTTTGTAGGGAAAAATATGAGGCGGTGTTGCCATAGACTTCGAGTGTGGATGTTATCAACACACAGTATGACGTACAAATAATCATAGGGTGCGCGACCAGCGCTCCCTATGGGAGTAGCCCTCAAGTGCCTAGTTGAGTCAAAGACTCAGGCAGGGACTAAAGAACTTTTGCGACTGCTGTCGTCTTTTGTTTCCTTGTTTCAGTCGAATTTTCTTCCGGCGCTCCCTATGGGAGTAACCCATGATCCATAGTCCAATCGTAGATTCAAGTGGTTGGGTATGTTTTGAATGTACATATTCCTGCATAAAAATAAAAGCGTAGGGTGCGCGACCAGCGCTACCTATGGGAGTTGCCCCTGAGTGCTTGGTGGAGTCGAAGACTCGAGCAAGTACTAAAGTAGGCGAAGTCTTGTAGTGCTCATCTTGACGACATCAATGCTAATGATGTGATGACCTCAGCTGCCCGCGTGAGCGGCTTTGACGGGACATGACAAGCGGTGGGTCCCATTTTCTGACTTTGATTTTACCGGGCATGCGTAATCTTTCATTTTAACTGCGTCTCCTTGATTTCCGTGTGTAATGGAGATAGTGGGGGACGGTTCGTGTATTGGCCTCTCTACGTGTCAACCGCGATGTGCGCCACGCGTCCAGTAGGGTTTCTGCTGGCCGTTGGATTGCATCCACGAGGGGGTTAAGTAGCAGCGCAACTGCGGTAATTTTCCCATCCGCCCTTTCTCTGCCTGTGCTTCCATCGCCATTGCCGCTGCTCTCTGCTTCCTAGAGCTTGTCCTCTTCGTGGCGCTGGACCAACTTCGTGTGTTCCCGAGATACTTCCTCTGCTTGCATCGCCATTGCAAGATGGGGAAAAAGAAAGGAGGCGTTGCCACTGGGTCTGCTACCGCCACCGCCATTGCTAAGAACAAGGGTGGCTCCTCCACCGTTGGCACCAGCACCGCTGACGCCGGCAAGAAGAAGGGTGCGGGGACTCGCGTCACCAATGGCGCGTGGCGTGCATCCACCATCAAGGCCTCTGAGCTCCATCTTCTGCTCCAAGATGGAGTTCTTCCACTCGCTGAAGACGATTCACGAGTTCTTGGTGATGAGGTAACCCCCCATCCTCCATCGGGTTTCCGGGTGATGTTCCTCGCGTTCATCATTCGCGGTTTATCTCTGCCCCTGCATCCCTTTGTCAAGGGCCTTCTCTGTTTCTATGGGCTCCAGCTGCACCAGCTGTCCCGAAACTCTTTTCTTCACATTGCGTGCTACATCACGCTTTGCGAGTGCTAGCTCGGAGTCGAGCCACACTTTGGTCTCTTCAAGAGGCTTTTCAAGCTAAAGCGTCAGTCAGCTTCTGGCTCGTTAGTTTACGACGTAAGCAGTTGTGGGATTCATGTCGACTCCTCCGCTAGGTATTTTGACATCAAGCTCACGGTGTCCGTCCAAGGACGGAGGGACAAGTGGTTCTACGTCCGCGACAAGAAGCCTGATGGAAAGGACTACGGACTCGCACCCTTCGACCCTGCGACGCCGTGCAAGAGGAGGAGTTCGTGGAAGAACGTAGTGATGCCTGGCGAGTCCGAGGAGACGGAAGTGCTGTACAAGCGCGTCTACGACCTGGAGAGTCACATGTGTAAAGAAGAGGGAGGCGCCGCCCTCATTCGCACATGGTTGCACCGTCGCATCCCGCCTTTGCAGGCAAGAGTCCACCCCATGTTCCAATGGGCTGGTGCAGATGATGTCACTCGCGTGTTTGCCGATGGCATTTCCGTGGTTGAAGTAAACAAGAGGTTGCGACTGGTGACAAAGTATACCGCCAAGGAGGTTCTCCCAGGCGAGCCCGTCGTGCCTCTCTTAGACGCCTCGAACCCTCCTCCTTAGGTAGAATTGTGCTACGAAGTAGCTTTATTTGTCGATTGCTTCTGATTTCTTGACGTATAATGAATTGTTTTCTATATGCAGGATTGGAAGGTGTCTCCTAGTTTGCCCCCTCTTCCTAAGGGGGTTATTCCTCATGAAGTGGATGAAGAGGACGAGTCAGGATCGACCGTCCCACTTGAAGAGGAGGATGAAGCCCCCGAGTCTAGCAGTCTAGACAATCGCAAGCATTCTCATCTCTGTCAACTCCAGAAAGCCCATCTATTAGTGCAGAGGAGCCTATTCCCGCTCTTCCTGTAAGCTCCATGGCGCCATCTGCTCGCAAGAAGATGCGGCTGCCGAAGGAGTCGTCGAAGTCGGAGGAGCAAACCTTCGACTTTGATAAATTTGACTGGTAAGTCTGCAACTCTCATCTTGGTTTCTTTTGGAGTTGCATTTCCTAATGCTAGATTTTGTTTCGAACTCAACCAGCATCATCGTCTTCTGTAGATGTCCAATTTGTGAAGGAGTCCAGAGTCACGGACTCCAAAGCCAAGGAAGTGGATGAACAACCTTCTTCTCCTCCATTGGCAGCCCACTCCGGGCACAACTCATCGAGTTCTCCACACATTGGGGGTCACCAGATGGTTGGTGAGACGACTACGCGGCAATCGTCTTTGGAGTCGCTGGAGGAGCATGTAAGTGTGATTTTGTTTTGTAGTCGAATTTGTGATCCATGCTATCTGCTGATCCTTTATTTTTCTTCTGAGGCAGCTCATTGTGAAGGAAGCTGCGCGTTTGGCGAAGAAGGTACTTGCGATGGGTCAACACCATGCAATGCTGGACAATCGCCATCACGTCGTCGAAGGTTAGTATTTGCTTCTTCTTCTATGTTCTTGTCAGATTTTATGCATTCGACTGACCCATAACTATTTCAACATTCTTCTTTGTAGCCGAGCATGACAAACTCCTTCGCGGCACCGCTTCTCTTGAAAAGATGCTCGCCGCGGCAGTGAAGAGTCACGACGAGGCAGTCGCTGCGCTAGATGAATCACGGAAACGCGAAGAGGATTTGTGCACCTCCATCGCTGAGAGGGTGAAGTTGTTTAAAGAATAGCTCATCTCGATTGCTAAGTCGCTTTCAGGTATTCTTTCGTCTGGATCTTCATTGTTTTCTTTCTTTGATATCTTGTTATTATGCTGACTCTTTGCTCTATGTAGATGCTGGCGGTCTGAGCTTCGATGCCCAGGCACTTCGTCGTGTTGATGCTTTGGCGGGCACCATCGCGGTAGTCGAGGACCATGGCGCTTCCCTGCAGGGGACACTGACTAAGGCCAAGGTTGTGCTCAGTCGCATCTGCGAGGAGCTGACGCCCAAGGCTGAGCTGATTGAAAGCTTGGAGGACCTAGTGGAGTCCCTCACTGGAGGTATTCCCGCGGACTTCAGGAAATCGCAGCATGCGGTTGGAGCTTCCATGGCACTCGCAATGGTGCAAGCCCACGGCGTGGAGGTGGATCCTGATGCGGTCTCCAAGGCGATGTCCATCGACGCAAATGGTCAACAGGAAGTTTTTGCTCCTTTTGCAACTGTCTGCGGCAAGTACGGGCCACAACTGATCAACACAGTCGCCAAGTATTTTGAGGAGCTGCAGCGATCCAAGAAGGCGGCGAAGGCTGTGACGTCAGGTGCTGGCAGGAGGTCTGTGGCGTTTGAGACTGCCACGGACTCGATGAGGCCCCCGAAGCCAAAGTCCATGTCGAAGAAGCAGGCTGCTCCTCAGTAATTATATTGTAATAGTTAATAGTTTGACTCCTTTTGTTGAAAACATGCCATTGGCTGAGTGTCTCTGTTGATACTTTTGTCATGTTTGAATACACTTGAGCTTTTTGTCCATGTATTGCTTGGCCCCTTATTCGCTCTTGCTTGGATTTTGATAGGGTACGTCGAGTGGTCCTTTGGGTGATTCTCGGGACCCGCCACCCGCTCATGAGACCTTGGCGCACTCGCGTTCAAGCGTGGATGAGTTGTCCCTGCTTTCGTGACTACACGATCACGTTAAGCAGCTAGAACGTGAGCTGCCCGTCCTTCGCGGTAACGCGGATGTATGGATGTCAAGGGTGGATAAGGCTACCGCCCAAGAACAATATCTATTGGAGGAGGTGACGCAGCTAGGCGGTCAGTTCAAGTGCTAGCTTCCTACCCTCTTATCTTTTCTTGTAGTCAGTCACGGTAGTTCTTTGTCTTCATATGTTGCCTTTTTTGCTTGGTGTAGTTGTCAGTGCGTGTCATCCGCAGGATGAGAAAGACAGGATCGCCATCCGAATGAACGACCTAACCCAGGAACAACTTCAGGCAAGCGGGTATTTTTGGGTGGACCATGATCGCGTGATTGCACTTGCGACCCTGCAGGATCGTGCTTCTCGAGTACTCCACTTTCTGAAGAAAGCACAATCATGCCTGAGGAATATTTACCAGACGATGTTTCCACTGGACGTTGTCCCTTCGAGCCTGCTGGCTCTCCTGGCTAAGTTTCAGGATTTGAGTGCGGTTTGTGAGTGCGTGCGGTAGCAGCTGTTGGCTGCTACCAAAGCTGCATTGTCGTTGGTGCGACTGCATAGGCCTGATGTAGACGTTGCAGCTATTGCTGCCGGGCCACCGACTCCACCAGCGGGTTCGACCTGGAACATGGTTCCCCATTATCAGGCTGTGGATCGTCCAGCAGAAGAAATTGTCGACTTCTCTGAGGAACAGACAAACGTTCTTCTCCTGCAGCAGTAGTGTAACCTGTATCCTGCACATAAGTGTACCCATGTTGTAAAGTTTGTATGTATATGCTAGATGTAATTGATTTATATTGATATGTAAAGAGCTTGCTAGCTTATATGTTTTGCGAGTGTATTTGTACTCTGCAGTTCCTTTTCGTTAGCCTGACTTATTTTATCTCACCACCTTGCCAACCTGTCAGGTGCGTTGCAACTGGGTTGGTGTTGTATCAAGGGTTCGATTGTTGTTGTGTCATCTAGTCGGGATACTGCGTCTTGTTCGTAGAAGGAGGGTGTAAAGGGTGGTGTAGCCCCCGAGTGATAAAATTGCGAGAAAAATGAGGAAAATACAGAGTTTCGGGGCACTTAGCTTTTTTTATTCGCAGAATCAGTACGAGGTACAATGTGTGGCTAAGTAGCCTGGCTGAATAGCCTTATTTATAATGAAAAGAAAGAGGAAAACAACTAGGGGTAGAAGCGTCGCAGCTGCGCGACATTCGAGGGGTTGGAGTATGCGACTCCTTTCTCGAAATCTTTAAGGCGATAGGCGCCACCTGGGATTAGTTCTGTAATCATGTATGGTCCTTCCCAAGGGGACTCGAGCTTGAGGTGCCCTTGCTGCTTCAGTCGCAAGCCCAGGTGTCCTTCGATGAAGGATCTGGGGCGTAGTCTTCTGCTGTGGTAGTTGCGCAGGTTCTGCTGGTAGATCGTCGATCTTTCTGCTGTGATGTCCCATGCTTCATGAAGGAGATCAACGGAATCTTCGAGTGCGAGTGTGGACTCCTGCTCATTGTATGAGACCACCCGTGGGGCTTTAAAGCATACTTCTGCGAGTAGTACAACTTCAGCACCATGCACCATGAAGAACGGGGTGTATCCCATGGTGCTGTTTGGGGTTTTGCGCAGGCTCCAAAGTATGGGTTGCAGCTCGTCTGGCCAACATCCGGAGGCTTGCTCGAGTGGACGGAGGAGTCGCTTCTTGATTCCACCGTAGACGAGGCCGTTGGCCTTTTCGACTTGACCGTTGGTCTGTGGATGAGCCACGGAGGCATAGCTTATGTTGATTCCCAGGTTTTCGCATAAACCCTGGAACTCCTTGGAGGTGAAGTTCGTCCCATTATCCGTGATGATGCTATGCGGCACTCCAAAGCGATAGACAATGGATTCGAAAAACTTGATGGTGCTGGCTCTTGACTGGTTTGTCACCGGCATGGCCTCTATCCACTTAGTGAATTTGTCGACTACGACCAGAAGGTAGACATATCCTCCTCGCGAGGACTTTGGGAGTTTGCCGACCATGATGAGTCCCCATTGCGCAAAGGTCCAGGCCAATGGTATTGGTCGTAGTTCCGCACCAGGTGCGTGTGGTTTGTCCGTGAATCGCTGACAAGCGTTGCATTGTTGGACGATGTCCTTAGCGTCGTGCATGGTCGTGGGACAGTAGAATCCAGCTCGTAGAGCTTTAGCGATGAGGGCGCGACTACCGGCATGGTGCTCGCAAGTCCCTTCGTGGATGTCGAGGAGGACGTCCCTTCCGTCCGTGTTGGAGATGCACCGTTGGAGTACTCCTGTGATGCTGCACTTGTATAGTTCACCGTTGATGACGGCGAATGCCTTGGATCGCCGTGCGATATGTCGTGCGTTAGTCGGGTCATCCGGCAGCCTCTTGCTGAGAAGATATGTGATGTAGGGTTGAGTCCAAGATGGCTCGATCATCATGACCCCCATTGGTCCCTCGAGTCCTATGTCAAGCTCTAGGTCATCGAGTTCCATTGGCTCATTGGGTGGCGTAGCCCCCAAGTCCGTTGCTATGCTTGTTTTCTTCTCTATGGCCTTTGGCTTGATGGAGCGTTCGCATATGCGCTCGAGAAATACCCTAAGTGGTATGGGGGCGCAGGTGGAGCCAATGTTGGCGAATGCGTGTGCCTCTTCATTGCTTTCGCGGCCTACATGCCGCAGCTCACAACCGTCAAAGTCCCCTTTAAGTGTGTCGTAGAGGTCTCGATAGGCGATCATATTGTCGTTCAGCACGTCGCACTCGTGCATTGTCTGGTTGACGACCAACTTGGAGTCGCCGTAGATGATGAGCCTCTTGGCACCGCAGGCTTTTGCCATCTGCATCCCGTGCATCAGGGCCTCGTATTTAACTTTGTTGTTGGAGGCAGTGAACTGCATTCGTAGAATGTATTTCAGCTTGTCTCCCTAGGGCGATGTCAGTATAACACCTGCGCCAGCCCCGTCCTTTCGCTTGGATCCATCGAAGTGCATTGTCCAGAGGTAAGCCATATCTGGCTTTTCGGGGAGCTGGTTCTCCATGTAGTGCACGAGGAAGTCAGGGAGGACTTGCGATTTGATCGAGTCTCGCTTTTCATATGTGATGTCTTGTGGAGACAGCTCGATTCCCCAAAGCGCGACTCGTCCGGTGGCATCGGGGTTGTTGAGTATATGACCAAGCAGGGCGTCGTTGACCACCACGATTGGGTGCTCTTGGAAGTAGTGGCGTAGTCGCCTGGCCGTCATCAAGATGCCGTATGCCAGCTTCTAATAGTGAGGGTACCGCTGCTTTGGTCGCGTGAGCACCTCGCTGAGGTAGTAGACAGGACGCTGGACCCCGTGGACTTTGTTTTCTTCGGCTCGTTCTACCACGAGCACTCTGCTGACCACCTGGTTGGTGGTGGAGATGTATAGCAACAACGGTTCTTTTTAGCGTGGAGTCACCAATACTGGCGAGGTGGATAGTAGACGCTTGAGGTCTTCGAATGCTTCTTGTGCCTCGTCAATCCACTCGAACTTGTCAGCTTTGCAGAGAAGTTGGTATAAAGGAGTGCCTTTTTGCCCATTCTGCTGATGAATCGACTGAGCGCCGCGATTCGCCCAGCGAGCTATTGGACGCCTCTTACATTCTTCGGTTTCTCCATGGCCAGTATGGCTTTTATTTTCTTCAGGTTCGGCTCAATTCCTCTCACGCAGATGATAAACCCGAGTAGCTGCCCAGATGGTATGCGGAAGGCGCATTTGTCCATATTGAGCTTGATCCGGTAGCGGTCGAGGTTGGCGAAGGTCTCGTGTAAATCGTCGATTAGAGAGGCTTCCTCTTTTGTTTTGATGACGATGTCATCAACATAGACTTGGATGTTGCGACCAAGTTGGTTCTTGAGGCAAGCCTGCAGGCACCGCTAATAGGTGGCTCCTGCGTTTTTGAGCCAGGCCTTATTCAGGTCTTATCTTCATGCTGCATGTGGGTTCTTTTCCTAAACCACATGGATCCACCAGATGTCATTGCATGTGTGTTCTTTTCCTAACCACATGGATCCACTAGAGTCATTTCTTGTGTGTTCTTTTCATAAACCACATGGATCCACTACATGTCATTGTATGTGTGTTCTTTTCATAAATTACATGGATCCACTAGATGTCATTGCATTTGTGTTCTTTTCCTAAACCACATGGATCCACTAGATTTCATTGCATGTGTGTTCTTTTCCTAAACCAAATGGATCCACTAGAGTCATTCCATGTGTGTTCTTTTCATAAACCACATGGATCCACTAGATGTCATTGCATGTGTGTTCTTTTCATAAACCACATGGTTCCACTATATGTCATGCATGTGTGTTATTTTCCTAAACCACATGGATCCACTAGAGTCATTCCATGTGTGTTATTTTCATAAACCACATGGATCCACTAGAGTCATTCCGTGTGTGTTCTTTTCTTTAACCACATGGATCCAATAGATGTCATTACACACGTCTTATTTTAATAAACCACATGGATCCACTAGATGTCATTGCATGTGTGTTATTTTCATAAACCGCATGGATCCACTAGAATTCATTGCATGTGTGTTCTTTTCGTAAACCACATGGATCCACTAGATGTCATTGCATGTCTGTTCTTTTCCTAAACCACATGGATCCACTAGAGTCATTCTATGTGTGTTGTTTTTCATAAACCACATGGATCCACTATATGTCATTGCATGTGTGTTCTTTTCCTAAACCACATGGATCCACCAGATGTCATTGCATGTGTGTTCTTTTCCTAAACCACATGGATCCACTAGAGTCATTTCTTGTGTGTTCTTTTCATAAACCACATGGATCCACTAGATGTCATTGTATGTGTGTTCTTTTCATAAACCACATGGATCTAATAGATGTCATTGCATGTGTGTTCTTTTCCTAAACCACATGGATCCACTAGATGTCATTGCATGTGTGTTCTTTTTCTAAACCACATGGATCCACTAGAGTCATTCTATGTGTGTTGTTTTCATAAACCACATGGATCCACTATATGTCATTGCATGTGTGTTATTTTCATAAACCACATGGATCCACTAGATGATATTGCATGTGTGTTCTTTTCATATACCACATGGATGCACTAGATGTCATTGCATGTGTGTTGTTTTCCTAAACCACATGGATACACTAGAGTCATTGCACATGTGTTCTTATCCTAAACCACATGGATCCACTAGATGTCATTGCATGTGGGTTATTTTCCTAAACCACATGGATCTACTAGATGTCATTGCATGTGTGTTCTTTTCCTGAACCACATGGATCCACTAGAGTCATTTCTTGTGTGTTCTTTTCATAAACCACATGGATCCACTAGATGTGATTGTATGTGTGTTCTTTTCATAAACCACATGGATCCACCAGTCATTGCATGTGTGTTCTTTTCATAAAGCACATGGATCCACTAGCTGTTTGCATGTGTTTTCTTTTCCTAAACCACCTGGATCCACTAGAGTCATTCTATGTGTGTTGTTTTCATAAACCACATGGATCCACTATATGTCATTACATGTGTGTTCTTTTCATAAACCACATGGATCCACTAGATTTCATTGCATGTGTGTTATTTTCATAAACCACATGGATCCAATAGAGTCATTCCACGTGTGTTCTTTTCATAAACCACATGGATCCACTAGATGTCATTTCATGTGTGTTCTTTTCACAAACCACATCGATCCACTAGATGTCATTGCATGTGTGTTCTTTTCCTAAACCACAAGGATCCACTAGATGTCATTGCATGTGTGTTCTTTTCCTAAACCACATGAATCCACTAGAGTCATTCCATGTGTGTTCTTTTCATAAACCACATGCATGCACTAGATGTCATTGAATGTGTGTTCTTTTCATAAACCACATGGTTCCACTAGATGTCATTCATGTGTGTTCTTTTCCTAAACCACATGGATCCAATAGAGTCATTCCATGTGTGTTCTTTTCATAAACCACATGGATCCACTAGATGTCATTGCATGTGTGTTTTATAAACCTCATGGATCCACTAGAGTCATTCCATGTGTGTTCTTGTCATAAACCACATGGATCCACTAAATGTCATTGCATGTGTGTTATTTTCATAAACCACATGATTCCACTAGATGTCATTGCATGTGTGTTCTTTTCCCAAACCACATGGCTCAAGTGGACTCATTCCATGTGTATTCTTTTCATAAACCACATGGATCCACTATATGTCATTGCATGTGTGTTATTTTCATAAACCACATGGATCCACTAGATGTCATTCCATGTGTGTTGTTTTCATAAACCACATGGATCCACTAGATGTCATTTCATGTGTGATCTTTCATAAACCACATGGATCCACTAGATGTCATTGCAAGTTTGTTCTTTTCCTAAACCACATGTATCCACTAGAATCATTCAACGTGTGTTCTTTTCATAAACCACATGGATCCACTAGATGACATTGCATGTGTATTCTTTTCACACACCACATGGATCCACTAGATATCATTGCATGTGTGTTCTTTTCCTAAACCACATGGATCCACTAGAGTCATTCCATGTGTGTTCTTTTCATAAACCACATGGATCCACTAGATGTCATTGCATGTATGTTCTTTTCACAAACCACATTGATCAACTAAATTTCATTGCATGTGTGTTATTTTCCTAAACCACATGGATCCACTAGAGTTATTGCATGTGTGTTATTTTACTAAACCACACGGATCCACTATATGTCATTGCACGTGTGTTCTTTTCATAAACCGCATGGATCCACTAGAATTCATTGCATGTGTGTTCTTTTCATAAACCACATGGATCAACTAGATGTCATTGCATGTGTGTTCTTTTCCTAAACCACATGGATCCACTAGAGTCATTCCGTGTGTGTTATTTTCATTAACCACATGGATCCAATAGATGTCATTACACACGTGTTCTTTTAATACAACACATGGATCCACTAGATGTCATTGCATGTGTGTTATTTTCAGAAACCGCATGGATCCACTATAATTAATTGCATGTGTGTTCTTTTCATAAACCACATGGATGCACTAGATGTCATTGCATGGGTGTTTTTTCCTAAACCACATGGATCCACTAGAGTCATTCTATTTGTGTTGTTTTTATAAACCACATGGATCCACTATATGTCATTGCATGTGTGCTCTTTTCATAAACCACATGGATCCACTATATGTCATTGCATGTGTGTTCTTTTCATAAATGACATGGGTCCACTAGATGTCATTGCATGTGTGTTGTTTTCCTAAACCACATGGATACACTAGAGTCATTGTATATGTGTTCTTTTCCTAAACCACATGGATCCACTAGATGTCATTGCATGTATGTTATTTTACTAAACCACATGGATCCACTAGATGTCATTGCATGTGTGTTCTTTTTCTAAACCACATGGATCGACTATAGTCATTTCTTGTCTGTTCTTTTCAGAAACCACATGGATCCACTAGATGTCATTTCATGTGTGTTCTTTTCATAAACCACATGGATCCACTAGATGTCATTGCATCTGTGTTCTTTTCCTAAACCACATGGATCCACTAGATGTCATTGCATGTGTGTTCTTTTCCTAAACCACATGGATCCACTAGATTCATTCCATGAGTGTTCTTTTCATAAACCACATGGATCCACTAGATGTCATTGCATGTGTGTTCTTTTCATAAATCACATGGATCCACTAGATGTCATTGCATGTGTGTTCTTTTCCTAAACCACATGGATCCACTATATGCCATTGCATGTGTGTTCTTTTCCTAAACCACATGGATCCATTAGAGTCATTCCATGTGTGTTCTTTTCATAAACCACATGGATCCACTAGATGTCATTGCATGTGTGTTCTTTTCATAAACCACATGGTTCCACTAGATGTCATGCATTTGTGTTCTTTTCCTAAACCACATGGATCCACTAGAGTCATTCTATGTGTGTTCTTTTCATAAACCACATGGATCCACTAGAGTCATTCCATGTGTGTTCTTTTCATTAACCACATGGATCCAATAGATGTCATTACACGCGTGTTCTTTTAATAAACCACATGGATCCACTAGATTTCATTGCATGTGTGTTATTTTCATAAACCACATGGATCCACTAGAGTCATTCCACGTGTGTTCTATTCATAAACCACATGGATCCAATAGAGTCATTCCATGTGTGTTCTTTTCATAAACCACATGGATCCACTAGATGTCATTGCATGTGTGTTTTATAAACCTCATGGATACACTAGAGTCATTCCATGTGTGTTCTTGTCATAAACCACATGGATCCACTAAATGTCGTTGCATGTGTGTTATTTTCATAAACCACATGATTCCAATAGATGTCATTGCATGTGTGTTCTTTTCCCAAACCACATGGCTCAAGTGGAGTCATTCCATGTGTATTCTTTTCATAAACCACATGGATCCACTATATGTCATTGCATGTGTGTTATTTTCATAAACCACATGGATCCACTAGATGTCATTCCATGTGTGTTGTTTTCATAAACCACATGGATCCACTATATGTCATTCCATGTGTGTTCTTTTCATAAACCACATGGATGCAATAGAGGTCATGGCATGTGTGTTTTTCCTAAACCACATGGATACACTAGAGTCATTGCATATGTGTTCTTATCCGAAACCACATGGATCCACTAGATGTCACTGCATGTGGGTTATTTTCCTAAACCACATGGATCTACTAGATGTCATTGCATGTGTGTTCTTTTCCTGAACCACATGGATCCACTAGAGTCATTTCTTGTGTGTTCTTTTCATAAACCACATGGATCCACTAGATGTGATTGTATGTGTGTTCTTTTCATAAACCACATGGATCCACCAGTCATTGCATGTGTGTTCTTTTCATAAACCATGGATCCACTAGCTGTTTGCATGTGTTTTCTTTTCCTAAACCACCTGGATCCACTAGAGTCATTCTATGTTTGTTGTTTTCATAAACCACATGGATCCACTATATGTCATTACATGTGTGTTCTTTTCATAAACCACATGGATCCACTAGATTTCATTGCATGTGTGTTATTTTCATAAACCACATGGATCCACTAGAGTCATTCCACGTGTGTTCTTTTCATAAACCACATGGATCCACTAGATGTCATTTCATGTGTGTTCTTTTCATAAACCACATGGATCCACTAGAGTCATTCCTTGTGTGTTCTTTTCATTAACCACAAGGATCCACTCGATGTCATTGCATGTGTGTTCTTTTCCTAAACCACATGAATCCATTAGAGTCATTCCATGTGTGTTCTTTTCATAAACCACATGGATGTACTAGATGTCATTGAATGTGTGTTCTTTTCATAAACCACATGGTTCCACTAGATGTCATTCATGTGTGTTCTTTTCCTAAACCACATGGATCCAATAGAGTCATTCCATGTGTGTTCTTTTCATAAACCACATGGATCCACTAGATGTCATTGCATGTGTGTTTTATAAACCTCATGGATCCACTAGAGTCATTCCATGTGTGTTCTTGTCATAAACCACATGGATCCACTAAATGTCGTTGCATGTGTGTTATTTTCATAAACCACATGATTCCACTAGATGTCATTGCATGTGTGTTCTTTTCCTAAACCACATGGATCCATTAGAGTCATTCCATGTGTGTTCTTTTCATAAACCACATGGATCCACTAGATGTCATTGCATGTGTGTTCTTTTCATAAACCACATGGTTCCACTAGATGTCATGCATTTGTGTTCTTTTCCTAAACCACATGGATCCACTAGAGTCATTCTATGTGTGTTCTTTTCATAAACCACATGGATCCACTAGAGTCATTCCATGTGTGTTCTTTTCATTAACCACATGGATCCAATAGATGTCATTACACGCGTGTTCTTTTAATAAACCACATGGATCCACTAGATTTCATTGCATGTGTGTTATTTTCATAAACCACATGGATCCACTAGAGTCATTCCACGTGTGTTCTATTCATAAACCACATGGATCCAATAGAGTCATTCCATGTGTGTTCTTTTCATAAACCACATGGATCCACTAGATGTCATTGCATGTGTGTTTTATAAACCTCATGGATACACTAGAGTCATTCCATGTGTGTTCTTGTCATAAACCACATGGATCCACTAAATGTCGTTGCATGTGTGTTATTTTCATAAACCACATGATTCCAATAGATGTCATTGCATGTGTGTTCTTTTCCCAAACCACATGGCTCAAGTGGAGTCATTCCATGTGTATTCTTTTCATAAACCACATGGATCCACTATATGTCATTGCATGTGTGTTATTTTCATAAACCACATGGATCCACTAGATGTCATTCCATGTGTGTTGTTTTCATAAACCACATGGATCCACTATATGTCATTCCATGTGTGTTCTTTTCATATACCACATGGATGCACTAGATGTCATTGCATGTGTGTTGTTTTCCTAAACCACATGGATACACTAGAGTCATTGCATATGTGTTCTTATCCGAAACCACATGGATCCACTAGATGTCACTGCATGTGGGTTATTTTCCTAAACCACATGGATCTACTAGATGTCATTGCATGTGTGTTCTTTTCCTGAACCACATGGATCCACTAGAGTCATTTCTTGTGTGTTCTTTTCATAAACCACATGGATCCACTAGATGTGATTGTATGTGTGTTCTTTTCATAAACCACATGGATCCACCAGTCATTGCATGTGTGTTCTTTTCATAAACCACATGGATCCACTAGCTGTTTGCATGTGTTTTCTTTTCCTAAACCACCTGGATCCACTAGAGTCATTCTATGTTTGTTGTTTTCATAAACCACATGGATCCACTATATGTCATTACATGTGTGTTCTTTTCATAAACCACATGGATCCACTAGATTTCATTGCATGTGTGTTATTTTCATAAACCACATGGATCCACTAGAGTCATTCCACGTGTGTTCTTTTCATAAACCACATGGATCCACTAGATGTCATTTCATGTGTGTTCTTTTCATAAACCACATGGATCCACTAGAGTCATTCCTTGTGTGTTCTTTTCATTAACCACAAGGATCCACTCGATGTCATTGCATGTGTGTTCTTTTCCTAAACCACATGAATCCATTAGAGTCATTCCATGTGTGTTCTTTTCATAAACCACATGGATGTACTAGATGTCATTGAATGTGTGTTCTTTTCATAAACCACATGGTTCCACTAGATGTCATTCATGTGTGTTCTTTTCCTAAACCACATGGATCCAATAGAGTCATTCCATGTGTGTTCTTTTCATAAACCACATGGATCCACTAGATGTCATTGCATGTGTGTTTTATAAACCTCATGGATCCACTAGAGTCATTCCATGTGTGTTCTTGTCATAAACCACATGGATCCACTAAATGTCGTTGCATGTGTGTTATTTTCATAAACCACATGATTCCACTAGATGTCATTGCATGTGTGTTCTTTTCCCAAACCACATGGCTCAAGTGGAGTCATTCCATGTGTATTCTTTTCATAAACCACATGGATCCACTATATGTCATTGCATGTGTGTTATTTTCATAAACCACATGGATCCACTAGATGTCATTCCATGTGTGTTGTTTTCATAAACCACATGGATCCACTAGATGTCATTTCATGTGTGATATTTCATAAACCACATGGATCCACTAGATGTCATTGCAAGTTTGTTCTTTTCCTAAACCACATGTATCCACTAGAATCATTCAACGTGTGTTCTTTTCATAAACCACATGGATCCACTAGATGACATTGCATGTGTGTTCTTTTCACACACCACATGGATCCACTAGATATCATTGCATGTGTGTTCTTTTCCTAAACCACATGGATCCACTAGAGTCATTCCATGTGTGTTCTTTTCATAAACCACTTGGATCCACTAGATGTCATTGCATGTATGTTCTTTTCACAAACCACATTGATCAACTAGATTTCATTGCATGTGTGTTATTTTCCTAAACCACATGGATCCACTAGAGTTATTGCATGTGTGTTATTTTACTAAACCACACGGATCCACTATATGTCATTGCACGTGTGTTCTTTTCATAAACCACATGGATCCACTAGAATTCATTGCATGTGTGTTATTTTCATAAACCACATGGATCAACTAGATGTCATTGCATGTGTGTTCTTTTCCTAAACCACATGGATCCACTAGAGTCATTCCGTGTGTGTTATTTTCATTAACCACATGGATCCAATAGATGTCATTACACACGTGTTCTTTTAATACACCACATGGATCCACTAGATGTCATTGTATATGTGTTATTTTCAGAAACCGCATGCATCCACTATAATTAATTGCATGTGTGTTCTTTTCATAAACCACATGGATGCACTAGATGTCATTGCATGGGTGTTATTTTCCTAAACCACATGGATCCACTAGAGTCATTCTATTTGTGTTGTTTTTATAAACCACATGGATCCACTATATGTCATTGCATGTGTGCTCTTTTCATAAACCACATGGATCCACTATATGTCATTGCATGTGTGTTCTTTTCATAAATGACATGGGTGCACTAGATGTCATTGCATGTGTGTTGTTTTCCTAAACCACATGGATACACTAGAGTCATTGTATATGTATTCATTTCCTAAACCACATGGATCCACTAGATGTCATTGCATGTATGTTCTTTTACTAAACCACATGGATCCACCAGATGTCATTGCATGTGTGTTCTTTTTCTAAACCACATGGATCCACTATAGTCATTTCTTGTCTGTTCTTTTCAGAAACCACATGGATCCACTAGATGTCATTTCATGTGTGTTCTTTTCATAAACCACATGGATCCACTAGATGTCATTGCATCTGTGTTCTTTTCCTAAACCACATGGATCCACTAGATGTCATTGCATGTGTGTTCTTTTCCTAAACCACATGGATCCACTAGATTCATTCCATGTGTGTTCTTTTCATAAACCACATGGATCCACTAGATGTCATTGCATGTGTGTTCTTTTCATAAATCACATGGATCCACTAGATGTCATTGCATGTTTGTTCTTTTCCTAAACGACATGGATCCACTATATGCCATTGCATGTGTGTTCTTTTCCTAAACCACATGGATCCATTAGAGTCATTCCATGTGTGTTCTTTTCATAAACCACATGGATACACTAGATGTCATTTCATGTGTGTTCTTTTCATAAACCACATGGTTCCACTAGATGCCATGCATGTGTGTTCTTTTCCTAAACCACATGGATCCACTAGAGTCATTCCATGTGTGTTCTTTTCATAAACCACATGGATCCACTAGAGTCATTCCTTGTGTGTTCTTTTCATTAACCACATGGATCCAATAGATGTCATTACACGCGTGTTCTTTTAATAAACCACATGGATCCACTAGATTTCATTGCATGTGTGTTATATTCATAAACCGCATGGATCCACTAGAATTCATTGCATGTGTGTTCTTTTCTTAAACCACATGGATCCACTAGATATCATGGCATGTGTGTTCTTTTCCTAAACCACATGGATCCACCAGAGGTCATTGCATGTGTGTTCTTTTCCTAAACCACATGGATCCACTAGAGTCATTTCTTGTGTGTTCTTTTCATAAACCACAAGGATACACTAGAGTCATTGCATGTGTGTTCTTTTCATAAACCACATGGATCCACTAGATGTCATTGCATGTGTGTTCTTTTCCTTAACCACATGGATCCACTAGATGTCATTGCATGTGTGTTCTTTTCCTAAACCACATGGATCCACTAGAGTCATTCCATGTGTGTTCTTTTCATAAACCACATGGATCCACTAGCTTTCATTGCATGTGTGTTCTTTTCACAAACCACATGGGTCAACTAGATTTCATTGCATGTATGTTATTTTCCTAAAGCACATGGATCCACTACAGTCATTGCATGTGTGTTCTTTTCATTAACCACATGGATCCAATAGATGGCATTACACGCGTGTTCTTTTAATACACCACATGGATCCACTAGATGTCATTGCATGTGTTTTATTTTCATAAACCGCATGGATCCACTAGAATTCATTGCATGCGTGTTCTTTTCATAAACCACATGGATGCACTAGATGTCATTGCATGGGTGTTCTTTTCCTAAACCACATGGATCCACTAGAGTCATTCTATTTGTGTTGTTTTTATAAACCACATGGATCCACTATATGTAATTGCATGTGTGCTCTTTTCATAAACCACATGGATCCACTATATGTCATTGCATGTGTGTTCTTTTCATAAATGACATGGGTGCACTAGATGTCATTGCATGTGTGTTGTTTTCCTAAACCACATGGATACACCAGATGTCATAGCATGTGTGTTCTTTTCCTAAACCACATGGATCCACCAGATGTCATTGCATGTGTGTTCGTTTCCTAAACCACATGGATCCACTATAGTCATTTCTTGTCTGTTCTTTTCATAAACCAAATGGATCCACTAGATGTCATTTCATGTGTGTTCTTTTCATAAACCACATGGATCCACTAGATGTCATTGCATGTGTGTTCTTTTCCTAAACCACATGGATCCACTAGATGTCATTGCATGTGTGTTCTTTTCCTAAACCACATGGATCCACTAGATTCATTCCATGTGTGTTCTTTTCATAAACCACATGGATCCACTAGATGTCATTGCATGTGTGTTCTTTTCACAAACCACATGGATCAACTAGATTTCATTGCATATGTGTTATTTTCCTAAACCACATGGATCTACTAGTGTCATTGCATGTGTGTTATTTTACTAAACCACACGGAGCCACTAGATGTCATTGCATGTGTGTTCTTTTTCTAAACCACATGGATCCACTACAGTCATTGTATGTGTGTTCTTTTCATAAACCACATGGATCCACTAGATGTCATTGAATGTGTGTTCTTTTCCTAAACCACATGGATCCACTAGAGTCATTCCGTGTGTGTTCTTTTCATTAACCACATGGATCGAATAGATGTTATTACACGCATGTTCTTTTAATAAACCACATGGAATCACTAGATGTCATTGCATGTGTGTTATTTTCATAAACCGCATGGATCCACTAGAATTCATTGCATGTGTGTTCTTTTCATAAACCACAAGGATCCACTAGATGTCCTTGCATGTGTGTTCTTTTCCTAAACCACATGGATCCACTAGAGTCATTCTATGTGTCTTGTTTTCATAAACCACATGGATCCAATATATGTCATTGCATGTGTGTTTTCATAAACCACATGGATCCACTAGATGTCATCGCATGTGTGTTCTTTTCATAAACCAAATGGATGCACTAGATGTCATTGCATGTGTGTTGTTTTTCCTAAACCACATGGATACACTAGAGTCATTGCATATGTGTTCTTATCCTAAACCACATGGATCCACGAGATGTCATTGTATCTGGGTTCTTTTCCTAAACAACCTGCATCCACCAGGTGTCATTGCATGTGTGTTCTTTTCCTAAACCACATGGATCCACTAGAGTCATTTCTTGTGTGTTCTTTTCATAAACCACATGGATCCACTAGATGTCATTGTATGTGTGTTCTTTACATAAATTACATGGATACACTAGATGTCATTGCACGTGTGTTCTTTTCCTAAACCACATGGATCCACTAGATGTCATTGCATGTGTGTTCTTTTCCTAAACCAAATGTATCCACTAGAGTCATTCCGTGTGTGTTCTTTTCATAAACCACATGGATCCACTAGATGTCATTGCATGTGTGTTCTTTTCATAAACCACATGGTTCCACTAGATGTCATGCATGTGTGTTCTTTTCCTAAACCACATGGATCCACTAGAGTCATTCCGTGTGTGTTATTTTCATTAACCACATGGATCAACTAGATGTCATTGCATGTATGTTCTTTTCCTAAACCACATGGATCCACTAGAGTCATTCCGTGTGTGTTATTTTCATTAATCACATGGATCCAATAGATGTCATTACACACGTGTTCTTTTAATACACCACATGGATCCACTAGATGTCATTGCATGTGTGTTATTTTCAGAAACCGCATGCATCCACTATAATTAATTGCATGTGTGTTCTTTTCATAAACCACATGGATGCACTAGATGTCATTGCATGGGTGTTATTTTCCTAAACTACATGGATCCACTAGAGTCATTCTATTTGTGTTGTTTTTATAAACCACATGGATCCACTATATGTCATTGCATGTGTGCTCTTTTCATAAACCACATGGATCCACTATATGTCATTGCATGTGTGTTCTTTTCATAAATGACATGGGTGCACTAGATGTCATTGCATGTGTGTTGTTTTCCTAAACCACATGGATACACTAGAGTCATTGTATATGTGTTCTTTTCCTAAACCACATGGATCCACTAGATGTCATTGCATGTATGTTCTTTTACTAAACCACATGGATCCACCAGATGTCATTGCATGTGTGTTCTTTTTCTAAACCACATGGATCCACTATAGTCATTTCTTGTCTGTTCTTTTCAGAAACCACATGGATCCACTAGATGTCATTTCATGTGTGTTCTTTTCATAAACCACATGGATCCACTAGATGTCATTGCATCTGTGTTCTTTTCCTAAACCACATGGATCCACTAGATGTCATTGCATGTGTGTTCTTTTCCTAAACCACATGGATCCACTAGATTCATTCCATGTGTGTTCTTTTCATAAACCACATGGATCCACTAGATGTCATTGCATGTGTGTTCTTTTCATAAATCACATGGATCCACTAGATGTCATTGCATGTTTGTTCTTTTCCTAAACGACATGGATCCACTATATGCCATTGCATGTGTGTTCTTTTCCTAAACCACATGGATCCATTAGAGTCATTCCATGTGTGTTCTTTTCATAAACCACATGGATCCACTAGATGTCATTGCATGTGTGTTCTTTTCATAAACCACATGGTTCCACTAGATGCCATGCATGTGTGTTCTTTTCCTAAACCACATGGATCCACTAGAGTCATTCCATGTGTGTTCTTTTCATAAACCACATGGATCCACTAGAGTCATTCCTTGTGTGTTCTTTTCATTAACCACATGGATCCAATAGATGTCATTACACGCGTGTTCTTTTAATAAACCACATGGATCCACTAGATTTCATTGCATGTGTGTTATTTTCATAAACCGCATGGATCCACTAGAATTCATTGCATGTGTGTTCTTTTCTTAAACCACATGGATCCACTAGATATCATGGCATGTGTGTTCTTTTCCTAAACCACATGGATCCACCAGAGGTCATTGCATGTGTGTTCTTTTCCTAAACCACATGGATCCACTAGAGTCATTTCTTGTGTGTTCTTTTCATAAACCACAAGGATACACTAGAGTCATTGCATGTGTGTTCTTTTCATAAACCACATGGATCCACTAGATGTCATTGCATGTGTGTTCTTTTCCTTAACCACATGGATCCACTAGATGTCATTGCATGTGTGTTCTTTTCCTAAACCACATGGATCCACTAGAGTCATTCCATGTGTGTTCTTTTCATAAACCACATGGATCCACTAGCTTTCATTGCATGTGTGTTCTTTTCACAAACCACATGGGTCAACTAGATTTCATTGCATGTATGTTATTTTCCTAAAGCACATGGATCCACTACAGTCATTGCATGTGTGTTCTTTTCATTAACCACATGGATCCAATAGATGGCATTACACGCGTGTTCTTTTAATACACCACATGGATCCACTAGATGTCATTGCATGTGTGTTATTTTCATAAACCGCATGGATCCACTAGAATTCATTGCATGTGTGTTCTTTTCATAAACCACATGGATCCACTAGATGTCATCGCATGTGTGTTCTTTTCATAAACCAAATGGATGCACTAGATGTCATTGCATGTGTGTTGTTTTTCCTAAACCACATGGATACACTAGAGTCATTGCATATGTGTTCTTATCCTAAACCACATGGATCCACGAGATGTCATTGTATGTGGGTTCTTTTCCTAAACAACCTGCATCCACCAGGTGTCATTGCATGTGTGTTCTTTTCCTAAACCACATGGATCCACTAGAGTCATTTCTTGTGTGTTCTTTTCATAAACCACATGGATCCACTAGATGTCATTGTATGTGTGTTCTTTACATAAATTACATGGATACACTAGATGTCATTGCACGTGTGTTCTTTTCCTAAACCACATGGATCCACTAGATGTCATTGCATGTGTGTTCTTTTCCTAAACCAAATGTATCCACTAGAGTCATTCCGTGTGTGTTCTTTTCATAAACCACATGGATCCACTAGATGTCATTGCATGTGTGTTCTTTTCATAAACCACATGGTTCCACTAGATGTCATGCATGTGTGTTCTTTTCCTAAACCACATGGATCCACTAGAGTCATTCCGTGTGTGTTATTTTCATTAACCACATGGATCAACTAGATGTCATTGCATGTGTGTTCTTTTCCTAAACCACATGGATCCACTAGAGTCATTCCGTGTGTGTTATTTTCATTAACCACATGGATCCAATAGATGTCATTACACACGTGTTCTTTTAATACACCACATGGATCCACTAGATGTCATTGCATGTGTGTTATTTTCAGAAACCGCATGCATCCACTATAATTAATTGCATGTGTGTTCTTTTCATAAACCACATGGATGCACTAGATGTCATTGCATGGGTGTTATTTTCCTAAACTACATGGATCCACTAGAGTCATTCTATTTGTGTTGTTTTTATAAACCACATGGATCCACTATATGTCATTGCATGTGTGCTCTTTTCATAAACCACATGGATCCACTATATGTCATTGCATGTGTATTCTTTTCATAAATGACATGGGTGCACTAGATGTCATTGCATGTGTGTTGTTTTCCTAAACCACGTGGATACACTAGAGTCATTGTATATGTGTTCTTTTCCTAAACCACATGGATCCACTAGATGTCATTGCATGTATGTTCTTTTACTAAACCACATGGATCCACCAGATGTCATTGCATGTGTGTTCTTTTTCTAAACCACATGGATCCACTATAGTCATTTCTTGTCTGTTCTTTTCAGAAACCACATGGATCCACTAGATGTCATTTCATGTGTGTTCTTTTCATAAACCACATGGATCCACTAGATGTCATTGCATCTGTGTTCTTTTCCTAAACCACATGGATCCACTAGATGTCATTGCATGTGTGTTCTTTTCCTAAACCACATGGATCCACTAGATTCATTCCATGTGTGTTCTTTTCATAAACCACATGGATCCACTAGATGTCATTGCATGTGTGTTCTTTTCATAAATCACATGGATCCACTAGATGTCATTGCATGTTTGTTCTTTTCCTAAACGACATGGATCCACTATATGCCATTGCATGTGTGTTCTTTTCCTAAACCACATGGATCCATTAGAGTCATTCCATGTGTGTTCTTTTCATAAACCACATGGATCCACTAGATGTCATTGCATGTGTGTTCTTTTCATAAACCACATGGTTCCACTAGATGCCATGCATGTGTGTTCTTTTCCTAAACCACATGGATCCACTAGAGTCATTCCATGTGTGTTCTTTTCATAAACCACATGGATCCACTAGAGTCATTCCTTGTGTGTTATTTTCATTAACCACATGGATCCAATAGATGTCATTACACGCGTGTTCTTTTAATAAACCACATGGGTCCACTAGATTTCATTGCATGTGTGTTATTTTCATAAACCGCATGGATCCACTAGAATTCATTGCATGTGTGTTCTTTTCTTAAACCACATGGATCCACTAGATATCATGGCATGTGTGTTCTTTTCCTAAACCACATGGATCCACCAGAGGTCATTGCATGTGTGTTCTTTTCCTAAACCACATGGATCCACTAGAGTCATTTCTTGTGTGTTCTTTTCATAAACCACAAGGATACACTAGAGTCATTGCATGTGTGTTCTTTTCATAAACCACATGGATCCACTAGATGTCATTGCATGTGTGTTCTTTTCCTTAACCACATGGATCCACTAGATGTCATTGCATGTGTGTTCTTTTCCTAAACCACATGGATCCACTAGAGTCATTCCATGTGTGTTCTTTTCATAAACCACATGGATCCACTAGCTTTCATTGCATGTGTGTTCTTTTCACAAACCACATGGGTCAACTAGATTTCATTGCATGTATGTTATTTTCCTAAAGCACATGGATCCACTACAGTCATTGCATGTGTGTTCTTTTCATTAACCACATGGATCCAATAGATGGCATTACACGCGTGTTCTTTTAATACACCACATGGATCCACTAGATGTCATTGCATGTGTGTTCTTTTCATAAACCGCATGGATCCACTAGATGTCATCGCATGTGTGTTCTTTTCATAAACCAAATGGATGCACTAGATGTCATTGCATGTGTGTTGTTTTTCCTAAACCACATGGATACACTAGAGTCATTGCATATGTGTTCTTATCCTAAACCACATGGATCCACGAGATGTCATTGTATGTGGGTTCTTTTCCTAAACAACCTGCATCCACCAGGTGTCATTGCATGTGTGTTCTTTTCCTAAACCACATGGATCCACTAGAGTCATTTCTTGTGTGTTCTTTTCATAAACCACATGGATCCACTAGATGTCATTGTATGTGTGTTCTTTACATAAATTACATGGATACACTAGATGTCATTGCACGTGTGTTCTTTTCCTAAACCACATGGATCCACTAGATGTGATTGCATGTGTGTTCTTTTCCTAAACCAAATGTATCCACTAGAGTCATTCCGTGTGTGTTCTTTTCATAAACCACATGGATCCTCTAGATGTCATTGCATGTGTGTTCTTTTCATAAACCACATGGTTCCACTAGATGTCATGCATGTGTGTTCTTTTCCTAAACCACATGGATCCACTAGAGTCATTCCGTGTGTGTTATTTTCATTAACCACATGGATCAACTAGATGTCATTGCATGTGTGTTCTTTTCCTAAACCACATGGATCCACTAGAGTCATTCCATGTGTGTTATTTTCATTAACCACATGGATCCAATAGATGTCATTACACACGTGTTCTTTTAATACACCACATGGATCCACTAGATGTCATTGCATGTGTGTTATTTTCAGAAACCGCATGCATCCACTATAATTAATTGCATGTGTGTTTTTTTCATAAACCACATGGATGCACTAGATGTCATTGCATGGGTGTTATTTTCCTAAACTACATGGATCCACTAGAGTCATTCTATTTGTGTTGTTTTTATAAACCACATGGATCCACTATATGTCATTGCATGTGTGCTCTTTTCATAAACCACATGGATCCACTATATGTCATTGCATGTGTGTTCTTTTCATAAATGACATGGGTGCACTAGATGTCATTGCATGTGTGTTGTTTTCCTAAACCACATGGATACACTAGAGTCATTGTATATGTGTTCTTTTCCTAAACCACATGGATCCACTAGATGTCATTGCATGTATGTTCTTTTACTAAACCACATGGATCCACCAGATGTCATTGCATGTGTGTTCTTTTTCTAAACCACATGGATCCACTATAGTCATTTCTTGTCTGTTCTTTTCAGAAACCACATGGATCCACTAGATGTCATTTCATGTGTGTTCGTTTCATAAACCACATGGATCCACTAGAGGTCATTGCATCTGTGTTCTTTTCCTAAACCACATGGATCCACTAGATGTCATTGCATGTGTGTTCTTTTCCTAAACCACATGGATCCACTAGATTCATTCCATGTGTGTTCTTTTCATAAACCACATGGATCCACTAGATGTCATTGCATGTGTGTTCTTTTCATAAATCACATGGATCCACTAGATGTCATTGCATGTTTGTTCTTTTCCTAAACGACATGGATCCACTATATGCCATTGCATGTGTGTTCTTTTCCTAAACCACATGGATCCATTAGAGTCATTCCATGTGTGTTCTTTTCATAAACCACATGGATCCACTTGATGTCATTGCATGTGTGTTCTTTTCATAAACCACATGTTTCCACTAGATGCCATGCATGTGTGTTCTTTTCCTAAACCACATGGATCCACTAGAGTCATTCCATGTGTGTTCTTTTCATAAACCACATGGATCCACTAGAGTCATTCCTTGTGTGTTCTTTTCATTAACCACATGGATCCAATAGATGTCATTACACGCGTGTTCTTTTAATAAACCACATGGATCCACTAGATTTCATTGCATGTGTGTTATTTTCATAAACCGCATGGATCCACTAGAATTCATTGCATGTGTGTTCTTTTCTTAAACCACATGGATCCACTAGATATCATGGCATGTGTGTTCTTTTCCTAAACCACATGGATCCACCAGAGGTCATTGCATGTGTGTTCTTTTCCTAAACCACATGGATCCACTAGAGTCATTTCTTGTGTGTTCTTTTCATAAACCACAAGGATACACTAGAGTCATTGCATGTGTGTTCTTTTCATAAACCACATGGATCCACTAGATGTCATTGCATGTGTGTTCTTTTCCTTAACCACATGGATCCACTAGATGTCATTGCATGTGTGTTCTTTTCCTAAACCACATGGATCCACTAGAGTCATTCCATGTGTGTTCTTTTCATAAACCACATGGATCCACTAGCTTTCATTGCATGTGTGTTCTTTTCACAAACCACATGGGTCAACTAGATTTCATTGCATGTATGTTATTTTCCTAAAGCACATGGATCCACTACAGTCATTGCATGTGTGTTCTTTTCATTAACCACATGGATCCAATAGATGGCATTACACGCGTGTTCTTTTAATACACCACATGGATCCACTAGATGTCATTGCATGTGTGTTATTTTCATAAACCGCATGGATCCACTAGAATTCATTGCATGTGTGTTCTTTTCATAAACCACATGGATGCACTAGATGTCATTGCATGGGTGTTCTTTTCCTAAACCACATGGATCCACTAGAGTCATTCTATTTGTGTTGTTTTTATAAACCACATGGATCCACTATATGTAATTTCATGTGTGCTCTTTTCATAAACCACATGGATCCACTATATGTCATTGCATGTGTGTTCTTTTCATAAATGACATGGGTGCACTAGATGTCATTGCATGTGTGTTGTTTTCCTAAACCACATGGATACACCAGATGTCATAGCATGTGTGTTCTTTTCCTAAACCACATGGATCCACCAGATGTCATTGCATGTGTGTTCGTTTCCTAAACCACATGGATCCACTATAGTCATTTCTTGTCTGTTCTTTTCATAAACCAAATGGATCCACTAGATGTCATTTCATGTGTGTTCTTTTCATAAACCCCATGGATCCACTAGATGTAATTGCATGTGTGTTCTTTTCCTAAACCACATGGATCCACTAGATGTCATTGCATGTGTGTTCTTTTACTAAACCACATGGATCCACTAGAGTCATTCCATGTGTGTTCTTTTCATAAACCACATGGATCCACTAGTTGTCATTGCATGTGTGTTCTTTTCATAAGCCACATGGTTCCACTAGATGTCATTGCTTGTGTGTTCTTTCATAAACCACATGGATCCACTAGAATTCATTGCATGTGTGTTCTTTTCATAAACCACAAGGATCCACTAGATGTTATTGCATGTGTGTTCTTTTCCTAAACCACATGGATCCACAAGAGTCATTCTATGTGTGTTGTTTTCATAAACCACATGGATCCAATATATGTCATTGCATGTGTGTTTTGATAAACCACATGGATCCACTAGATGTCATCGCATGTGTGTTCTTTTCATAAACCAAATGGATGCACTAGATGTCATTGCATGTGTGTTGTTTTTCCTAAACCACATGGATACACTAGAGTCATTGCATATGTGTTCTTATCCTAAACCACATGGATCCACGAGATGTCATTGTATGTGGGTTCTTTTCCTAAACAACCTGCATCCACCATGTGTCAATGCATGTGTGTTCTTTTCCTAAACCACATGGATCCACTAGAGTCATTTCTTGTGTGTTCTTTTCATAAACCACATGGATCCACTAGATGTCATTGTATGTGTGTTCTTTACATAAATTACATGGATACACTAGATGTCATTGCATGTGTGTTCTTTTCCTAAACCACATGGATCCACTAGATGCCATTGCATGTGTGTTCTTTTCCTAAACCAAATGGATCCACTAGAGTCATTCCGTGTGTGTTCTTTTCATAAACCACATGGATCCACTAGATGTCATTGGATGTGTGTTCTTTTCATAAACCACATGGTTCCACTAGATGTCATGCATGTGTGTTCTTTTCCTAAACCACATGGATCCACTAGAGTCATTCCATGTGTGTTCTTTTCATAAACCACATGGATCCACTAGAGCCATTCCATGTGTGTTCTTTTCATTAACCACATGGATCCAATAGATATCATTACACGCATGTTCTTTTAATAAACCACATGGATCCACTAGATTTCATTGCATGTGTGTTATTTTCATGAACCGCATGGATCCACTAGAATTCATTGCATGTGTGTTCTTTTCTTAAACCACATGGATCCACTAGATATCATGGCATGTCTGTTCTTTTCCTAAACCACATGGATCCACCAGAGGTCATTGCATGTGTGTTCTTTTCCTAAACCACATGGATCCACTAGAGTCATTTCTTGTGTGTTCTTTTCATAAACCACATGGATACACTAGAGTCATTGCATGTGTGTTCTTTTCATAAACCACATGGATCCACTAGATGTCATTGCATGTGTGTTCTTTTCCTAAACCACATGGATCCACTAGAGTCATTCCATGTGTGTTCTATTCATAAACCACATGGATCCACTAGCTTTCATTGCATGTGTGTTCTTTTCACAAACCACATGGATCAACTAGATTTCATTGCATGTATGTTATTTTCCTAAACCACATGGATCCACTACAGTCATTGCATGTGTGTTCTTTTCATTAACCACATGGATCCAATAGATGTCATTACACGCGTGTTCTTTTAATACACCACATGGATCCACTAGATGTCATTGCATGTGTGTTATTTTCATAAACTGCATGAATCCAGTAGAATTCATTGCATGTGTGTTCTTTTCATAAACCACATGAATGCACTAGATGTCATTGCATGGGTGTTATTTTCCTAAACCACATGGATCCACTAGAGTCATTCTATTTGTGTTGTTTTTATAAACCACATGGATCCACTATATGTCATTGCATGTGTGCTCTTTTCATAAACCACATGGATCCACTATATGTCATTGCATGTGTGTTCTTTTCATAAATGACATGGGTGCACTAGATGTCATTGCATGTGTGTTGTTTTCCTAAACCACATGGATACACTAGAGTCATTGTATATGTGTTCTTTTCCTAAACTACATGGATCCACCAGATGTCATTGCATGTGTGTTCGTTTCCTAAACCACATGGATCCACTATAGTCATTTCTTATCTGTTCTTTTCATAAACCACATGGATCCACTAGATGTCATTTCATGTGTGTTCTTTTCATAAACCACATGGATCCACTAGATGTCATTGCATGTGTGTTCTTTTCCTAAACCACATGGATCCACTAGATGTCATTGCATGTGTGTTCTTTTCCTAAACCACATGGATCCACTAGATTCATTCCATGTGTGTTCTTTTCATAAACCACATAGATCCACTAGATGTCATTGCATGTGTGTTCTTTTCACAAACCACATGGATCAACTAGATTTCATTGCATGTGTGTTATTTTCCTAAACCACATGGATCCACTAGAGTCATTGCATGTGTGTTATTTTACTAAACCACACGGAGCCACTAGATGTCATTGCATGTGTGTTCTTTTTCTAAACCACATGGATCCACTACAGTCATTGCATGTGTGTTCTTTCCATAAACCACATGGATCCACTAGATGTCATTGAATGTGTGTTCTTTTCCTAAACCACATGGATCCACTAGAGTCATTCCGTGTGTGTTCTTTTCATTAACCACATCGATCCAATAGATGTTATTACACGCATGTTCTTTTCATAAACCACATGGAATCACTAGATGTCATTGCATGTGTGTTATTTTCATAAACCGCATGGATCCACTATATTTCATTGCATGTGTGTTCTTTTCAGAAAAAACAAGGATCCACTAGATGTCATTGCATGTGTGTTCTTTTCCTAAACCACATGGATCCACTAGAGTCATTCTATGTGTGTTGTTTTCATAAACCACATGGATCCAATATATGTTATTGCATGTGTGTTTTCATAAACCACATGGATCCACTAGATGTCATCGCATGTGTGTTCTTTTCATAAACCACATGGATGCACTAGATGTCATTGCATGTGTGTTGTTTTTCCTAAACCACATGGATACACTAGAGTCATTATATATGTGTTCTTATCCTAAACCAGATGGATCCACGAGATGTCATTGTATGTGGGTTCTTTTCCTAAACAACATGCATCCACCAGGTGTCATTGCATGTGTGTTCTTTTCCTAAACCACATGGATCCACTAGAGTCATTTCTTGTGTGTTCTTTTCATAAACCACATGGATCCACTAGATGTCATTATATGTGTGTTCTTTACATAAATTACATGGATACACTAGATGTCATTGCACGTGTGTTCTTTTCCTAAACCACATGGATCCACTAGATGTCATTGCATGTGTGTCCTTTTCCTAAACCAAATGGATCCACTAGAGTCAGTCCGTGTGTGTTCTTTTCATAAACCACATGGATCCACTAGATGTCATTGCATGTGTGTTCTTTTCATAAACCACATGGTTCCACTAGATGTCATGCATGCGTGTTATTTTCCTAAACCACATGGATCCACTAGAGTTATTCCATGTGTGTTCTTTTCATAAACCACAATGATCCACTAGAGTCATTCCATGTGTGTTCTTTTCATTAACCACATGGATCCAATAGATGTCATTACACGCGTGTTCTTTAAATAAACCACATGGATCCACTAGATTTCATTGCATGTGTGTTATTTTCATAAACCGCATGGATCCACTAGAATTCATTTCATGTGTGTTCTTTTCTTAAACCACATGGATCCACTAGATATCATGGCATGTCTGTTCTTTTCCTAAACCACATGGATCCACCAGAGGTCATTGCATGTGTGTTCTTTTCCTAAACCACATGGATCCACTAGAGTCATTTCTTGTGTGTTCTTTTCATAAACCACATGGATACACTAGAGTCATTGCATGTGTGTTCTTTTCATAAACCACATGGATCCACTAGATGTCATTGCATGTGTGTTCTTTTCCTTAACCACATGGATCCACTAGATGTCATTGCATGTGTGTTCTTTTCCTAAACCACATGGATCCACTAGAGTCATTCCATGTGTGTTCTATTCATAAACCACATGGATCCACTAGCTTTCATTGCATGTGTGTTCTTTTCACAAACCACATGGATCAACAAGATTTCATTGCATGTATGTTATTTTCCTAAACCACATGGATCCACTACAGTCATTGCGTGTGTGTTCTTTTCATTAACCACATGGATCCAATAGATGTCATTACATGCGTGTTCTTTTAATACACCACATGGATCCACTAGATGTCATTGCATGTGTGTTATTTTCATAAACCGCATGGATCCACTAGAATTCATTGCATGTGTGTTCTTTTCATAAACCACATGGATGCACTAGATGTCATTGCATGGGTGTTCTTTTCCTAAACCACATGGATCCACTAGAGTCATTCTATTTGTGTTGTTTTTATAAACCACATGGTTCCACTATATGTCATTGCATGTGTGCTCTTTTCATAGACCACATGGATCCACTATATGTCATTGCATGTGTGTTCTTTTCATAAATGACATGGGTGCACTAGATGTCATTGCATGTGTGTTGTTTTCCTAAACCACATGGATACACTAGAGTCATTGTATATGTGTTCTTTTCCTAAACCACATGGATCCACCATATGTCATTGCATGTGTGTTAGGTTCCTAAACCACATGGATCCACTATAGTCATTTCTTGTATGTTCTTTTCATAAACCACATGGATCCACTAGATGTCATTTCATGTGTGTTCTTTTCATAAACCACATGGATCCACTAGATGTCATTGCATGTGTGTTCTTTTCCTAAAACACATGGATCCACTAGATTCATTCCATGTTTGTTCGTTTCATAAACCACATGGATCCACTAGATGTCATTGCATGTGTGTTCTTTTCACAAACCACATGGATCAACTAGATTTCATTGCATGTGTGTTATTTTCCTAAACCACATGGATCCACTAGAGTCATTGCATGTGTGTTATTTCACTAAACCACACGGAGCCACTAGATGTCATTGCATGTGTGTTCTTTTTCTAAACCACATGGATCCACTACAGTCATTGCATGTGTGTTCTTTTCATAAACCACATGGATCCACTAGATGTCATTGAATGTGTGTTCTTTTCCTAAACCACATGGATCCACTAGAGTCATTCCATGTGTGTTCTTTTCATTAACCACATGGATCCAATAGATGTTATTACACGCATGTTCTTTTAATAAACCACATGGAATCACTAGATGTCATTGCATGTGTGTTATTTTCATAAACCGCATGGATCCACTAGAATTCATTGCATGTGTGTTCTTTTCATAAACCACAAGGATCCACTAGATGTCATTGCATGTGTGTTCTTTTCCTAAACCACATGGATCCACTAGAGTCATTCTATGTGTGTTGTTTTCATAAACCACATGGATCCAATATATGTCATTGCATGTGTGTTTTCATAAACCACATGGATCCACTAGATGTCATTGCATGTGTGTTCTTTTCATAAACCACATGGATGCACTAGATGTCATTGCATGTGTGTTGTTTTTCCTAAACCACATGGATACACTAGAGTCATTGCATATGTGTTCTTATCCTAAACCACATGTATCCACGAGATGTCATTGTATGTGGGTTCTTTTCGTAAACAACATGCATCCACCAGGTGTCATTGCATGTGTGTTCTTTTCCTAAACCACATGGATCCACTAGAGTCATTTCTTGTGTGTTCTTTTAATAAACCACATGGATCCACTAGATGTCATTGTATGTGTGTTCTTTACATAAATTACATGGATACACTCGATGTCATTGCACGTGTGTTCTTTTCCTAAACCACATGGATCCACTAGATGTCATTGCATGTGTGTTCTTTTCCTAGACCAAATGGATCCACTAGAGTCATTTTGTGTGTGTTCTTTTCATAAACCACATGGATCCACTAGATGTCATTGGATGTGTGTTCTTTTCATAAACCACATGGTTCCACTAGATGTCATGCATGTGTGTTCTTTTCCTAACCCACATGGATCCACTAGAGTCATTCCATGTATGTTCTTTTCATAAACCACATGGATCCACTAGAGTCATTCCGTGTGTGTTCTTTTCATTAACCACATGATTCCAATAGATGTTATTACACACGTGTTATTTTAATAAACCACATGGATCCACTATATGTCATTGCACGTGTGTTATTTTTATAAACCGCATGGATCCACTAGAATTCATTGCATGTGTGTTCTTTTCATAAACCACATGGATCCACTAGATGTCATTGCATGTCTATTCTTTTCCTAAACCACATGGATCCACTAGAGTCATTCTATGTGTGTTGTTTTCATGAACCACATGGATCCACTATATGTCATTGCATGTGTGTTCTTTTCCTAAACCACATGGATCCACCAGATGTCGTTGCATGTGTGTTCTTTTCCTCAACCACATCGGTCCACTAGAGTAATTTCTTGTGTGTTCTTTTAATAAACCACATGGAATCACTAGATGTCATTGCATGTGTGTTATTTTCATAAACCGCATGGATCCACTAGAATTCATTGCATGTGTGTTCTTTTCATAAACCACAAGGATCCACTAGATGTCATTGCATGTGTGTTCTTTTCCTAAACCACATGGATCCACTAGAGTCATTCTATGTGTGTTGTTTTCATAAACCACATGGATCCAATATATGTCATTGCATGTGTGTTTTCATAAACCACATGGATCCACTAGATGTCATTGCATGTGTGTTCTTTTCATAAACCACATGGATGCACTAGATGTCATTGCATGTGTGTTGTTTTTCCTAAACCACATGGATACACTAGAGTCATTGCATATGTGTTCTTATCCTAAACCACATGTATCCACGAGATGTCATTGTATGTGGGTTCTTTTCGTAAACAACATGCATCCACCAGGTGTCATTGCATGTGTGTTCTTTTCCTAAACCACATGGATCCACTAGAGTCATTTCTTGTGTGTTCTTTTAATAAACCACATGGATCCACTAGATGTCATTGTATGTGTGTTCTTTACATAAATTACATGGATACACTCGATGTCATTGCACGTGTGTTCTTTTCCTAAACCACATGGATCCACTAGATGTCATTGCATGTGTGTTCTTTTCCTAGACCAAATGGATCCACTAGAGTCATTTCGTGTGTGTTCTTTTCATAAATCCACATGGATCCACTAGATGTCATTGGATGTGTGTTCTTTTCATAAACCACATGGTTCCACTAGATGTCATGCATGTGTGTTCTTTTCCTAACCCACATGGATCCACTAGAGTCATTCCATGTATGTTCTTTTCATAAACCACATGGATCCACTAGAGTCATTCCGTGTGTGTTCTTTTCATTAACCACATGATTCCAATAGATGTTATTACACACGTGTTATTTTAATAAACCACATGGATCCACTATATGTCATTGCACGTGTGTTATTTTTATAAACCGCATGGATCCACTAGAATTCATTGCATGTGTGTTCTTTTCATAAACCACATGGATCCACTAGATGTCATTGCATGTCTATTCTTTTCCTAAACCACATGGATCCACTAGAGTCATTCTATGTGTGTTGTTTTCATGAACCACATGGATCCACTATATGTCATTGCATGTGTGTTCTTTTCCTAAACCACATGGATCCACCAGATGTCGTTGCATGTGTGTTCTTTTCCTCAACCACATCGGTCCACTAGAGTAATTTCTTGTGTGTTCTTTTCATAAACCACATGGATCCACTATATGTCATTGCATGTGTGTTCTTTTCCTAAACCACATGGATCCACCAGATGTCGTTGCATGTGTGTTCTTTTCCTCAACCACATCGGTCCACTAGAGTAATTTCTTGTGTGTTCTTTTAATAAACCACATGGAATCACTAGATGTCATTGCATGTGTGTTATTTTCATAAACCGCATGGATCCACTAGAATTCATTGCATGTGTGTTCTTTTCATAAACCACAAGGATCCACTAGATGTCATTGCATGTGTGTTCTTTTCCTAAACCACATGGATCCACTAGAGTCATTCTATGTGTGTTGTTTTCATAAACCACATGGATCCAATATATGTCATTGCATGTGTGTTTTCATAAACCACATGGATGCACTAGATGTCATTGCATGTGTGTTGTTTTTCCTAAACCACATGGATACACTAGAGTCATTGCATATGTGTTCTTATCCTAAACCACATGTATCCACGAGATGTCATTGTATGTGGGTTCTTTTCGTAAACAACATGCATCCACCAGGTGTCATTGCATGTGTGTTCTTTTCCTAAACCACATGGATCCACTAGAGTCATTTCTTGTGTGTTCTTTTAATAAACCACATGGATCCACTAGATGTCATTGTATGTGTGTTCTTTACATAAATTACATGGATACACTCGATGTCATTGCACGTGTGTTCTTTTCCTAAACCACATGGATCCACTAGATGTCATTGCATGTGTGTTCTTTTCCTAGACCAAATGGATCCACTAGAGTCATTTCGTGTGTGTTCTTTTCATAAACCACATGGATCCACTAGATGTCATTGGATGTGTGTTATTTTCATAAACCACATGGTTCCACTAGATGTCATGCATGTGTGTTCTTTTCCTAACCCACATGGATCCACTAGAGTCATTCCATGTATGTTCTTTTCATAAACCACATGGATCCACTAGAGTCATTCCGTGTGTGTTCTTTTCATTAACCACATGATTCCAATAGATGTTATTACACACGTGTTATTTTAATAAACCACATGGATCCACTATATGTCATTGCACGTGTGTTATTTTTATAAACCGCATGGATCCACTAGAATTCATTGCATGTGTGTTCTTTTCATAAACCACATGGATCCACTAGATGTCATTGCATGTCTATTCTTTTCCTAAACCACATGGATCCACTAGAGTCATTCTATGTGTGTTGTTTTCATGAACCACATGGATCCACTATATGTCATTGCATGTGTGTTCTTTTCCTAAACCACATGGATCCACCAGATGTCGTTGCATGTGTGTTCTTTTCCTCAACCACATCGGTCCACTAGAGTAATTTCTTGTGTGTTCTTTTCATAAACCACATGGATCCACTAGATGTCATTGTATGTTTGTTCTTTTCATAAACCACATGGATCCACTAGATGTCATTGCATGTGTGTTCTTTTGCTAAACCACATGGATCCACTAGATGCAATTGCATGTGTGTTCTATTCCTAAACCACATGGATCCACTAGAGTCATTCTATGTGTGTTGTTTTCATAAACCACATGGCTCCACTATACGTTGCATGTGTGTTCTTTTCATAAACTACATAGATCCACTAGATGACATTGCATGTATGTTCTTTTCATATACCACATGGATGCACTAGATGTCATTGCATGTGTGTTGTTTTCCTAAACCACATGGATACACTAGATTCATTGCATATGTGTTCTTATCCTAAACCACATGGATCCACTAGATGTCATTGCATGTGAGTTATTTTCCTAAACCACATGGATCCACCAGATATCATTGCATGTGTGTTGTTTTCCTAAACCACATGGATCCACTAGAGTCATTTCTTGTTTGTTCTTTTCATAAACGACATGGATCCACTAGATGTCATTGTATGTGTGTTCTTTTCATAAACCACATGGATCCACTAGATGGCATTGTTTGTGTGTTCTTTTCCTAAACCACATGGATCCACTAGAGTCATTCCATGTGTGTTCTTTTCATAAACCACATGGATCCACTAGAGTCATTCCGTGTGTGTTCTTTTCATTAACCACATGGATCCAATAGATGTCATTACACGCGTGTTCTTTTAATAAACCACATGGATCCACTAGATTTCATTGCATGTGTGTTATTTTCATAAACCGCATGGATCCACTAGAATTAATTGCATGTGTGTTCTTTTCTTAAACCACATGGATCCACTAGATATCATGGCATGTCTGTTCTTTTCCTAAACCACATGGATCCACTAGAGTCATTCTATGTGTGTTCTTTTCCTAAACCACATGGATCCACCAGAGGTCATTGCATGTGTGTTATTTTCCTAAACCACATGGATCCACTAGAGTCATTTCTTGTGTGTTCTTTTCATAAACCACATGGATCCACTAGAGTCATTCCAAGTGTGTTCTTTTCATAAACCACATGGATCCACTAGATGTCATTAAATGTGTGTTCTTTTCATAAACCACATGGTTCCACTATATGTTATGCATGTGTGTTCTTTTATTAAACCACATGGATCCACTAGAGTCATTCCATGTGTGTTATTTTCATAAACCACATGGATCCACTAGATGTCATTCCATGTATGTTCTTTTCATAAACCGCATGGATCCACTATATGTCATTGCATGTGTGTTATTTTCATAAACCACATGGATCCACTATATGTAATTGCATGTGTGATTTTCATAAACCACATGGATCCACTAGATGTCATTGGAAGTTTGTTCTTTTCCTAAACCACATGTATCCACTAGAGTCATTCAACGTGTGTTCTTTTCATAAACCACATGGATCCACTAGATGACATTGCATGTGTGTTCTTTTCACACACCACATGGATCCACTAGATGTCATTGCATGTGTGTTCTTTTCCTAAACCACATGGATCCACTAGAGTCATTCCATGTGTGTTCTTTTCATAAACCACATGGATCCACTAGATGTCATTGCATGTGCGTTCTTTTCACAAACCACATTGATCAACTAGATTTCATTGCATGTCGTTATTTTCCTAAACCACATGGATCCGCTAGAGTCATTGCATGTGTGTTATTTGACTAAACCACGGAGCCAGTAGATGTCATTGCATGTGTGTTTTCTTTCTAAACCACATGGATCCATTAGAGTCATTGCATGTGTGTTCTTTTCATAAACCACATGGATCAACTAGATGTCATTGCATGTGTGTTCTTTTCCTAAACCACATGGATCCACTAGAGTCATTCCGTGTGTGTTCTTTTCATTAACCACATGGATCCAATAGATGTCATTACACGTGTTCTTTTAATACACCACATGGATCCACTAGATGTCATTGCATGTGTGTTATTTTCAGAAACCGCATGGATCCACTATATTTCATTGCATGTGTGTTCTTTTCATAAACCACATGGATGCACTAGATGTCATTGCATGGGTGTTCTTTTCCTAAACCACATGGATCCACTAGAGTCATTCTATTTGTGTTGTTTTTATAAACCACATGGATCCACTATATGTCATTGCATGTGTGCTCTTTTCACAAACCACATGGGTCCACTATATGTCATTGCATGTGTGTTCTTTTCATAAACGACATGGGTGCACTAGATGTCATTGCATGTGTGTTGTTTTCCTAAACCACATGGATACACTAGAGTCATTGTATATGTGTTCTTTTCCTAAACCACATGGATCCACTAGATGTCATTGCATGTATGTTCTTTTACTAAACCACATGGATCCACCAGATGTCATTGCATGTGTGTTCTTCTCCTAAACCACATGGATCCACTATAGTCATTTCTTGTCTATTCTTTTCATAAACCACATGGATCCACTAGATGTCATTTCATGTGTGTTCTTTTCATAAACCACATGGATCCACTAGATATCATTCCATGTATGTTCTTTTCATAAACTGCATGGATCCACTATATGTCATTGCATGTATGTTATTTTCATAAACCACATGGATCCACTATATGTAATTGCATGTGTGATTTTCATAAACCACATGGATCCACTAGATTTCATTGCAAGTTTGTTCTTTTCCTAAACCACATGTATCCACTAGAGTCATTCAACGTGTGTTATTTTCATAAACCACATGGATCCACTAGATGACATTGCATGTGTGTTCTTTTCACACACCACATGGATCCACTAGATGTCATTGCATGTGTGTTCTTTTCCTAAACCACATGGATCCACTAGAGTCATTCCATGTGTGTTCTTTTCATAAACCACATGGATCCACTAGATGTCATTGCATGTGCGTTCTTTTCACAAACCACATTGATCAACTAGATTTCATTGCATGTGCATTATTTTCCTAAACCACATGGATCCACTAGAGTCATTGCATGTGTGTTATTTGACTAAACCACACGGAGCCAGTAGATGTCATTGCATCTGTGTTCTCTTTCTAAACCACATGGATCCATTAGAGTCATTGCATGTGTGTTCTTTTCATAAACCACATGGATCAACTAGATGTCATTGCATGTGTGTTCTTTTCCTAAACCACATGGATCCACTAGAGTCATTCCGTGTGTTCTTTTCATTAACCACATGGATCCAATAGATGTCATTACACGCGTGTTCTTTTAATACACCACATGGATCCACTAGATGTCATTGCATGTGTGTTATTTTCAGAAATCGCATGGATCCACTATATTTCATTGCATGTGTGTTCTTTTCATAAACCACATGGATGCACTAGATGTCATTGCATGGGTGTTCTTTTCCTAAACCACATGAATCCACTAGAGTCATTCTATTTGTGTTGTTTTTATAGACCACATGGATCCACTATATGTCATTGCATGTGTGCTCTTTTCACAAACCACATGGGTCCACTATATGTCATTGCATGTGTGTTCTTTTCATAAACGACATGGGTGCACTAGATGTCATTGCATGTGTGTTGTTTTCCTAAACCACATGGATACACTAGAGTCATTGTATATGTGTTCTTTTCCTAAACCACATGGATCCACTAGATGTCGTTGCATGTATGTTCTTTTACTAAACCACATTTATCCACCAGATGTCATTGCATGTGTGTTCTTTTCCTAAACCACATGGATCCACTATAGTCATTTCTTGTCTGTTCTTTTAATAAACCACATGGATC
Organism: Avena insularis; assembly: GCA_023614405.1. NCBI lineage: Eukaryota > Viridiplantae > Streptophyta > Magnoliopsida > Poales > Poaceae > Avena > Avena insularis. Next base: position 382,995,754 of record CM042688.1, read on the forward strand.
CACTAGATGTCATTTCATGTGTGTTCTTTTCATAAACCACATGGATCCACTAGATGTCATTGCATGTGTGTTCTTTTCCTAAACCACATGGATCCACTAGATGTCATTGCATGTGTGTTCTTTTCATAAATCACATGGATCCACTAGATGTCATTGCATGTGTGTTCTTTTCCTAAACCACATGGATCCACTAAATGCCATTGCATGTTTGTTCTTTTCCTAAACCACATGGATCCATTAGAGTCATTCCATGTGTGTTCTTTTCATAAACAACATGGATCCACTAGATGTCATTGCATGTGTGTCCTTTTCATAAACCACATGGTTCCACTAGATGTCATGCATGTGTGTTCTTTTCCTAAACCACATGGATCCACTAGAGTCATTGTATATGTGTTCTTTTCCTAAACCACATGGATCCACTAGATGTTATTGCATGTATGTTCTTGTACTAAACCACATGGATCCACCAGATGTCATTGCATGTGTGTTCTTTTCCTAAACCACATGGATCCACTATAGTCATTTCTTGTCTGTTCTTTTCATAAACCACATGGATCCACTAGATGTCATTGCATGTGTGTTCTTTTCTTAAACCACATGGATCCACTAGATATCATGGCATGTCTGTTCTTTTCCTAAACCACATGGATCCACTAGAGTCATTCTATGTGTGTTCTTTTCCTAAACCACATGGATCCACCAGAGGTCATTGCATGTGTGTTATTTTCCTAAACCACATGGATCCACTAGAGTCATTTCTTGTGTGTTCTTTTCATAAACCACATGGATCCACTAGAGTCATTCCAAGTGTGTTCTTTTCATAAACCACATGGATCCACTAGATGTCATTAAATGTGTGTTCTTTTATTAAACCACATGGATCCACTAGAGTCATTCCATGTGTGTTATTTTCATAAACCACATGGATCCACTAGATGTCATTCCATGTATGTTCTTTTCATAAACCGCATGGATCCACTATATGTCATTGCATGTGTGTTATTTTCATAAACCACATGGATCCACTATATGTAATTGCATGTGTGATTTTCATAAACCACATGGATCCACTAGATGTCATTGGAAGTTTGTTCTTTTCCTAAACCACATGTATCCACTAGAGTCATTCAACGTGTGTTCTTTTCATAAACCACATGGATCCACTAGATGACATTGCATGTGTGTTCTTTTCACACACCACATGGATCCACTAGATGTCATTGCATGTGTGTTCTTTTCCTAAACCACATGGATCCACTAGAGTCATTCCATGTGTGTTCTTTTCATAAACCACATGGATCCACTAGATGTCATTGCATGTGCGTTCTTTTCACAAACCACATTGATCAACTAGATTTCATTGCATGTGCGTTATTTTCCTAAACCACATGGATCCGCTAGAGTCATTGCATGTGTGTTATTTGACTAAACCACACGGAGCCACTAGATGTCATTGCATGTGTGTTTTCTTTCTAAACCACATGGATCCATTAGAGTCATTGCATGTGTGTTCTTTTCATAAACCACATGGATCAACTAGATGTCATTGCATGTGTGTTCTTTTCCTAAACCACATGGATCCACTAGAGTCATTCCGTGTGTGTTCTTTTCATTAACCACATGGATCCAATAGATGTCATTACACGCGTGTTCTTTTAATACACCACATGGATCCACTAGATGTCATTGCATGTGTGTTATTTTCAGAAACCGCATGGATCCACTATATTTCATTGCATGTGTGTTCTTTTCATAAACCACATGGATGCACTAGATGTCATTGCATGGGTGTTCTTTTCCTAAACCACATGGATCCACTAGAGTCATTCTATTTGTGTTGTTTTTATAAACCACATGGATCCACTATATGTCATTGCATGTGTGCTATTTCACAAACCACATGGGTCCACTATATGTCATTGCATGTGTGTTCTTTTCATAAACGACATGGGTGCACTAGATGTCATTGCATGTGTGTTGTTTTCCTAAACCACATGGATACACTAGAGTCATTGTATATGTGTTCTTTTCCTAAACCACATGGATCCACTAGATGTCATTGCATGTATGTTCTTTTACTAAACCACATGGATCCACCAGATGTCATTGCATGTGTGTTCTTCTCCTAAACCACATGGATCCACTATAGTCATTTCTTGTCTATTCTTTTCATAAACCACATGGATCCACTAGATGTCATTTCATGTGTGTTCTTTTCATAAACCACATGGATCCACTAGATATCATTCCATGTATGTTCTTTTCATAAACTGCATGGATCCACTATATGTCATTGCATGTATGTTATTTTCATAAACCACATGGATCCACTATATGTAATTGCATGTGTGATTTTCATAAACCACATGGATCCACTAGATTTCATTGCAAGTTTGTTCTTTTCCTAAACCACATGTATCCACTAGAGTCATTCAACGTGTGTTATTTTCATAAACCACATGGATCCACTAGATGACATTGCATGTGTGTTCTTTTCACACACCACATGGATCCACTAGATGTCATTGCATGTGTGTTCTTTTCCTAAACCACATGGATCCACTAGAGTCATTCCATGTGTGTTCTTTTCATAAACCACATGGATCCACTAGATGTCATTGCATGTGCGTTCTTTTCACAAACCACATTGATCAACTAGATTTCATTGCATGTGCATTATTTTCCTAAACCACATGGATCCACTAGAGTCATTGCATGTGTGTTATTTGACTAAACCACACGGAGCCAGTAGATGTCATTGCATCTGTGTTCTCTTTCTAAACCACATGGATCCATTAGAGTCATTGCATGTGTGTTCTTTTCATAAACCACATGGATCAACTAGATGTCATTGCATGTGTGTTCTTTTCCTAAACCACATGGATCCACTAGAGTCATTCCGTGTGTGTTCTTTTCATTAACCACATGGATCCAATAGATGTCATTACACGCGTGTTCTTTTAATACACCACATGGATCCACTAGATGTCATTGCATGTGTGTTATTTTCAGAAATCGCATGGATCCACTATATTTCATTGCATGTGTGTTCTTTTCATAAACCACATGGATGCACTAGATGTCATTGCATGGGTGTTCTTTTCCTAAACCACATGGATCCACTAGAGTCATTCTATTTGTGTTGTTTTTATAGACCACATGGATCCACTATATGTCATTGCATGTGTGCTCTTTTCACAAACCACATGGGTCCACTATATGTCATTGCATGTGTGTTCTTTTCATAAACGACATGGGTGCACTAGATGTCATTGCATGTGTGTTGTTTTCCTAAACCACATGGATACACTAGAGTCATTGTATATGTGTTCTTTTCCAAAACCACATGGATCCACTAGATGTCGTTGCATGTATGTTCTTTTACTAAACCACATTTATCCACCAGATGTCATTGCATGTGTGTTCTTTTCCTAAACCACATGGATCCACTATAGTCATTTCTTGTCTGTTCTTTTAATAAACCACATGGATCCACTAGATGTCATTTCATGTGTGTTCTTTTCATAAACCACATGGATCCACTAGATGTCATTGCATGTGTGTTCTTTTCCTAAACCACATGGATCCACTAGATGTCATTGCATGTGTGTTCTTTTCATAAATCACATGGATCCACTAGATGTCATTGCATGTGTGTTCTTTTCCTAAACCACATGGATCCACTAAATGCCATTGCATGTTTGTTCTTTTCCTAAACCACATGGATCCATTAGAGTCATTCCATGTGTGTTCTTTTCATAAACAACATGGATCCACTAGATGTCATTGCATGTCTGTCCTTTTCATAAACCACATGGTTCCACTAGATGTCATGCATGTGTGTTCTTTTCCTAAACCACATGGATCCACTAGAGTCATTGTATATGTGTTCTTTTCCTAAACCACATGGATCCACTAGATGTTATTGCATGTATGTTCTTGTACTAAACCACATGGATCCACCAGATGTCATTGCATGTGTGTTCTTTTCCTAAACCACATGGATCCACTATAGTCATTTCTTGTCTGTTCTTTTCATAAACCACATGGATCCACTAGATGTCATTTCATGTGTGTTCTTTTCATAAACCACATGGATCCACTAGATGTCATTGCATGTGTGTTCTTTTCTTAAACCACATGGATCCACTAGATATCATGGCATGTCTGTTCTTTTCCTAAACCACATGGATCCACTAGAGTCATTCTATGTGTGTTCTTTTCCTAAACCACATGGATCCACCAGAGGTCATTGCATGTGTGTTATTTTCCTAAACCACATGGATCCACTAGAGTCATTTCTTGTGTGTTCTTTTCATAAACCACATGGATCCACTAGAGTCATTCCAAGTGTGTTCTTTTCATAAACCACATGGATCCACTAGATGTCATTAAATGTCTGTTCTTTTCATAAACCACATGGTTCCACTAGATGTCATGCATGTGTGTTCTTTTATTAAACCACATGGATCCACTAGAGTCATCCACTAGATGTTATTGCATGTATGTTCTTGTACTAAACCACATGGATCCACCAGATGTCATTGCATGTGTGTTCTTTTCCTAAACCACATGGATCCACTATAGTCATTTCGTGTGTTTTATTTTCATAAACCACATGGATCCACTAGATGTCATTTCATGTGTGTTCTTTTCATAAACCACATGGATCCACTAGATGTCATTGCATGTGTGTTCTTTTCCGAAACCACTTGGATCCACTAGATGTCATTGCATGTGTGTTCTTTTCCTAAACCACATGGATCCACTAGATTCATTCCATGTGTGTTCTTTTCATAAACCACATGGATCCACTAGATGTCATTGCATGTGTGTTCTTTTCATAAATCACATGGATCCACTAGATGTCATTTCATGTGTGTTCTTTTCCTAAACCACATGGATCCACTATATGCCATGGCATGTGTGTTATTTTCCTAAACCACATGGATCCACTAGATGTCATTGCATGTGTGTTATTTTCAGAAACCACATGGATGCACTAGATGTCATTGCATGGGTGTTCTTTTCCTAAACCACATGGATCCACTAGAGTCATTCTATTTGTGTTGTTTTTATAAACCACATGGATCCACTATATGTCATTGCATGTGTGCTCTTTTCACAAACCACATGGGTCCACTATATGTCATTGCATGTGTGTTCTTTTCATAAACGACATGGGTGCACTAGATGTCATTGCATGTGTGTTGTTTTCCTAAACCACATGGATACACTAGAGTCATTGTATATGTGTTCTTTTCCTAAACCACATGGATCCACTAGATGTCATTGCATGTATGTTCTTTTACTAAACCACATGGATCCACCAGATGTCATTGCATGTGTGTTCTTTTCCTAAACCACATGGATCCACTATAGTCATTTCTTGTCTGTTCTTTTCATAAACCACATGGATCCACTAGATGTCATTTCATGTGTGTTCTTTTCATAAACCACATGGATCCACTAGATGTCATTGCATGTGTGTTCTTTTCATAAATCAAATGGATCCACTAAATGTCATTGCATGTGTGTTCTTTTCCTAAACCACATGGATCCACTATATGCCATTGCATGTGTGTTCTTTTCCTAAACCACATGGATCCATTAGAGTCATTCCATGTGTGTTCTTTTCATAAACCACATGGATCCACTACATGTCATTGCATATGTGTCCTTTTCATAAACCACATGGTTCCACTAGATGTCATGCATGTGTGTTCTTTTCACAAACCACATGGATCAACTAGATTTCATTGCATGTGTGTTATTTTCCTAAACCACATGGATCCATTAGAGTCATTGCATGTGTGTTATTTTACTAAACCACACGGAGCCACTAGATGTCATTGCATGTGTGTTCTTTTTCTAAACCACATGGATCCACTACAGTCATTGCATGTGTGTTCTTTTCATAAACCACATGGATCCACTAGATGTCATTGAATGTGTGTTCTTTTCCTAAACCACATGGATGCACTAGAGTCATTCCATGTGTGTTCTTTTCATTAACCACATGGATCCAATAGATGTTATTACACGCATGTTCTTTTAATAAACCACTTGGAATCACTAGATGTCATTGCATGTGTGTTATTTTCATAAACCGCATGGATCCACTAGAATTCATTGCATGTGTGTTTTTTCATAAACCACAAGGATCCACTAGATGTCATTGCATGTGTGTTCTTTTCCTAAACCACATGGATCCACTAGAGTCATTCTATGTGTGTTGTTTTCATAAACCACATGGATCCAATATATGTCATTGCATGTGTGTTTTCATAAACCACATGGATCCACTAGATGTCATTGCATGTGTGTTCTTTTCATAAACCACATGGATGCACTAGATGTCATTGCATGTGTGTTGTTTTTCCTAAACCACATGGATACACTAGAGTCATTGCATATGTGTTCTTATCCTAAACCACATGTATCCACGAGATGTCATTGTATGTGGGTTCTTTTCGTAAACAACATGCATCCACCAGGTGTCATTGCATGTGTGTTATTTTCCTAAACCACATGGATCCACTAGAGTCATTTCTTGTGTGTTCTTTTAATAAACCACATGGATCCACTAGATGTCATTGTATGTGTGTTCTTTACATAAATTACATGGATACACTAGATGTCATTGCACGTGTGTTCTTTTCCTAAACCACATGGATCCACTAGATGTCATTGCATGTGTGTTCTTTTCCTAGACCAAATGGATCCACTAGAGTCATTTCGTGTGTGTTCTTTTCATAAACCACATGGATCCACTAGATGTCATTGGATGTGTGTTCTTTTCATAAACCACATGGTTCCACTAGATGTCATGCATGTGTGTTCTTTTCCTAACCCACATGGATCCACTAGAGTCATTCCATGTATGTTCTTTTCATAAACCACATGGATCCACTAGAGTCATTCCGTGTGTGTTCTTTTCATTAACCACATGATTCCAATAGATGTCATTACACACGTGTTATTTTAATAAACCACATGGATCCACTATATGTCATTGCACGTGTGTTATTTTTATAAACCGCATGGATCCACTATAATTCATTGCATGTGTGTTCTTTTCATAAACCACATGGATCTACTAGATGTCATTGCATGTCTATTCTTTTCCTAAACCACATGGATCCACTAGAGTCATTCTATGTGTGTTGTTTTCATGAACCACATGGATCCACTATATGTCATTGCATCTGTGTTCTTTTCCTAAACCACATGGATCCACCAGATGTCGTTGCATGTGTGTTCTTTTCCTCAACCACATCGGTCCACTAGAGTAATTTCTTGTGTGTTCTTTTCATAAACCACATGGATCCACTAGATGTCAGTGTATGTTTGTTCTTTTCATAAACCACATGGATCCACTAGATGTCATTGCATGTGTGTTCTTTTGCTAAACCACATGGATCCACTAGATGCCATTGCATGTGTGTTCTTTTCCTAAACCACATGGATCCACTAGAGTCATTCTATGTGTGTTGTTTTCATAAACCACATGGCTCCACTATACGTTGCATGTGTGTTCTTTTCATAAACTACATAGATCCACTAGATGACATTGCATGTATGTTCTTTTCATATACCACATGGATGCACTAGATGTCATTGCATGTGTGTTGTTTTCCTAAACCACATGGATACACTAGAGTCATTGCATATGTGTTCTTATCCTAAACCACATGGATCCACTAGATGTCATTGCATGTGGGTTATTTTCCTAAACCACATGGATCCACCAGATATCATTGCATGTGTGTTGTTTTCCTAAACCACATGGATCCACTAGAGTCATTTCTTGTTTGTTCTTTTCATAAACGACATGGATCCACTAGATGTCATTGTATGTGTGTTCTTTTCATAAACCACATGGATCCACTAGATGGCATTGTTTGTGTGTTCTTTTCCTAAACCACATGGATCCACTAGAATCATTCCATGTGTGTTCTTTTCATAGACCACATGGATCCACTAGAGTCATTCCGTGTGTGTTCTTTTCATTAACCACATGGATCCAATAGATGTCATTACACGCGTGTTCTTTTAATAAACCACATGGATCCACTAGATTTCATTGCATGTGTGTTATTTTCATAAACCGCATGGATCCACTAGAATTCATTGCATGTGTGTTCTTTTCTTAAACCACATGGATCCACTAGATATCATGGCATGTCTGTTCTTTTCCTAAACCACATGGATCCACTAGAGTCATTCTATGTGTGTTCTTTTCCTAAACCACATGGATCCACCAGAGGTCATTGCATGTGTGTTATTTTCCTAAACCACAAGGATCCACTAGAGTCATTTCTTGTGTGTTCTTTTCATAAACCACATGGATCCACTAGAGTCATTCCAAGTGTGTTCTTTTCATAAACCACATGGATCCACTAGAGTCATTCCAAGTGTGTTCTTTTCATCAAGCACATGGATCCACTAGATGTCATTAAATGTGTGTTCTTTTCATAAACCACATGGTTTCACTATATGTTATGCATGTGTGTTCTTTTATTAAACCACATGGATCCACTAGAGTCATTCCATGTGTGTTATTTTCATAAACCACATGGATCCACTAGATCTCATTCCATGTATGTTCTTTTCATAAACCGCATGGATCCACTATATGTCATTGCATGTGTGTTATTTTCATAAACCACATGGATCCACTATATGTAATTGCATGTGTGATTTTCATAAACCACATGGATCCACTAGATGTCATTGGAAGTTTGTTCTTTTCCTAAACCACATGTATCCACTAGAGTCATTCAACGTGTGTTCTTTTCATAAACCACATGGATCCAATAGATGACATTGCATGTGTGTTCTTTTCACACACCACATGGATCCACTAGATGTCATTCCATGTGTGTTCTTTTCCTAAACCACATGGATCCACTAGAGTCATTCCATGTGTGTTCTTTTCATAAACCACATGGATCCACTAGATGTCATTGCATGTGCGTTCTTTTCACAAACCACATTGATCAACTAGATTTCATTGCATGTGCGTTATTTTCCTAAACCACATGGATCCGCTAGAGTCATTGCATGTGTGTTATTTGACTAAACCAAACATGAGCCACTAGATGTCATTGCATGTGTGTTTTCTTTCTAAACCACATGGATCCATTAGAGTCATTGCATGTGTGTTCTTTTCATAAACTACATGGATCAACTAGATGTCATTGCATGTGTGTTCTTTTCCTAAACCACATGGATCCACTAGAGTCATTCCGTGTGTGTTCTTTTCATTAACCACATGGATCCAATAGATGTCATTACACGCGTGTTCTTTTAATACACCACATGGATCCACTAGATGTCATTGCATGTGTGTTATTTTCAGAAACCGCATGGATCCACTATATTTCATTGCATGTGTGTTCTTTTCATAAACCACATGGATGCACTAGATGTCATTGCATGGGTGTTCTTTTCCTAAACCACATGGATCCACTAGAGTCATTCTATTTGTGTTGTTTTTATAAACCACATGGATCCACTATATGTCATTGCATGTGTGCTCTTTTCACAAACCACATGGGTCCACTATATGTCATTGCATGTGTGTTCTTTTCATAAACGACATGGGTGCACTAGATGTCATCGCATGTGTGTTGTTTTCCTAAACCACATGGATACACTAGAGTCATTGTATATGTGTTCTTTTCCGAAACCACATGGATCCACTAGATGTCATTGCATGTATGTTCTTTTACTAAACCACATGGATCCACCAGATGTCATTGCATGTGTGTTCTTCTCCTAAACCACATGGATCCACTATAGTCATTTCTTGTCTGTTCTTTTCATAAACCACATGGATCCACTAGATGTCATTTCATGTGTGTTCTTTTCATAAACCACATGGATCCACTAGATATCATTCCATGTATGTTCTTTTCATAAACTGCATGGATCCACTATATGTCATTGCATTTGTGTTATTTTCATAAACCACATGGATCCACTATATGTAATTGCATGTGTGATTTTCATAAACCACATGGATCCACTAGATGTCATTGCAAGTTTGTTCTTTTCCTAAACCACATGTATCCACTAGAGTCATTCAACGTGTGTTATTTTCATAAACCACATGGATCCACTAGACATCATTGCATGTGTGTTCTTTTCACACACCACATGGATCCACTAGATGTCATTGCATGTGTGTTCTTTTCCTAAACCACATGGATCCACTAGAGTCATTCCATGTGTGTTCTTTTCATAAACCACATGGATCCACTAGATGTCATTGCATGTGCGTTTTTTTCACAAACCACATTGATCAACTAGATTTCATTGCATGTGCATTATTTTCCTAAACCACATGGATCCACTAGAGTCATTGCATGTGTGTTATTTGACTAAACCACACGGAGCCATTAGAGTCATTGCATGTGTGTTCTTTTCATAAACCACATGGATCAACTAGATGTCATTGCATGTGTGTTCTTTTCCTAAACCACATGGATCCACTAGAGTCATTCCGTGTGTGTTCTTTTCATTAACCACATGGATCCAATAGATGTCATTACACGCGTGTTGTTTTAATACACCACATGGATCCACTAGATGTCATTGCATGTGTGTTATTTTCAGAAACCGCATGGATCCACTATATTTCATTGCATGTGTGTTCTTTTCATAAACCACATGGATGCACTAGATGTCATTGCATGGGTGTTCTTTTCCTAAACCACATGGATCCACTAGAGTCATTCTATTTGTGTTGTTTTTATAGACCACATGGATCCACTATATGTCATTGCATGTGTGCTCTTTTCACAAACCACATGGGTCCACTATATGTCATTGCATGTGTGTTCTTTTCATAAACGACATGGGTGCACTAGATGTCATTGCATGTGTGTTGTTTTCCTAAACCACATGGATATACTAGAGTCATTGTATATGTGTTCTTTTCCTAAACCACATGGATCCACTAGATGTCATTGCATGTATGTTCTTTTACTAAACCACATGGATCCACCAGATGTCATTGGATGTGTGTTCTTCTCCTAAACCACATGGATCCACTATAGTCATTTCTTGTCTGTTCTTTTAATAAACCACATGGATCCACTAGATGTCATTTCATGTGTGTTCTTTTCATAAACCACATGGATCCACTAGATGTCATTGCATGTGTGTTCTTTTCCTAAACCACATGGATCCACTAGATGTCATTGCATGTGTGTTCTTTTCATAAATCACATGGATCCACTAGATGTCATTGCATGTGTGTTCTTTTCCTAAACCACATGGATCCACTAAATGCCATTGCATGTTTGTTCTTTTCCTAAACCACATGGATCCATTAGAGTCATTCCATGTGTGTTCTTTTCATAAACCACATGGATCCACTAGATGTCATTGCATGTGTGTCCTTTTCATAAACCACATGGTTCCACTAGATGTCATGCATGTGTGTTCTTTACCTAAACCACATGGATCCACTAGAGTCATTGTATATGTGTTCTTTTCCTAAACCACATGGATCCACTAGATGTTATTGCATGTATGTTCTTGTACTAAACCACATGGATCCACCAGATGTCATTGCATGTGTGTTCTTTTCCTAAACCACATGGATCCACTATAGTCATTTCTTGTCTGTTCTTTTCATAAACCACATGGATCCACTAGATGTCATTTCATGTGTGTTCTTTCCATAAACCACATGGATCCACTAGATGTCATTGCATGTGTTTTCTTTTCTTAAACCACATGGATCCACTAGATATCATGGCATGTCTGTTCTTTTCCTAAACCACATGGATCCACTAGAGTCATTCTATGTGTGTTCTTTTCCTAAACCACATGGATCCACCAGAGGTCATTGCATGTGTGTTATTTTCCTAGACCACATGGATCCACTAGAGTCATTTCTTGTGTGTTCTTTTCATAAACCACATGGATCCACTAGAGTCATTCCAAGTGTGTTCTTTTCATAAACCACATGGATCCACTAGATGTCATTAAATGTGTGTTCTTTTCATAAACCACATGGTTCCACTAGATGTCATGCATGTGTGTTCTTTTATTAAACCACATGGATCCACTAGAGTCATCCACTAGATGTTATTGCATGTATGTTCTTGTACTAAACCACATGGATCCACCAGATGTCATTGCATGTGTGTTCTTTTCCTAAACCACATGGATCCACTATAGTCATTTCTTGTCTGTTCTTTTCATAAACCACATGGATCCACTAGATGTCATTTCATGTGTGTTCTTTTCATAAACCACATGGATCCACTAGATGTCATTGCATGTGTGTTCTTTTCCGAAACCACTTGGATCCACTAGATGTCATTGCATGTGTGTTCTTTTCCTAAACCACATGGATCCACTAGATTCATTCCATGTGTGTTCTTTTCATAAACCACATGGATCCACTAGATGTCATTGCATGTGTGTTCTTTTCATAAATCACATGGATCCACTAGATGTCATTGCATGTGTGTTCTTTTCCTAAACCACATGGATCCACTATATGCCATGGCATGTGTGTTATTTTCCTAAACCACATGGATCCACTAGATGTCATTGCATGTGTGTTATTTTCAGAAACCACATGGATGCACTAGATGTCATTGCATGGGTGTTCTTTTCCTAAACCACATGGATCCACTAGAGTCATTCTATTTGTGTTGTTTTTATAAACCACATGGATCCACTATATGTCATTGCATGTGTGCTCTTTTCACAAACCACATGGGTCCACTATATGTCATTGCATGTGTGTTCTTTTCATAAACGACATGGGTGCACTAGATGTCATTGCATGTGTGTTGTTTTCCTAAACCACATGGATACACTAGAGTCATTGTATATGTGTTCTTTTCCTAAACCACATGGATCCACTAGATGTCGTTGCATGTATGTTCTTTTACTAAACCACATGGATCCACCAGATGTCATTGCATGTGTGTTCTTTTCCTAAACCACATGGATCCACTATAGTCATTTCTTGTATCTTCTTTTCATAAACCACATGGATCCACTAGATGTCATTGCATGTGTGTTCTTTTCCTAAACCACATGGATCCACTAAATGCCATTGCATGTTTGTTCTTTTCCTAAACCACATGGATCCATTAGGGTCATTCCATGTGTGTTCTTTTCATAAACCACATGGATCCACTAGATGTCATTGCATGTGTGTCCTTTTCATAAACCACATGGTTCCACTAGATGTCATGCATGTGTGTTCTTTACCTAAACCACATGGATCCACTAGAGTCATTGTATATGTGTTCTTTTCCTAAACCACATGGATCCACTAGATGTTATTGCATGTATGTTCTTGTACTAAACCACATGGATCCACCAGATGTCATTGCATGTGTGTTTTCCTAAACCACATGGATCCACTATAGTCATTTCTTGTCTGTTCTTTTCATAAACCACATGGATCCACTAGATGTCATTTCATGTGTGTTCTTTCCATAAACCACATGGATCCACTAGATGTCATTGCATGTGTGTTCTTTTCTTAAACCACATGGATCCACTAGATATCATGGCATGTCTGTTCTTTTCCTAAACCACATGGATCCACTAGAGTCATTCTATGTGTGTTCTTTTCCTAAACCACATGGATCCACCAGAGGTCATTGCATGTGTGTTATTTTCCTAAACCACATGGATCCACTAGAGTCATTTCTTGTGTGTTCTTTTCATAAACCACATGGATCCACTAGAGTCATTCCAAGTGTGTTCTTTTCATAAACCACATGGATCCACTAGATGTCATTAAATGTGTGTTCTTTTCATAAACCACATGGTTCCACTAGATGTCATGCATGTGTGTTCTTTTATTAAACCACATGGATCCACTAGAGTCATCCACTAGATGTTATTGCATGTATGTTCTTGTACTAAACCACATGGATCCACCAGATGTCATTGCATGTGTGTTCTTTTCCTAAACCACATGGATCCACTATAGTCATTTCTTGTCTGTTCTTTTCATAAACCACATGGATCCACTAGATGTCATTTCATGTGTGTTCTTTTCATAAACCACATGGATCCACTAGATGTCATTGCATGTGTGTTCTTTTCAGAAACCACTTGGATCCACTAGATGTCATTGCATGTGTGTTCTTTTCCTAAACCACATGGATCCACTAGATTCATTCCATGTGTGTTCTTTTCATAAACCACATGGATCCACTAGATGTCATTGCATGTGTGTTCTTTTCATAAATCACATGGATCCACTAGATGTCATTGCATGTGTGTTCTTTTCCTAAACCACATGGATCCACTATATGCCATGGCATGTGTGTTATTTTCCTAAACCACATGGATCCACTAGATGTCATTGCATGTGTGTTATTTTCAGAAACCACATGGATGCACTAGATGTCATTGCATGGGTGTTCTTTTCCTAAACCACATGGATCCACTAGAGTCATTCTATTTGTGTTGTTTTTATAAACCACATGGATCCACTATATGTCATTGCATGTGTGCTCTTTTCACAAACCACATGGGTCCACTATATGTCATTGCATGTGTGTTCTTTTCATAAACGACATGGGTGCACTAGATGTCATTGCATGTGTTGTTTTCCTAAACCACATGGATACACTAGAGTCATTGTATATGTGTTCTTTTCCTAAACCACATGGATCCACTAGATGTCGTTGCATGTATGTTCTTTTACTAAACCACATGGATCCACCAGATGTCATTGCATGTGTGTTCTTTTCCTAAACCACATGGATCCACTATAGTCATTTCTTGTATCTTCTTTTCATAAACCACATGGATCCACTAGATGTCATTTCATGTGTGTTCTTTTCATAAACCACATGGATCCACTAGATGTCATTGCATGTGTGTTCTTTTCCTAAACCACATGGATCCACTAGATTCATTCCATGTGTGTTCTTTTCATAAACCACATGGATCCACTAGATGTCATTGCATGTGTGTTCTTTTCACAAACCACAAGGATCAACTAGATTTCATTGCATGTGTGTTATTTTCCTAAACCACATGGATCCACTAGAGTCATTGGATGTGTGTTATTTTACTAAACCACACGGAGCCACTAGATGTCACTACATGTGTGTTCTTTTTCTAAACCACATCGATCCACTACAGTCATTGCATGTGTGTTCTTTTCATAAACCACATGGATCCACTAGATGTCATTGAATGTGTGTTCTTTTCCTAAACCACATGGATCCACTAGAGTCATTCTATTTGTGTTGTTTTTATAAACCACATGGATCCACTATATGTCATTGCATGTGTGCTCTTTTCATAAACCACATGGATCCAATATATGTCATTGCATGTGTGTTCTTTTCATAAACGACATAGGTGCACTAGATGTCATTGCATGTGTGTTGTTTTCCTAAACCACATGGATACACTAGAGTCATTGTATATGTGTTCTTTTCCTAAACCACATGGATCCACTAGATGTCATTGCATGTATGTTCTTTTACTAAACCACATGGATCCACCAGATGTCATTGCATGTGTGTTCTTTTACTAAACCACATGGATCCACCAGATGTCATTCCAAGTGTGTTCTTTTCATAAACCACATGGATCCACTAGATGTCATTAAATGTGTGTTCTTTTCATAAACCACATGGTTCCACTAGATGTCATGCATGTGTGTTCTTTTATTAAACAACATGGATCCACTAGAGTCATCCACTAGATGTTATTGCATGTATGTTCTTGTACTAAACCACATGGATCCACCAGATGTCATTGCATGTGTGTTCTTTTCCTAAACCACATGGATCCACTATAGTCATTTCTTGTCTGTTCTTTTCATAAACCACATGGATCCACTAGATGTCGTGTGTTCTTTTCATAAACCACATGGATCCACTAGATGTCATTGCATGTGTGTTCTTTTCATAAATCACATGGATCCACTAGATGTCATTGCATGTGTGTTCTTTTCCTAAACCACATGGATCCACTATATGCCATGGCATGTGTGTTATTTTCCTAAACCACATGGATCCACTAGATGTCATTGCATGTGTGTTATTTTCAGAAACCACATGGATGCACTAGATGTCATTGCATGGGTGTTCTTTTCCTAAACCACATGGATCCACTAGAGTCATTCTATTTGTGTTGTTTTTATAAACCACATGGATCCACTATATGTCATTTCATGTGTGCTCTTTTCACAAACCACATGGGTCCACTATATGTCATTGCATGTGTGTTCTTTTCATAAACGACATGGGTGCACTAGATGTCATTGCATGTGTGTTGTTTTCCTAAACCACATGGATACACTAGAGTCATTGTATATGTGTTCTTTTCCTAAACCACATGGATCCACTAGATGTCGTTGCATGTATGTTCTTTTACTAAACCACATGGATCCACCAGATGTCATTGCATGTGTGTTCTTTTCCTAAACCACATGGATCCACTATAGTCATTTCTTGTATCTTCTTTTCATAAACCACATGGATCCACTAGATGTCATTTCATGTGTGTTCTTTTCATAAACCACATGGATCCACTAGATGTCATTGCATGTGTGTTCTTTTCCTAAACCACATGGATCCACTAGATTCATTCCATGTGTGTTCTTTTCATAAACCACATGGATCCACTAGATGTCATTGCATGTGTGTTCTTTTCACAAACCACAAGGATCAACTAGATTTCATTGCATGTGTGTTATTTTCCTAAACCACATGGATCCACTAGAGTCATTGGATGTGTGTTATTTTACTAAACCACACGGAGCCACTAGATGTCACTACATGTGTGTTCTTTTTCTAAACCACATCGATCCACTACAGTCATTGCATGTGTGTTCTTTTCATAAACCACATGGATCCACTAGATGTCATTGAATGTGTGTTCTTTTCCTAAACCACATGGATCCACTAGAGTCATTCTATTTGTGTTGTTTTTATAAACAACATGGATCCACTATATGTCATTGCATGTGTGCTCTTTTCATAAACCACATGGATCCAATATATGTCATTGCATGTGTGTTCTTTTCATAAACGACATAGGTGCACTAGATGTCATTGCATGTGTGTTGTTTTCCTAAACCACATGGATACACTAGAGTCATTGTATATGTGTTCTTTTCCTAAACCACATGTATCCACTAGATGTCATTGCATGTATGTTCTTTTACTAAACCACATGGATCCACCAGATGTCATTGCATGTGTGTTCTTTTCCTAAACCACATGGATCCACTATAGTCATTTCTTGTCTGTTCTTTTCATAAACCACATGGATCCACTAGATGTCATTTCATGTGTGTTCTTTTCATAAAACCCATGGATCCACTAGATGTCATTGCATGTGTGTTCTTTTCATAAATCACATGGATCCACTAAATGTCATTGCATGTGTGTTCTTTTCCTAAACCACATGGATCCACTATATGCCATTGCATGTGTGTTCTTTTCCTAAACCACATGGATCCATTAGAGTCATTCCATGTGTGTTCTTTTCATAAACCACATGGATCCACTACATGTCATTGCATCTGTGTCCTTTTCATAAACCACATGGTTCCACTAGATGTCATGCATGTGTGTTCTTTTCCGAAACCACATGGATCCACCAGAGTCATTCCATGTGTGTTCTTTTCATAAACCACATGGATCCACTAGAGTCATTCCGTGTGTGTTCTTTTCATTAACCACATGGATCCAATAGATGTCATTACACGCGTGTTCTTTTAATAAACCACATGGATCCACTAGATTTCATTGCATGTGTGTTATTTTCATAAACCGCATGGATCCACTAGAATTCATTGCATGTGTGTTCTTTTCTTAAACCACATGGATCCACTAGATATCATGGCATGTCTGTTCTTTTCCTAAACCACATGGATCCACTAGATGTCATTACATGTGTGTTCTTTTCATAAACCACATGGATCCACTAGATTTCATTGCATGTGTGTTCTTTTCCTAAACCACATGGATCCAATAGATGTCATTGCATGTGTGTTCTTTTCCTAAACCACATGGATCCACCAGAGGTCATTGCATGTATGTTCTTTTCCTTAACCACATGGATCCACTAGATGTCATTGCATGTGTGTTCTTTTCCTAAACAACACGGATCCACTAGATGTCATTGCATGTGTGTTGTTTTCCTAAACCACATGGATACACTAGAGTCATTGTATATGTGTTCTTTTCCTAAACCACATTGATCCACTAGATGTCATTGCATGTATGTTCTTTTCCTAAACCAGATGGATCCACCATATGTCATTGCATGTGTGTTCTTTTCCTAAACCACATGGATCCACTAGATGTCATTTCATGTGTGTTCTTTTCATAAACCACATGGATCCACTTGATGTCATTGCATGTGTGTTCTTTTCCTAAACGACATGGATCTACTAGATGTCATTGCATGTGTGTTCTTTTCCTAAACCACATGGATCCACTAGATTCATTCCATGTGTGTTCTTTTCATAAACCACATGGATCCACTAGATGTCATTGCATGTGTGTTCTTTTAACAAACGACAAGGATCAACTAGATTTCATTGCATGTGTGTTCTTTTCATAAACCACATGGATCCACTAGAGTCATTCCAAGTGTGTTCTTTTCATAAACGACATGGATCCACTAGATGTCATTGCATGTGTTTTCTTTTCATAAACCACATGGTTCCACTAGATGTCATGCATGTGTGTTCTTTTATTAAACCACATGGATCCACTAGAGTCATTCCATGTGTGTTATTTTCATAAACCACATGGATCCACTAGATGTCATTGCATGTATGTTATTTTCATAAACCACATGGATCCACTAGAGTCATTCCATGTGTGTTCTTTTCATAAACCACATGGATCCACTAGATGTCATTACATGTGTGTTCTTTTCATAAACCACATGGTTCCACTAGATGTCATGCATGTGTGTTCTTTTCCTAACCCACATGGATCCACTAGAGTCATTCCATGTATGTTCTTTTCATAAACCACATGGATCCACTAGAGTCATTCCGTGTGTGTTCTTTTCATTAACCACATGATTCCAATAGATGTCATTACACACGTGTTATTTTAATAAACCACATGGATCCACTATATGTCATTGCATGTGTGTTATTTTCATAAACCGCATGGATCCACTAGAATTCATTGCATGTGTGTTCTTTTCATAAACCACATGGATCCACTAGATGTCATTGCATGTTTATTCTTTTCCTATACCACATGGATCCACTAGAGTCATTCTATGTGTGTTGTTTTCATGAACCACATGGATCCACTATATGGCATTGCATGTGTGTTCTTTTCCTAAACCGCATGCATCCACCAGATGTCATTGCATGTGTGTTCTTTTCCTAAACCACATCGATCCACTAGAGTCATTTCTTGTTGTTCTTTTCATAAACCACATGGATCCACTAGATGTCATTGTTTGTGTGTTCTTTTCATAAACCACATGGATCCACTAGATGTCATTGCATGTGTGTTCTTTTGCTAAACCACATGGATCCACTAGATTCCATTGCATGTGTGTTCTTTTCCTAAACCACATGGATCCACTAGAGTCATTTCTTGTGTGTTCTTTTCATAAACCACATGGATCCACTAGATGTCATTGTATGTGTGTTCTTTTCATAAACCACATGGATCCACTAGATGTCATTACATGTGTGTTATTTTCCTAAACCACATGGATCTACCAGATATCATTGCATGTGTGTTCTTTTCATTAACCACATGGATCCAATAGAGTCATTTCTTGTGTGTTCTTTTCATAAACCACATGGATCCACTAGATGTCATTGTATGTGTGTTCTTTTCATAAACCACATGGATCCACTAGATGTCATTGCATGTGTGTTCTTTTCCTAAACCACATGGATCCACTAGATGTCATTGCATGTGTGTTCTTTTCCTAAACCACATGGATCCATTAGAGTCATTCCATGTGTGTTCTTTTCATAAACCACATGGATCCACTAGATGTCATTACATGTGTGTTATTTTCATAAACCACATGGATCCACTAGAGTTATTCCGTGTGTGTTCTTTTCATTAACCACATGGATCCAATAGATGTCATTACACGCGTTTTCTTTTAATAAACCACATGGATCCACTAGATTTCATTGCATGTGTGTTATTTTCATAAACCGCATGGATCCACTAGAATTCATTGCATGTGTGTTCTTTTCTTAAACCACATGGATCCACTAGATATCATGGCATGTCTGTTCTTTTTCTAAACCACATGGATCCACTAGAGTCATTCTATGTGTGTTCTTTTCCTAAACCACATGGATCCACCAGAGGTCATTGCATGTGTGTTCTTTTCCTAAACCACATGGATCCACTAGAGTCATTTCTTGTGTGTTCTTTTCATAAACCACATGGATCCACTAGAGTCATTCTGTAGGGTCCCCAACCTTTAATAAGGTAGATCCCCCTGTGTTTACAATGCTAGTCCCTGGATCAATAGCTAGCATCCACAGTTTAGATGTAATATCAAGAAACAAAGGTCATAATATAACTTTATAACCAGGAATAACATAAGTTTATTACATCAAACATAGCTCATTTGGCTATTACATTACATTGCAGCGGAATAACTATAGTCATGGGGTCCTTCATCTTCAAAGTGCCACAGGCAGATGTTGGTTGTAGACTTTGTAATCCTAATCAATCAATCTTCACTAAAACAATCAAACCTGCAACATACAAGTTACAGCCACAAAGGGTCAATACATTTGAATTGTATTGGCAAGTGATACTATGGTAGTATAGTGGAGTCTATCATCTATATGCATTTGGCTAAGTGGAGTTGAGGCTTGCATTGCTCAAAATAGATTTTTCCTTAACATTTGAAAATACTAAGTTTTTGCTTTGATAAAACATTTTTCTCAATCAAAGATTGAAGATCCTTTACAAGGCATCTCTCAATCAAAGATTTAAGATCTCAAACAACCCTTGTTCAAACCACAAGTTTTACTTAGAAGTTGGAGTGATGAGATTCTTGATTGCTTCCATGTCTTGATGCTCAAATTGTCCTTTATCAGGGACATGGCTAAGTACTTAGATTTTACACTCTGCAGAGGTGGTGCACTTTCCCCACAAGACTTGGTTTCCCAAGACAAGATCTTTCAGAAGCCGTCCCTTAGACCATCATGGACGCACTCCAACCTATCAAACACTACCACCCACTGTCCATATGGCTAAGTTCTTGCAACCTATATGATCATGGCAGAGCCCATATTGCCAAGTGGTTGCACTTGAAGCTTCTCAACATTTGACATCTCAAATCTCTTTGTTCCTATTTGGCCATCCACAAGTGAGATACACAAGCCAAGTCCATGGCCTTGTGAACCACTCAACACAAACCATTCCTTCCATTCCACCCAGGTGATTCATTCACTTAGTTGTTTTATTAAACAAAACATAAGTCCACAGACTTAGAAATTTTCCATAGCATGAATATATATTCCACCCTTGTTTTCTATTAGCTAAGCTAAGAATGAAAGTAATAGGAATCTTAACTTAGGAAATTGCTACTAAGGTTTCATCTACTAGGTTTTCCCATAGCAAGGTTTATACTTAGCAAAAATCCATGCAAGTTTTACTTAGAGAAAATTCACTAATGCATAGAGAAAGTAATGGGACAAAAGGTATGAAGCATCACTTGCCTTTTTGGTAGAGGGTATAGGTTCACTTCCTTGTCCTTGCAACAATCACACTCTTCAAGTCACTACAATCCAATCAAACAAGGCACAAACTCAATCTACCAATCAAGCAAAACAACACACATAAAAAAACAAAGTCAAAGTATTGCATGCAAGCATGCCAAGCTTTGTTTTGTTTGAAAAAGTGGTTCCTAGTGGGTCATAGACATTTGGGTACATTTAATGGTCATTTTGTCAAGTGGCAAAATCATTTGCAAAGAGGTTTCACTTCAAAACCATTTTCAAAACAAAGTATCATTTTATGTGGTGTAGAAATATTTTTACTAAGGCATTAGCCTATAGGGTTCACCAAATATGTTTTCAAATCACAAAACTTGGTTTTTAGGGTCAGAGAGTTTAAAACAAAACATTTTCCAAAGGTTTTCTTCCAAAATCATTTTTAATAAAATAACCACATTTCTATTTGACTAGAAATGGTTTTAAATGAAAGAAACATTATTTTGTTTCTCCAAATTCATTTTTGAATCCACAAAGTGGTTCCCAATGTTAGTAGGTTTGTTCCAAAACATTTTCTCCAAAGTTTTACTCAAAACCATTTTTCATAAACAAAACAATAGTTTTATTTGGCTACAAATGGACTAAACTAATTAATCCATTCTAAACTTTTCCAAATTCATTTTCCAAAACATGGGTTGGTTCCTAGGGTCAGTAAGGTCACAACAAACCATTTTGCAAAAGTTTTAACCCAAAAATCATTTTTAAACAATTTTTCTAATCTAAACAAGCACACAAAAGAATCTGCAAAAACAAGCAATCTAACAGATACTATTTGCTAAACTAAGGGCATGGTTGGCTAGGTCTTGCTCTCCTGAATCCAACGACATAAAATTTGTAATTTTTGGACGTGTGGATCCAAAGTTACAAGGGTTTGAAGTTTGCAAAATATTCTGTTTTCAAATCTGTTTTTAAACAGAACAGTGACACGCGGCGCTTCGCTATTCGCGGGTACCGGTTCGGTTGGATCGCGGCTGTAGGGCGTTGGATCTGATCAATCGCACGGTCCAGAGGACATACCCCTTCGCGGTTAAGTGAATCTATCGTGCTCGCCCGATCTAGATCGAACGGCTGCTATTGCCTGGCCAAGAACTGGCGGCGCTGCGCGGCTGTGCGCGGCGGCGACGCTCTGGCGGCGAGGTTGCCGGCGATACAGGAAGCTAGGGAAGGTAGGGAGATGCTCACAGTGATCGCCGTGGAATGCTGGTGCTCAACGTGTTCGTGATAGTCCAAGGGGCGCACGGTGCTGTCAGGGATTGCTCGCCGGAGCTGCGTCTGACGGCGGTTGGCTCTGGACGTGGTCGGGGACGGTGTTGTGGTCCACGAGAAGATAAACGGAGGACTGGGTTAGCTGCGCAAGGCCATGGCAAAGATGTTTGCGTGATCGAGGAGACACAGGGTGGTCGGAATCTACCTGTGGGCGTCGTCGGAGAAAGAGGGCAGACGGCGGTGCTGCAGGTCGTCGTCGAAGCCGAGGCTAATGGCCACGAAAAGACAAACAGAGGTCAGGGTTAGTTGCACAAGACCCGGCGTGAGGAGGGTGAGGAACGAGGAGGCTCGGGGCGGTCGGAAACTACCTGGGTGCTTGCCAGAGTTGAAGACAGACGCGGCGGCGTTCGGAAGCTGGTCGTTGCCGACGCTCTGGGGCGCCCGCGGTCGAACTAAAAGTGCTGGGAGGTCCGTCTGGGAGTGGGGAAGCTGCTAGGTTGCTTAGGGAGGCAAGGGGCGGTGAGTCTTGGCCGGAATCGACGATGGGAGCTCGTCGGAGACAGTGGAGTGTCTGGCGAAATACTGCAGCCCGGGGGCGTGCTTGGGGGAGGAGACAGAGGGGAACGAGAGAGGAGAGGGAGACGTTTTATCGTGCGTGATCACTGCAGGTTTTACTCGCGGCATTAAGGTGAATTGATCGCGCGGATTGAAGGCAGCAACGGCAGCGAGGAGAGGGCATGGTCGTCGCGGGGGTTGAAGACGATGAACAGGGATAGTGGGCCTACCAGTCAGTGGGAAAAGAAACGAGGAGGAGGTCCACCGGTCATTGTCTTTATGGTCGAATCTGCGAAAACGCTTTTTTGTTCGGGGAGAATAACTGTACGGGCCTTAGTGGGCCTAGTGGGTCAGTTGGGTTGACCCTTTTCTTATTTTTTTCTGTCTGAAACATTTTGCCTTTTCTATTTCTATTTTCTGTTTTGAATTTCAATCAATTATTCATTCACTCAAAACATTCAAACAATTCAAACAAACACCACACTTCACAACTTTGAACTTGGTTCTGTTTATCAACATAAACCAAATTCTAAAATAAAATATTTTTATTCATTTTTAGGATCTATTTAATATTTAAATAAAATAGCCCTTTAGTTATTTAATCAAATAGGGTTTGATTTATTTAATAAAAACTTCATTTGAAATCCAAATATTTTCAAAACCAAAACAGTAGGTTTTAATTGAAAATAAAAGACATTTGGAAATCTTGTTTAAAACAAAATAACCTTTTATTTTAGGTTCCATTAATAATTAAATAGAATGGACCTTTTGTTTGAGAAAACAAAATACTTGGAAAACTTATTTTAAAAGAATAAATAAGTTTTGATGTTTTGAAAATAGTAAAACCTTTATTAATAAAACTTGGGTATTTAAATCCTTTTTATTTTAAATAAACCTCTACTATTTTTAGTCAAAGCAAAACCTTTTGTTTCAAAGTCTTGGCCAAGGTTTAATTTGGCTTTATAAAATAATCTTTATTTAAAATATTTCTTTTCATTTTGAGAACCAAATCCTTTGGAAAACTTATTAAAATAAAATAATAAATTTTAGTGTTTATTTAAAAAGAAAAAGCCTTTACTTTAATAAAATTGGATATTACATCCCTTTTTATTTAAATAAACCTTTACTCATTTTATCAAAACAAAATATTTTATTATAAAAGTTTGGCCAAAATTAATTTGGCTCTTTAAAATATAATCTTTATTTATAAATCCACCTTTTCATTTGACAACAAAGTATTTTATTTAAAAGATCCAAAATAGTATTTCCAAAATATTTTATTTTCCTTTATTAAATGTTTATGGATTCAAAAGTTTCTTCTGGCCCTGAAAATCAAACAAAGTTTTATTTTATTCATTTATTTTCACATTACAAGATTTGGAAAATCTTGGGATGTGACACATTCCAAGTGTGTTCTTTTCATAAACCACATGGATCCACTAGATGTCACATCCCAAGATTTTCCAAATCTTGTAATGTGAAAAATAAATGAATAAAATAAAACTTTGTTGATTTTCAGGGCCAGAAGAAACTTTTGAATCCAATTGGGAATCTTCAAACCTATTTTGAACAATTAAATCCTAAAGGGATTTATAAAGATAAACATTTAATAAAGGCAAATAAAATGTTTTGGAATTACTATTTTGAATCTTTAAAATAAAAAGATTTAGTTTTCAAAAGCAAAGTAGAATTTATAAATAAAGATTATTTTATAAAGCCAAATTAAAACCTTGGCCAAGCTTTTGAATTAAAACATTTTGTTTTGAATAAAATGAGTAAAGGTTTATTTAAATAAAATAATAAGTATTTAAATATCCAATTTTATTAAAGTAAAGCCTTTTTCTTTTTAAATAAACACGAAAACTTATTATTTTAGTTTAATAAGTTTTCCAAAGGTTTTTGAATAAAACCTACTGAAAAGGTTTTTGGTTTGGTTTATATTTCAAATAGAGTTTTAAAAATAAATTAAACCCTATTTTGAAAATAAAGACTAAAGTCTTTTTATTTAATTATTAATAGATCCTAAAAAGGATAAAAATTATTTTGTTTTTGACTTTGGTTTTATATTCTCAAATAAAACTTACTGAAGTGTTTTGGTTTTATTTTGGATTTCAAAATAAATAATCTAATAAAACAAATCTTATTTGAAGTAAATGAATAAGGCCCATTTTATTTAATTGTTAATGGACCAAAAATAAGGATGTTATTTTATTTTAAACAAGTTTTCCAAATATTCTTTATTTCCAAATAAAACCTACAGATTTGTTTTTGAAAATATTTGGATTTCAAATGGAGATTTTATTAAATAAATCAAACCCTATTTGATTAAATAACTAAAGGGCTATTTTATTTAATTATTAAATAGATCCTAAAAATGAATAAAAATATTATTTTATTTTGAGATTTGGTTTATGTTGATAAACAGAACCAAAAACTCATTATAAGTTTGAATTGTTTGAATGGTTTGAATTGATTTGAACCTTGTTTGTTTGTTTGAAAATCAAAACAGAAAATAGAAATAGAAAAGGAAAAAGAAATCAGCAGAAAAAATAGTGCAAAGGACCCAGCCCAACAAGGCCCAAGAATCAGCCCGCTTCTCCTCAGAGAAAACGATTAAGACTTTAATCTAACTCAGATGAGGTCACCAAAGGACCTCCCTCGCTTTTTTCCCATCGACGGTAGGCCCACTTCCCCTGTTCATCGTCCACACCCGCACGACCCTTCCCTCACAAGGGCCGCTTTCGCCGCTGATTTCTCGCGATCAATTCGCCATAATGCCCGAGTAATTCCTCGCGGTGACCACGCCGTTAAATCTCTCGCCTCCTCTCTCTTTCCCCAAACACCACCTCCTCGCCACCAGTGCCTCGAATCGGCTCTGCACCGCCTCCGCTCGGCGAGCTCCACCAATTCGGCGAACTCGCCGCCTTGACTTCCCGAGCACGCAGTAAGTTCGCCAGACTGAGCACCGCCTGTGGCCTCGGCCGCCTGGGTGACCTGCAACCTCGACTCTGACCATGTCTGAGCGCCACCGACGATAAACCCAACTCCGGTGAGCTCTAGCACTCGACTCCGTGCGTGCCTTGAACAGTGAATCATGCCGTTTGATTCGTCTGTGTCTTCTGCATCTCCAGGTGCTCGCCAATCTCTCGCGCGTGCCTCCCAGCGTCGGCAACGACGACGACCTGCAGCATCGCCGTCTGCCTTTTCTCCGACGAAGCCTCCATGTAGTAACTAGCCACCCCTTGTCCTTCCGATGATACGCCTGTGTCCGGTGCACTCGCCCGCATCTAACCCTACCATTCTCTTGCTTTCTGGTGGACTACAGCCCCGTCCCCATCAACAAACAGAAGCTCCTGGCGCCAGCCCTAACTCCGGTGAGGAATCTCGCCAGTCCTCGTGCGCCCCTTCACCAACCAAGGGCAGGTTGAGCATCCCCGTGCCTCGGCGATCACCGTGAGCCACTCCTCCCTCTCTCTCGCTTCTTGTGTTAGCCGGAACTCCACCGCCAGAGGCCTTGCCGCTGCCAGAATGGCCGATCTTTGGCAAGCATGCTAGCGACCGTAGGATCTTGATCTGCCGAACGCGATAGATTCACTTAACTGAAAGGGTACACTAGATCTGAGCCGTGCGATATCACTTAGATCCAACGGCTGCCATCGCTTGATCCGGCCGAAGCGGTACCGACGAATAGAAATGCGCCGCGTGTCTCTGCTGGTTTGATTTAAAACAGAATTGATCTAATTGATGTTCAATTTTGTAAAATCCATAACTTTTGATCCACACGTCCAAAAATTACAAATTTTATGTCATTGGATTCAGGAGAGCAAGACCTAGCCAACCATGCCCTTAGTTTAGCAAATAGTATTTGTTAGTTTGCTTGTTTTTGCAGATTCTTTTGTGAGCTTGTTTAGAGTAGAAAAATTGTTTAAAAATGATTTTTTGGGTTAAAACCTTTGCAAAATGGTTTTTTGTGACCTTACTGACCCTAGGAATCAACCCATGGTTTTGAAAATGAATTTGGAAAAGTTTAGAATGGATTAATTAGTTTAGTCCATTTCTAGCCAAATAAAACTATTGATTTGTTTATGAAAATGGTTTTGAATGGAAAACTTTGGAGGAAATGTGTTGAACCAAACCTACTAACATTGGGAACCACTTTGTGGATTCAAAAATGAATTTGGTGAAACAAAATAAGGATTCCTTGATTTAAAACCATTTCTAGTCAAATAGAAATGTGGTTTAATTATTAAAAATGGTTTTTGAAGAAAACTTTTTGGGAAATGTTTTGTCTTAAAACCTCTGACCCTAAACACCAAGTTTTGTGATTTGAAAACATATTGGGTGAACCCTATAGGCTAATGCCTTAGTAAAAATATTTCTACACCACATAAAATGATACTTTATTTTGAAAATGGTTTTGAAGTGAAACCTCTTTGCAAATGACTTGGACACTTTACAAAATGACCAAATAGGTGTTTGCAAATGTTTATGACCCTTTAGGAACCACTTCTTCAAACAAAACAAAGCTTGGCATGCTTGCATGCATTACTTTGACTTTGTAATTTTATGTGTTGTTTTGCTTGATTGGTAGATTGAGTTTGTGCCTTGCTTGATTGATTTGTAGTGACTTGAAGAGTGTGATTGTTGCAAGGACAAGAAGTGAACCTATACCCTCTACCAAAAAGGCAAGTGATGCTTCATACTTTGTCCCATTATTTTCACTATGCATTAGTGATATTTTCTAAGTAGGACTTGCATGGAATTTTGCTAAGTATAAACTATGCCATGGGAAATCCTAGTAGATGAAACCTTAGTAAAATTTCCTAAGTTAAGACTCCTACTACTATCATGCTTAGCTTAGCTAGTAGAAAACAAGGGTGGAATATATATTCACACTATGGAAAATTTCTAAGTCTGAGGACTTGTGTTTTTGTTTAATAAAACAACTAAGTTAATGAATCACCTGGGTGGAATGGTAATTGCTTGGTGGTTTTTGGTTGAGTGGTTCACAAGGCCCATTTCTATGGTTTACCTTTGTGTATCTCACTTGTGGATGGCCACCCAGGAACAAAGAGATTTGAGATGTCAAATGTTGAGAAGCTTCAAGTGCAACCACTTGGCATTATGGGCTCTGCCTGGATCACATAGGTTGCTAGAACTTAGCCATTTGGACAGTTGGTGGTAGTGGGACGATAGGTTGGAACGCGTCCATTTGGTCTAAGGAAAGGCTTCTAAAAGATCTTGTCTTGGTGAAACCAAGTCTTGTGGGGAAAGTGCACCACCTCTATAGAGTGTAAAATCTAAGTACTTAGCCATGTCCCTGGCAAAGGACAATTTGAGCATCAAGACATGGAAGCTATCAAGAATCTCCTCATCCTAATTTCTAAGTTAAAAACTTGTGGGTGAACAAGGGTTAAAGGATCACCAATTTCTATTGGGAGATACCTTGGGTGTTTTTGTCAAGCAAAAGCTTAGTGTTTTCAAATGATAAGGAAAAATCTATTTTGAGCAATGCAAGCCTAAGCTCCACTTAGCCAAATGCATATAGATGATAGACTCCACTATACTACCATAGTATCACTTCCCAATACAATTCAAATGTATTGACCCTTGTGGCTGTAACTTGTTATGTTGCAGGTTTTGTTTGATATTAGTGAAATAGGATTACAAGTCTACAACCAACATGACTGCCTGTGGCACTTTGAAGATGAAGGACCCCATGCTTATAGATATTCTGCTGCAATGTAATGTAATAGCCAAATGAGCTATGAAAGATGTAATAAACTATTTTATTCCTGGTTATAAAGTTGTATTATGACCTTTGTTTCTTGATATTACATCTTAACTGTGGATGCTAGCTATTGATCCAGGGACTAGCATTGTAAACACAGGGGACTCTACCTTATTAAAGGTTGGGAACTCAACACTAGATGTCATTGCATGTGTGTTCTTTTCATAAACCACATGGTTCCACCAGATGTCATGCATGTCTGTTCTTTTATTAAACCACGTGGATCCACTAGAGTCATTCCATGTGTGTTATTTTCATAAACCACATGGATCCACTAGATGTCATTGCATGTATGTTATTTTCATAAACCACATGGATCCACTATATGTAATTGCATGCGTGTTCTTTCATAAACCACATGGATCCACTAGATGTTATTGCATGTTTGTTCTTTTCCTAAACCACATGGATCCATTAGATTCATTCAACGTGTGTTCTTTTGATAAACCACATGGATCCACTAGATGTCATTGCATGTGTGTTCTTTTCACAAACCACAAGGATCCACTAGATTTCATTGCATGTGTGTTATTTTCCTAAACCACATGGATCCAATAGAGTCATTGCATGTGAGTTCTTTTACTAAACCACACGGATCCACTACATGTCATTGCATGTGTGTTCTTTTTCTAAACCACATGGATCCACTATAGTCATTGCACGTGTGTTCTTTTCATGAACCACATGGATCCAGTTGATGTCATTGCATGTGTATTGTTTTCCTAAACCACATGGATCCACTATATGTCATTGCATGTGTGTTCTTTTCCTTAACCACATGGATCCACCAAATGTCATTGCATGTGTGTTGTTTTTCCTAAACCATATAAATCCACTAGAGTCATTCCATGTGTGTTCTTTTCATAAACCACATGGATCCACTAGATGTCATTGCTTGTGTGTTCTTTTTATAAACCACGTGGATCCACTAGACATCATTGCATGTGTGTTCTTTTCATAAACCATAAGGATCCACTAGATGTCATTGCATGTGTGTTCTTTTCCTAAACCACATGGATGCACCAGATGTCATTGCATGTGTGTTCTTTTCCTAAACCACATGGATCCACTAGAGTCATTTCTTGTGTGTTATTTTCAGAAACCACATGGATCCACTAGATGTCATTGCATGTGTGTTCTTTTCATAAACCACATGGATCCACTAGAGTCATTCCATGTGTGTTCTTTTCATAAACCACATGGATCCACTAGTTGTCATTGCATGTGTGTTCTTTTCATAAACCACATGGTTCCACTAGATGTCATTGCATGTGTGTTCTTTCATAAACCACATGGATCCACTAGATGTCATTGCATGTCTGTTCTTTTCCTAAACCACATGGATCCACTAGAGACATTGCATGTGTGTTCTTTTACTAAACCACATGTATCCACTAGATGTCATTGCATGTGTGTTCTTTTCTAAACCACATGGATCCACTAGAGTTATTGCATGTGTGTTCTTTTCATAAACCACATGGATCCACTAGATGCCATTGCATGTGTGTTCTTTTCCTAAACCACATGGATACACTACATTTCATTGCATCTCGTGTTCTTTTCATAAACCACATGGATCCACTTAAGTCATTGCATCTGTGTTCTTTTCATAAACCAAATGGATCCACTTGATTTTATTGCATGTGCCTTCTTTTCATAAACCACATGGATCCACTAGATTTTATTGCATGTGTGTTGTTTTCCTAAACCACATGGATCCACTAGGTTTATTCCATGTGAGTTCTTTTCATAAACCACATGGATCCACTAGATGTCATTGCATGTGTGTTCTTTTGATAAACCACATGGATCCACTAGACGTCATTGCATGTGTGTTCTTTTCACAAACCACATGGATCCACTAGATGTCATTGCATGTGTGTTATTTTCC
Source organism: Avena insularis (assembly GCA_023614405.1). Lineage (NCBI taxonomy): Eukaryota > Viridiplantae > Streptophyta > Magnoliopsida > Poales > Poaceae > Avena > Avena insularis. Next base: position 383,026,957 of record CM042688.1, read on the forward strand.
TAAACCACATGGATCCAATAGAGTCATTGCATGTGAGTTCTTTTACTAAACCACACGGATCCACTACATGTCATTGCACGTGTGTTCTTTTCATAAACCACATGGATCCACTAGATGTCATTGCATGTGTATTCTTTTCCTAAACCACATGGATCCACTATATGTCATTGCATGTGTGCTCTTTTCCTAAACCACATAAATCCACTATATGTCATTGCATGTGTGTTCTTTTCATAAACCACGTGGATCCACTAGACATCATTGCATGTGTGTTCTTTTCATAAACCACGTGGATCCACTAGACATCATTGCATGTGTGTTCTTTTTATAAACCACGTGCATCCACTAGACATCATTGCATGTTTGTTCTTTTCATAAACCATAAGGATCCACTAGATGTCATTGCATGTGTGTTCTTTTCCTAAACCACATGGATGCACCAGATGTCATTGCATGTGTGTTCTTTTCCTAAACCACATGGATCCACTAGAGTCATTTCTTGTGTGTTATTTTCAGAAACCACATGGATCCACTAGATGACATTGCATCTGTGTTCTTTTCATAAACCACATGGATCCACTAGATGTCATTGCATGTGTGTTCTTTTCCTAAACCACATGGATCCACTAGAGTCATTCCATGTGTGTTTTTTCATAAACCACATGAATCCACTAGTTGTCATTGCATGTGTGTTCTTTTCATAAACCACATGGTTCCACTAGATGTCATTGCATGTGTGTTCTTTCATAAACCACATGGATCCACTAGATGTCATTGCATGTTTGTTCTTTTCCTAAACCACATGGATCCACTAGATTCATTCAACGTGTGTTCTTTTCAGAAACCACATGGATCCACTAGATGTCATTGCATGTGTGTTCTTTTTACAAACCACATGGATCCAGTAGATGTCATTGCATGTCTGTTATTTTCCTAATCCACGTGGATCCACTAGAGACATTGCATGTGTGTTCTTTTACTAAACCACATGTATCCACTAGATGTCATTGCATGTGTGTTCTTTTCTAAACCACATGGATCCACTAGAGTTATTGCATGTGTGTTCTTTTCATAAACCACATGGATCCACTAGATGCCATTGCATGTGTGTTCTTTTCCTAAACCACATGGATACACTAGATTTCATTGCATCTCGTGTTCTTTTCATAAACCACATGGATCCACTTAAGTCATTGCATCTGTGTTCTTTTCATAAACCAAATGGATCCACTGGATTTTATTGCATGTGCCTTCTTTTCATAAACCACATGGATCCACTAGATTTTATTGCATGTGTGTTGTTTTCCTAAACCACATGGATCCACTAGGTTTATTCCATGTGAGTTCTTTTCATAAACCACATGGATCCACTAGATGTCATTGCATGTGTGTTCTTTTCATAAACCACATGGATCCACTAGATTTCATTGCATGTGTGTTCTTTTCCTAAACCACATGGATCCAATAGATGTCATTTCATGTGTGTTCTTTTCCTAAACCACATGGATCCACTATATGTCAATGCATGTGTGTTCTTTTCATAAACCACATGGTTCCACTAGATGTCATGCATGTGTGTTCTTTTCCTAAACCACATGGATCCACTAGAGTCATTCCATGTGTGTTCTTTTCATAAACCATATGGATCCACTAGATTCATTCAATGTTGTTCTTTTGATAAACCACATGGATCCACTAGACGTCATTGCATGTGTGTTATTTTCACAAACCACATGGATCCACTAGATGTCATTGCATGTGTGTTATTTTCCTAAACCACATGGATCCAATAGTCATTACATGTGAGTTCTTTTACTAAACCACACGGATCCACTACATGTCATTGCATGTGTGTTCTTTTTCTAAACCACATGGATCCAATATAGTCATTGCACATGTGTTCTTTTCATAAACCACATGGATCCACTAGATGTCATTGCATGTGTATTCTTTTCCTAAACCACATGGATCCACTATATGTCATTGCATGTGTGCTCTTTTCCTAAACCACATAAATCCACTATATGTCATTGCATGTGTGATCTTTTCATAAACCACGTGGATCCACTAGACATCATTGCATGTGTGTTCTTTTTATAAACCACATGCATCCACTAGACATCATTGCATGTGTGTTCTTTTCATAAACCACATGGATCCACTATATGTCATTGCATGTGTGTTCTTTTCCTAAACCACATGGATCCACCAGATGTCATTGCATGTGTGTTCTTTTCCTAAACCACATGGATCCACTAGAGTCATTTCTTGTGTGTTATTTTCAGAAACCACATGGATCCACTAGATGACATTGCATGTGTGTTCTTTTCATAAACCACATGGATCCACTAGATGTCATTGCATGTGTGTTCTTTTACTAAACTACATGGATCCACTATAGTCATTCCATGTGTGTTCTTTTCATAAACCACATGGATCCACTAGTTGTCATTGCATGTGTGTTCTTTTCATAAACCACATGGTTCCACTAGATGTCATTGCATGTGTGTTCTTTCATAAACCACATGGATCCACTAGATGTCATTGCATGTTTGTTCTTTTCCTAAACCACATGGATCCACTAGATTCATTCAACATGTGTTCTTTTCATAAACCACATGGATCCACTAGATGTCATTGCATGTGTGTTCTTTTTACAAACCAAATGTATCCAGTAGATGTCATTGCATGTCTGTTATTTTCCTAATCCACATGGATCCACTAGAGACATTGCATGTGTGTTCTTTTACTAAACCACATGTATCCACTAGATGTCATTGCATGTGTGTTCTTTTCATAAACCACATGGATCCAGTAGATGTCATTGCATGTGTGTTCTTTTCCTAAACCACATGGATCCACTAGATGCCATTGCATGTGTGTTCTTTTCCTAAACCACATGGATACACTAGATTTCATTGCATCTCGTGTTCTTTTCATAAACCACATGGATCCACTTAAGTCATTGCATCTGTGTTCTTGTCATAAACCAAATGGATCCAGTGGATGTTATTACATGTGCCTTCTTTTCATAAACCACATGGATCCAGTAGATTTTATTGCATGTGTGTTGTTTTCCTAAACCACATGGATCCACTAGGGTTATTCCATGTGAGTTCTTTTCATAAACCACATGGATCCACTAGATGTCATTGCATGTGTGTTCTTTTCATAAACCACATGGATCCACTAGATTTCATTGCATGTGTGTTCTTTTTCTAAACCACATGGATCCAATAGATGTCATTGCATGTGTGTTCTTTTCCTAAACCACATGGATCCACTAGATGTCATTGCATGTGTGTTCTTTTCTAAACCACATGGATCCACTAGAGTTATTGCATGTGTGTTCTATTCATAAACCACATGCATCCACTAGATGCCATTGCATGTGTGTTCTTTTCCTAAACCACATGGATACACTAGATTTCATTGCATCTCGTGTTCTTTTCATAAACCACATGGATCCACTTAAGTCATTGCATCTGTGTTCTTTTCATAAACCAAATGGATCCACCTGATTTTATTGCATGTGCCTTCTTTTCATAAACCACATGGATCCACTAGATTTTATTGCATGTATGTTGTTTTCCTAAACCACATGGATCCACTAGGTTTATTCCATGTGAGTTCTTTTCATAAACCACATGGATCCACTAGATGTCATTGCATGTGTGTTCTTTTCATAAACCACATGGATCCACTAGATTTCATTGCATGTGTGTTCTTTTCCTAAACCACATGGATCTAATAGATGTTATTGCATGTGTGTTCTTTTCCTAAACCACATGGATCCATTAGATGTCATTGCATATGTGTTCTTTTCATAAACCACATGGTTCCACTAGATTTCATGCATGTGTGTTCTTTTCCTAAACCACATGGATCCACTAGAGTCATTCCATGTGTGTTCTTTTCATAAACCACATGGATCCACTAGATTCATTCAACGTGTGTTCTTTTGATAAACCACATGGATCCACTAGACGTCATTGCATGTGTGTTCTTTTCACAAACCACATGGATCCACTAGATGTCATTGCATGTGTGTTATTTTCCTAAACCACATGGATCCAATAGAGTCATTGCATGTGAGTTCTTTTACTAAACCACACGGATCCACTACATGCCATTGCATGTGTGTTCTTTTTCTAAACCACATGGATCCACTATAGTCATTGCACGTGTGTTCTTTTCATAAACCACATGGATGCACTAGATGTCATTGCATGTGTATTCTTTTCCTAAACCACATGGATCCACTATATGTCATTGCATGTGTGTTCTTTTCCTAAACCATATGGATCCACCAAATGTCATTGCATGTGTGTTCTTTTCCTAAACCATATAAATCCACTAGAGTCATTCCATGTGTGTTCTTTTCATAAACCACATGGATCCACTAGATGTCACTGTTTGTGTGTTCTTTTTATAAACCACGTGGATCCACTAGACATCATTGCATGTGTGTTCTTTTCATAAACCACATGGATCCACTATATGTCATTGCATGTGTGTTCTTTTCCTAAACCACATGGATCCAATATAGTCATTGCACGTGTGTTCTTTTCATAAACCACATGGATCCACTAGATGTCATTGCATGTGTATTCTTTTCCTAAACCACATGGATCCACTATATGTCTTTGCATGTGTGTTCTTTTCATAAACCACGTGGATCCACCAGACATCATTGCATGTGTGTTCTTTTCATAAACCACGTGGATCCACTAGATGTCATTGCTTGTCTGTTCTTTTTATAAACCACTTGGATCCACTAGACATCATTGCATGTGTGTTCTTTTCATAAACCACATGGATCCACTATATGTCATTGCATGTGTGTTCTTTTCCTAAACCACATGGATCCACCAGATGTCATTGCATGTGTGTTCTTTTCCTAAACCACATGGATCCACTCGAGTCATTTCTTGTGTGTTATTTTCAGAAACCACATGGATCCAGTAGATGACATTGCATGTGTGTTCTTTTCATAAACCACATGGATCCACTAGATGTAATTGCATGTGTGTTCTTTTACTAAACCACATGGATCCACTAGAGTCATTCCATGTGTGTTATTTTCATAAACCACATGGATCCACTAGTTGTCATTGCATGTGTGTTCTTTTCATAAACCACATGGTTCCACTAGATGTCATTGCATGTGTGTTCTTTCATAAACCACATGGATCCACTAGATGTCATTGCATGTTTGTTCTTTTCCTAAACCACATGGATCCACTAGATTCATTCAACATGTGTTCTTTTCATAAACCACATGGATCCACTAGATGTCATTGCATGTGTGTTATTTTTACAAACCACATGTATCTAGTAGATGTCATTGCATGTCTATTATTTTCCTAATCCACATGGATCCACTAGATACATTGCATGTGTGTTCTTTTACTAAACCACATGTATCCACTAGATGTCATTGCATGTGTGTTCATTTCTAAACCACATGGATCCACTAGAGTTATTGCATGTGTGTTCTTTTCATAAACCACATGGATCCACTAGATGCCATTGCATGTGTGTTCTTTTCCTAAACCACATGGATACACTAGATTTCATTTATCTCGTGTTCTTTTCCTAAACCACATGGATCCACTTAAGTCATTGCATCTCTGTTCTTTTCATAAACCAAATGGATCCAGTGGATGTTATTGCATGTGCCTTCTTTTCATAAACCACATGGATCCAGTAGATTTTATTGCATGTGTGTTGTTTTCCTAAACCACATGGATCCACTAGGTTTATTCCATGTGAGTTCTTTTCATAAACCACATGGATCCACTAGATGTCATTGCATGTGTGTTCTTTTCATAAACCACATGGATCCACTAGATTTCATTGCATGTGTGTTCTTTTCCTAAACCACATGGATCCAATAGATGTCATTGCATGTGTGTTCTTTTCCTAAACCACATGGATCCACTAGATGTCATTGCATGTGTGTTCTTTTCTAAACCACATGGATCCACTAGAGTTATTGCATGTGTGTTCTTTTCATAAACCACATGGATCCACTAGATGCCATTGCATGTGTGTTCTTTTCCTAAACCACATGGATACACTAGATTTCATTGCATCTCGTGTTCTTTACATAAACCACATGGATCCACTTAAGTCATTGCATCTGTGTTCTTTTCATAAACCAATTGGATCCACTGGATTTTACTGCATGTGCCTTCTATTCATAAACCACATGGATCCAGTAGATTTTATTGCATGTGTGTTGTTTTCCTAAACCACATGGATCCACTAGGTTTATTCCATGTGAGTTCTTTTCATAAACCACATGGATCCACTAGATGTCATTGCATGTGTGTTCTTTTCATAAACCACATGGATCCACTAGATTTCATTGCATGTGTGTTCTTTTCCTAAACCACATGGATCCAATAGATGTCATTGCATGTGTGTTCTTTTCCTAAACCACATGGATCCACTATATGTCATTGCATGTGTGTACTTTTCATAAACCACATGGTTCCACTAGATGTCATGCATGTGTGTTCTTTTCCTAAACCACATGGATCCACTAGAGTCATTCCATGTGTGTTCTTTTCATAAACCACATGGATCCACTAGATTCATTCAACATGTGTTCTTTTGAGAAACCACATGGATCCACTACATGTCATTGCATGTGTGTTCTTTTTCTAAACCACATGGATCCACTATAGTCATTGCACGTGTGTTCTTTTCATAAACCACATGGATCCACTAGATGTCATTGCATGTGTATTCTTTTCCTAAACCACATGGATCCCCTATATGTCATTGCATGTGTGTTCTTTTCCTAAACCACATGGATCCACCAAATGTCATTGCATGTGTGTTCTTTTCCTAAACCATATAAATCCACTAGAGTCATTCCATGTGTGTTCTTTTCATAAACCACATGGATCCACTAGATGTCACTGCTTGTGTGTTCTTTTTATAAACCACGTGGATCCACTAGACATCATTGCATGTGTGTTCTTTTCATAAACCACGTGGATCCACTAGATGTCACTGCTTGTGTGTTCTTTTTATATACCACGTGGATCCACTAGACATCATTGCATGTGTGTTCTTTTCATAAACCACACGGATCCACTATATGTCATTGCACGTGTGTTCTTTTCCTAAACCACATGGATCCAATATAGTCATTGCACGTGTGTTCTTTTCATAAACCACATGGATCCACTAGATGTCATTGCATGTGTATTCTTTCCCTAAACCACATGGATCCACTATATGTCATTGCATGTGTGTTCTTTTCATAAACCACGTGGATCCACTAGACATCATTGCATGTGTGTTCTTTTCATAAACCACGTGGATCCACTAGATGTCATTGCTTGTGTGTTCTTTTTATAAACCACGTGGATCCACTAGACATCATTGCATGTGTGTTCTTTTCATAAACCACATGGATCCACTATATGTCATTGCATGTGTGTTCTTTTCCTAAACCACATGGATCCACCAGATCTCATTGCATGTGTGTTCTTTTCCTAAACCACATGGATCCACTAGAGTCATTTCTTGTGTGTTATTTTCAGAAACCACATGGATCCACTAGATGACATTGCATGTGTGTTCTTTTCATAAACCACATGGATCCACTAGATGTCATTGCATGTGTGTTCTTTTACTAAACCACATGGATCCACTAGAGTCATTCCATGTGTGTTCTTTTCATAAACCACATGGATCCACTAGTTGTCATTGCATGTGTGTTCTTTTCATAAACCACATGGTTCCACTAGATGTCATTGCATGTGTGGTCTTTCATAAACCACATGGATCCACTAGATGTCATTGCATGTTTGTTCTTTTCCTAAACCACATGGATCCACTAGATTCATTCAACATGTGTTCTTTTCATAAACCACATGGATCCACTAGATGTCATTGCATGTGTGTTCTTTTTACAAACCACATGTATCCAGTAGATGTCATTGCATGTCTGTTATTTTCCTAATCCACATGGATCCACTAGAGACATTGCATGTGTGTTCTTTTACTAAACCACATGTATCCACTAGATGTCATTGCATGTGTGTTCTTTTCTAAACCACATGGATCCACTAGAGTTATTGCATGTGTGTTATTTTCATAAACCACATGGATCCAATAGATGCCATTGCATGTGTGTTCTTTTCCTAAACCACATGGATATACTAGATTTCATTGCATCTCGTGTTCTTTTCATAAACCACATGGATCCACTTAAGTCATTGCATCTGTGTTCTTTTCATAAACCAAATGGATCCAGTGGATGTTATTGCATGTGCCTTCTTTTCATAAACCACATGGATCCAGTAGATTTTATTGCATGTGTGTTGTTTTCCTAAACCACATGGATCCACTAGGTTTATTCCATGTGAGTTCTTTTCATAAACCACATGGATCCACTAGATGTCATTGCATGTGTGTTCTTTTCACAAACCACATGTATCCAGTAGATGTCATTGCATGTCTATTATTTTCCTAATCCACATGGATCCACTAGAGACATTGCATGTGTGTTCTTTTACTAAACCACATGTATCCACTAGATGTCATTGCATGTGTGTTCTTTTCTAAACCACATGGATCCACTAGCGTCATTCCATGTGTGTTCTTTTCATAAACCACATGGATCCACTTAAGTCATTGCATCTGTGTTCTTTTCATAAACCACATGGTTCCACTAGATGTCATTGCATGTGTGTTATTTTCCTAAACCACATGGATCCAATAGAGTCATTGCATGTGAGTTGTTTTACTAAACCACACGGATCCACTACATGTCATTGCATGTGTGTTCTTTTTCTAAACCACATGGATCCAATATAGTCATTGCACGTGTGTTCTTTTCATAAACCACATGGATCCACTAGATGTCATTGCATGTGTATTCTTTTCCTAAACCACATGGATCCACTATATGTCATTGCATGTGTGTTCTTTTCATAAACCACGTGGATCCACTAGACATCATTGCATGTGTGTTGTTTTCATAAACCACATGGATCCACTATATGTCATTGCATGTGTGTTCTTTTCCTAAACCACATGGATCCACCAGATGTCATTGCATGTGTGTTCTTTTCCTAAACCACATGGATCCACTAGAGTCATTTCTTGTGTGTTATTTCAGAAACCACATGGATCCACTAGATGACATTGCATGTGTGTTCTTTTCATAAACCACATGGATCCACTAGATGTCATTGCATGTGTGTTCTTTTACTAAACCACATGGATCCACTAGAGTCATTCCATGTGTGTTCTTTTCATAAACCACATGGATCCACTAGCTGTCATTGCATGTGTGTTCTTTTCATAAACCACATGGTTCCACTAGATGTCATTGCATGTGTGTTCTTTCATAAACCACATGGATCCACTAGATGTCATTGCATGTTTGTTCTTTTCCTAAACCACATGGATCCACTAGATTCATTCAACATGTGTTCTTTTCATAAACCACATGGATCCACTAGATGTCATTGCATGTGTGTTCTTTTCCTAAACCACATGGATCCACTAGAGTCATTTCTTGTGTGTTATTTCAGAAACCACATGGATCCACTAGATGACATTGCATGTGTGTTCTTTTCATAAACCACATGGATCCACTAGATGTCATTGCATGTGTGTTCTTTTACTAAACCACACGGATCCACTAGAGTCATTCCATGTGTGTTCTTTTCATAAACCACATGGATCCACTAGTTGTTATTGCATGTGTGTTCTTTTCATAAACCACATGGTTCCACTAGATGTCATTGCATGTGTGTTCTTTCATAAACCACATGGATCCACTAGATGTCATTGCATGTTTGTTATTTTCCTAAACCACATGGATCCACTAGATTCATTCAACATGTGTTCTTTTCATAAACCACATGGATCGACTAGATGTCATTGCATGTGTGTTCTTTTTACAAACCACATGTATCTAGTATATGTCATTGCATGTCTGTTATTTTCCTAATCCACATGGATCCACTAGAGACATTGCATGTGTGTTCTTTTACTAAACCACATGTATCCACTAGATGTCATTGCATGTGTGTTCTTTTCTAAACCAGATGGATCCACTAGAGTTATTGCATGTGTGTTCTTTTCATAAACCACATGGATCCACTAGATGCCATTGCATGTGTGTTCTTTTCCTAAACCACATGGATACACTACATTTCATTGCATCTCGTGTTCTTTTCATAAACCACATGGATCCACTTAAGTCATTGCATCTGTGTTCTTTTCATAAACCAAATGGATCCAGTGGATGTTATTGCATGTGCCTTCTTTTCCTAAACCACATGGATCTAGTAGATTTTATTGCATGTGTGTTGTTTTCCTAAACCACATGGATCCACTAGGTTTATTCCATGTGAGTTCTTTTCATAAACCACATGGATCCACTAGATGTCATTGCATGTGTGTTCTTTTCACAAACCACATGTATCCAGTAGATGTCATTGCATGTCTGTTATTTTCCTAATCCACATGGATCCACTAGAGACATTGCATGTGTGTTCTTTTCCTAAACCACATGGATACACTAGATTTCATTGCATCTCGTGTTCTTTTCATAAACCACATGGATCCACTTAAGTCGTTGCATCTGTGTTCTTTTCATAAACCAAATGGATCCAGTGGATGTTATTGCATGTGCCTTCTTTTCATAAACCACATGGATCCAGTAGATTTTATTGCATGTGTGTTGTTTTCCTAAACCACATGGATCCACTAGGTTTATTCCATGTGAGTTCTTTTCATAAACCACATGGATCCACTAGATGTCATTGCATGTGTGTTCTTTTCATAAACCACATGGATCCACTAGATTTCATTGCATGTGTGTTCTTTTCCTAAACCACATGGACCCAATAGATGTCATTGCATGTGTGTTCTTTTCTAAACCACATGGATCCACTAGAGTTATTGCATGTGCGTTCTTTTCATAAACCACATGGATCCACTAGATGCCATTGCATGTGTGTTCTTTTCCTAGACCACATGGATACACTAGATTTCATTGCATCTCGTGTTCTTTTCATAAACCACATGGATCCACTTAAGTCATTGCATCTGTGTTCTATTCATAAACCAAATGGATCCAGTGGATGTTATTGCATGTGCCTTCTTTTCATAAACCACATGGATCCAGTAGATTTTATTGCATGTGTGTTGTTTTCCTAAACCACATGGATCCACTAGGTTTATTCCATGTGAGTTCTTTTCATAAACCACATGGATCCACTAGATGTCATTGCATGTGTGTTATTTTCCTAAACCACATGGATCCAATAGAGTCATTGCATGTGTGTTCTTTTCTAAACCACATGGATCCACTAGAGTCATTCCATGTGTGTTCTTTTCATAAACCACATGGATCCCCTAGTTGTCATTGCATGTGTGTTCTTTTCATAAACCACATGGTTCCACTAGATGTCATTGCATGTGTGTTATTTTCCTAAACCACATGGATCCAATAGAGTCATTGCATGTGAGTTGTTTTACTAAACCACACGGATCCACTACATGTCATTGCATGTGTGTTCTTTTTCTAAACCACATGGATCCAATATAGTCATTGCACGTGTTTTCTTTTCATAAACCACATGGATCCACTAGATGTCATTGCATGTGTATTCTTTTCCTAAACCACATGGATCCACTATATGTCATTGCGTGTGTGTTCTTTTCATAAACCACGTGGATCCACTAGACATCATTGCATGTGTGTTCTTTTTCATAAACCACGTGGATCCACTAGATGTCATTGCTTGTGTGTTCTTTTTATAAACCACGTGGATCCACTAGACATCATTGCATGTGTGTTGTTTTCATAAACCACATGGATCCACTATATGTCATTGCATGTGTGTTCTTTTCCTAAACCACATGGATCCACCAGATGTCATTGCATGTGTGTTCTTTTCCTAAACCACATGGATCCACTAGAGTCATTTCTTGTGTGTTATTTCAGAAACCACATGGATCCACTAGATGACATTGCATGTGTGTTCTTTTCATAAACCACATGGATCCTCTAGATGTCATTGCATGTGTGTTCTTTTACTAAACCACATGGATCCACTAGAGTCATTCCATTTGTGTTCTTTTCATAAACCACATGGATCCACTAGTTGTCATTGCATGTGTGTTCTTTTCATAAACCACATGGTTCCACTAGATGTCATTGCATGTGTGTTCTTTCATAAACCACATGGATCCACTAGATGTCATTGCATGTTTGTTCTTTTCCTAAACCACATGGATCCACTAGATTCATTCAACATGTGTTCCTTTCATAAACCACATGGATCCACTAGATGTCATTGCATGTGCGTTCTTTTCCTAAACCACATGGATCCACTAGAGTCATTTCTTTTGTTTTATTTCAGAAACCACATGGATCCACTAGATGACATTGCATGTGTGTTCTTTTCATAAACCACATGGATCCACTAGATGTCATTGCATGTGTGTTCTTTTACTAAACCACATGGATCCACTAGAGTCATTCCATGTGTGTTCTTTTCATAAACCACATGGATCCACTAGTTGTTATTGCATGTGTGTTCTTTTCATAAACCACATGGTTCCACTAGATGTCATTGCATGTGTGTTCTTTCATAAACCACATGGATCCACTAGATGTCATTGCATGTTTGTTCTTTTCCTAAACCACATGGATCCACTAGATTCATTCAACATGTGTTCTTTTCATAAACCACATGGATCCACTAGATGTCATTGCATGTGTGTTCTTTTTACAAACCACATGTATCTAGTAGATGTCATTGCATGTCTGTTATTTTCCTAATCCACATGGATCCACTAGAGACATTGCATGTGTGTTCTTTTACTAAACCACATGTATCCACTAGATGTCATTGCATGTGTGTTCTTTTCTAAACCAGATGGATCCACTAGAGTTATTGCATGTGTGTTCTTTTCATAAACCACATGGATCCACTAGATGCCATTGCATGTGTTCTTTTCCTAAACCACATGGATACACTACATTTCATTGCATCTCGTGTTCTTTTCATAAACCACATGGATCCACTTAAGTCATTGCATCTATGTTCTTTTCATAAACCAAATGGATCCAGTGGATGTTATTGCATGTGCCTTCTTTTCCTAAACCACATGGATCTAGTAGATTTTATTGCATGTGTGTTGTTTTCCTAAACCACATGGATCCACTAGGTTTATTCCATGTGAGTTCTTTTCATAAACCACATGGATCCACTAGATGTCATTACATGTGTGTTCTTTTCACAAACCACATGTATCCAGAGATGTCATTGCATGTCTCATATTTTCCTAATCAACATGGATCCACTAGAGACATTGCATGTGTGTTCTTTTCCTAAACCACATGGATACACTAGATTTCATTGCATCTCGTGTTCTTTTCATAAACCACATGGATCCACTTAAGTCGTTGCATCTGTGTTCTTTTCATAAACCAAATGGATCCAGTGGATGTTATTGCATGTGCCTTCTTTTCATAAACCACATGGATCCAGTAGATTTTATTGCATGTGTGTTGTTTTCCTAAACCACATGGATCCACTAGGTTTATTCCATGTGAGTTCTTTTCATAAACCACATGGATCCACTAGATGTCATTGCATGTGTGTTCTTTTCATAAACCACATGGATCCACTAGATTTCATTGCATGTGTGTTCTTTTCCTAAACCACATGGACCCAATAGATGTCATTGCATGTGTGTTCTTTTCTAAACCACATGGATCCACTAGAGTTATTGCATGTGCGTTCTTTTCATAAACCACATGGATCCACTAGATGCCATTGCATGTGTGTTCTTTTCCTAGACCACATGGATACACTAGATTTCATTGCATCTCGTGTTCTTTTCATAAACCACATGGATCCACTTAAGTCATTGCATCTGTGTTCTATTCATAAACCAAATGGATCCAGTGGATGTTATTGCATGTGCCTTCTTTTCATAAACCACATGGATCCAGTAGATTTTATTGCATGTGTGTTGTTTTCCTAAACCACATGGATCCACTAGGTTTATTCCATGTGAGTTCTTTTCATAAAGCACATGGATCCACTAGATGTCATTGCATGTGTGTTCTTTTCATAAACCACATGGATCCACTAGATTTCATTGCATGTGTGTTCTTTTCCTAAACCACATGGATCCAATAGATGTCATTGCATGTGTGTTCTTTTCCTAAACCACATGGATCCACTAGATGTCATTGCATGTGTGTTCTTTTCTAAACCACATGGATCCACTAGAGTCATTCCATGTGTGTTCTTTTCATAAACCACATGGATCCCCTAGTTGTCATTGCATGTGTGTTCTTTTCATAAACCACATGGTTCCACTAGATGTCATTGCATGTGTGTTATTTTCCTAAACCACATGGATCCAATAGAGTCATTGCATGTGAGTTGTTTTACTAAACCACACGGATCCACTACATGTCATTGCATGTGTGTTCTTTTTCTAAACCACATGGATCCAATATAGTCATTGCACGTGTTTTCTTTTCATAAACCACATGGATCCACTAGATGTCATTGCATGTGTATTCTTTTCCTAAACCACATGGATCCACTATATGTCATTGCGTGTGTGTTCTTTTCATAAACCACGTGGATCCACTAGACATCATTGCATGTGTGTTCTTTTCATAAACCACGTGGATCCACTAGATGTCATTGCTTGTGTGTTCTTTTTATAAACCACGTGGATCCACTAGACATCATTGCATGTGTGTTGTTTTCATAAACCACATGGATCCACTATATGTCATTGCATGTGTGTTCTTTTCCTAAACCACATGGATCCACCAGATGTCATTGCATGTGTGTTCTTTTCCTAAACCACATGGATCCACTAGAGTCATTTCTTGTGTGTTATTTCAGAAACCACATGGATCCACTAGATTTCATTGCATGTGTGTTGTTTTCATAAACCACATGGATCCTCTAGATGTCATTGCATGTGTGTTCTTTTACTAAACCACATGGATCCACTAGAGTCATTCCATTTGTGTTCTTTTCATAAACCACATGGATCCACTAGTTGTCATTGCATGTGTGTTCTTTTCATAAACCACATGGTTCCACTAGATGTCATTGCATGTGTGTTCTTTCATAAACCACATGGATCCACTAGATGTCATTGCATGTTTGTTCTTTTCCTAAACCACATGGATCCACTAGATTCATTCAACATGTGTTCTTTTCATAAACCACATGGATCCACTAGATGTCATCTTTTCCTAAACCACATGGATCCACTAGAGTCATTTCTTTTGTTTTATTTCAGAAACCACATGGATCCACTAGATGACATTGCATGTGTGTTCTTTTCATAAACCACATGGATCCACTAGATGTCATTGCATGTGTGTTCTTTTACTAAACCACATGGATCCACTAGAGTCATTCCATGTGTGTTCTTTTCATAAACCACATGGATCCACTAGTTGTTATTGCATGTGTGTTCTTTTCATAAACCACATGGTTCCACTAGATGTCATTGCATGTGTGTTCTTTCATAAACCACATGGATCCACTAGATGTCATTGCATGTTTGTTCTTTTCCTAAACCACATGGATCCACTAGATTCATTCAACATGTGTTCTTTTCATAAACCACATGGATCCACTAGATGTCATTGCATGTGTGTTCTTTTTACAAACCACATGTATCTAGTAGATGTCATTGCATGTCTGTTATTTTCCTAATCCACATGGATCCACTAGAGACATTGCATGTGTGTTCTTTTACTAAACCACATGTATCCACTAGATGTCATTGCATGTGTGTTCTTTTCTAAACCAGATGGATCCACTAGAGTTATTGCATGTGTGTTCTTTTCATAAACCACATGGATCCACTAGATGCCATTGCATGTGTGTTCTTTTCCTAAACCACATGGATACACTACATTTCATTGCATCTCGTGTTCTTTTCATAAACCACATGGATCCACTTAAGTCATTGCATCTATGTTCTTTTCATAAACCAAATGGATCCAGTGGATGTTATTGCATGTGCCTTCTTTTCCTAAACCACATGGATCTAGTAGATTTTATTGCATGTGTGTTGTTTTCCTAAACCACATGGATCCACTAGGTTTATTCCATGTGAGTTCTTTTCATAAACCACATGGATCCACTAGATGTCATTACATGTGTGTTCTTTTCACAAACCACATGTATCCAGTAGATGTCATTGCATGTCTGTTATTTTCCTAATCCACATGGATCCACTAGAGACATTGCATGTGTGTTCTTTTACTAAACCAGATGTATCCACTAGATGTCATTGCATGTGTGTTCTTTTCTAAACCACATGGATCCACTAGAGTTATTGCATGTGCGTTCTTTTCATAAACCACATGGATCCACTAGATGCCATTGCATGTGTGTTCTTTTCCTAAACCACATGGATACACTAGATTTCATTGCATCTCGTGTTCTTTTCATAAACCACATGGATCCACTTAAGTCATTGCATCTGTGTTCTTTTCATAAACCAAATGGATCCACTAGATTTTATTGCATGTGCCTTCTTTTCATAAACCACATGGATCTAGTAGATTTTATTGCATGTGTGTTGTTTTCCTAAACCACATGGATCCACTAGGTTTATTCCATGTGAGTTCTTTTCATAAACCACATGGATCCACTAGATGTCATTGCATGTGTGTTCTTTTCATAAACCACATGGATCCACTAGATTTCATTGCATGTGTGTTCTTTTCCTAAACCACATGGATCCAATAGATGTCATTGCATGTGTGTTCTTTTCCTAAACCACATGGATCCACTAGATGTCATTGCATGTGTGTTCTTTTCTAAACCACATGGATCCACTAGAGTTATTGCATGTATGTTCTTTTCATAAACCACATGGATCCACTAGATGCCATTGCATGTGTGTTCTTTTCCTAAACCACATGGATACACTAGATTTCATTGCATATCGTGTTCTTTTCATAAACCACATGGATCCACTTAAGTCATTGCATCTGTGTTCTTTTCATAAACCAAATGGACCCACTAGATTTTATTGCATGTTCCTTCTTTTCATAAACCACATTGATCCACTAGATTTTATTGCATGTGTGTTGTTTTCCTAAACCACATGGATCCACTAGGTTTATTCCATGTGAGTTCTTTTCATAAACCACATGGATCCACTAGATGTCATTGCATGTGTTCTTTCTTTCATAAAGCACATGGATCCACTAGATTTCATTGCATGTGTGTTCTTTTCCTAAACCACATGGATCCAATATATGTCATTGCATGTGTGTTCTTTTCCTAAACCACATGGATCCACTAGATGTCATTGCATGTGTGTTCTTTTCTAAACCACATGGATCCACTAGAGTCATTCCATGTGTGTTCTTTTCATAAACCACATGGATCCCCTAGTTGTCATTGCATGTGTGTTCTTTTCATAAACCACATGGTTCCACTAGATGTCATTGCATGTGTGTTATTTTCCTAAACCACATGGATCCAATAGAGTCATTGCATGTGAGTTCTTTTACTAAACCACACGGATCCACTACATGTCATTGCATGTGTGTTCTTTTTCTAAACCACATGGATCCAATATAGTCATCAGACGTGTTCTTTTCATAAACCACATGGATCCACTAGATGTCATTGCATGTGTATTCTTTTCCTAAACCACATGGATCCACTATATGTCATTGCATGTGTGTTCTTTTCATAAACCACGTGGATCCACTAGACATCATTTCATGTCTGTTCTTTTCATAAACCACGAGGATCCACTAGATGTCATTGCTTGTGTGTTCTTTTTATAAACCACGTGGATCCACTAGACATCATTGCATGTGTGTTCTTTTCATAAACCACATGGATCCACTATATGTCATTGCGTGTGTGTTCTTTTCCTAAACCACATGGATCCACCAGATGTCATTGCATGTGTGTTCTTTTCCTAAACCACATGGATCCACTTGAGTCATTTCTTGTGTGTTATTTCAGAAACCACATGGTTCCACTAGATGACATTGCATGTGTGTTCTTTTCATAAACCACATGGATCCACTAGATGTCATTGCATGTGTGTTCTTTTACTAAACCACATGGATCCACTAGAGTCATTCCATGTGTGTTCTTTTCATAAACCACATGGATCCACTAGTTGTCATTGCATGTGTGTTCTTTTCATAAACCACAGGGTTCCACTAGATGTCATTGCATGTGTGTTCTTTCATAAACCACATGGATCCACTAGATGTCATTGCATGTTTGTTCTTTTCCTAAACCACATGGATCCACTAGATTCATTCAACATGTGTTCTTTTC
The DNA here is from genome assembly GCA_023614405.1 of Avena insularis. Classification (NCBI taxonomy): domain Eukaryota; kingdom Viridiplantae; phylum Streptophyta; class Magnoliopsida; order Poales; family Poaceae; genus Avena; species Avena insularis. Next base: position 383,045,316 of record CM042688.1, read on the forward strand.
ATAAACCACATGGATCCACTAGATGTCATTGCATGTGTGTTCTTTTTACAAACCACATGTATCTAGTAGATGTCATTGCATGTCTGTTATTTTCCTAATCCACATGGATCCACTAGAGACATTGCATGTGTGTTCTTTTACTAAACCACGTGTATCCACTAGATGTCATTGCATGTGTGTTCTTTTCTAAACCACATGGATCCACTAGAGTTATTGCATGTGTGTTCTTTTCATAAACCACGTGGATCCACTAGATGCCATTGCATGTGTGTTCTTTTCCTAAACCACATGGATCCACTAGATTTCATTGCATCTCGTGTTCTTTTCATAAACCACATGGATCCACTTAAGTCATTGCATCTGTGTTCTTTTCATAAACCAAATGGATCCAGTGGATGTTATTGCATGTGCCTTCTTTTCATAAACCACATGGATCTAGTAGATTTTATTGCATGTGTGTTGTTTTCCTAAACCACATGGATCCACTAGGTTTATTCCATGTGAGTTCTTTTCATAAACCACATGGATCCACTAGATGTCATTGCATGTGTGTTCTTTTCATAAACCACATGGATCCACTAGATTTCATTGCATGTGTGTTCTTTTCCTAAACCACATGGATCCAATAGATGTCATTGCATGTGTGTTCTTTTCCTAAACCACATGGATCCACTAGATGTCATTGCATGTGTGTTCTTTTCTAAACCACATGGATCCACTAGAGTCATTCCATGTGTGTTCTTTTCATAAACCACATGGATCCCCTAGTTGTCATTGCATGTGTGTTCTTTTCATAAACCACATGGTTCCACTAGATGTCATTTCATGTGTGTTATTTTCCTAAACCACATGGATCCAATAGAGTCATTGCATGTGAGTTCTTTTACTAAAACACACGGATCCACTACATGTCATTGCATGTGTGTTCTTTTTCTAAACCACATGGATCCAATATAGTCATTGCACGTATGTTCTTTTCATAAACCACATGGATCCACTAGATGTCATTGCATGTGTATTCTTTTCCTAAACCACATGGATCCACTATATGTCATTGCATGTGTGTTCTTTTCATAAACCACGTGGATCCACTAGACATCATTGCATGTGTGTTCTTTTCATAAACCACGTGGATCCACTAGATGTCATAGCTTGTGTGTTCTTTTTATAAACCACGTGGATCCACTAGACATCATTGCATGTGTGTTCTTTTCATAAACCACATGGATCCACTATATGTCATTGCATGTTTGTTCTTTTCCTAAACCACATGGATCCACCAGATGTCATTGCATGTGTGTTCTTTTCCTAAACCACATGGATCCACTAGAGTCATTTCTTGTGTGTTATTTCAGAAACCACATGGATCCACTAGATGACATTGCATGTGTGTTCTTTTCATAAACAACATGGATCCACTAGATGTCATTGCATGTGTGTTCTTTTACTAAACCACATGGATCCACTAGAGTCATTCCATGTGTGTTCTTTTCATAAACCACATGGATCCACTAGTTGTCATTGCATGTGTGTTCTTTTCATAAGCCACATGGTTCCACTAGATGTCATTGCATGTGTGTTCTTTCATAAACCACATGGATCCACTAGATGTCATTGCATGTGTGTTCTTTTCATAAACCACATGGATCCACTATATGTCATTGCATGTGTGTTCTTTTCCTAAACCACATGGATCCACCAAATGTCATTGCATGTGTGTTCTTTTCCTAAACCACATGGATCCACTAGAGTCATTTCTTGTGTGTTATTTTAGAAACCACATGGATCCACTAGATGACATTGCATGTGTGTTCTTTTCATAAACCACATGGATCCACTAGATTTCATTGCATGTGTGTTCTTTTACTAAACCACATGGATCCTCTAGAGTCATTCCACGTGTGTTCTTTTCATAAACCACATGGATCCACTAGTTGTCATTGCATGTGTGTTCTTTTCATAAACCACATGGTTCCACTAGATGTCATTGCATGTGTGTTCTTTCATAAACCACATGGATCCACTAGATGTCATTGCATGTTTGTTCTTTTCCTAAACCACATGGATCCACTAGATTCATTCAACATGTGTTCTTTTCATAAACCACATGGATCCACTAGATGTCATTGCATGTGTGTTCTTTTTACAAACCACATGTATCTAGTAGATGTCATTGCATGTCTGTTATTTTCCTAATCCACATGGATCCACTAGAGACATTGCATGTGTGTTCTTTTACTAAACCACATGTATCCACTAGATGTCATTGCATGTGTGTTCTTTTCTAAACCACATGGATCCACTAGAGTTATTGCATGTGTGTTCTTTTCATAAACCACATGGATCCACTAGATGCCATTGCATGTGTGTTCTTTTCCTAAACCACATGGATACACTAGATTTCATTGCATCTCGTGTTCTTTTCATAAACCACATGGATCCACTTAAGTCATTGCATCTGTGTTCTTTTCATAAACCAAATGGATCCAGTGGATGTTATTGCATGTGCCTTCTTTTCATAAACCACATGGATCCAGTAGATTTTATTGCATGTGTGTTGTTTTCCTAAACCACATGGATCCACTAGGTTTATTCCATGTGAGTTCTTTGCATAAACCACATGGATCCACTAGATGTCATTGCATGTGTGTTCTTTTCACAAACCACATGTATCCAGTAGATGTCATTGCATGTCTGTTGTTTTCCTAATCCACATGGATCCACTAGAGACATTGCATGTGTGTTCTTTAACTAAACCACATGTATCCACTAGATGTCATTGCATGTGTGTTCTTTTCTAAACCACATGGATCCACTAGAGTTATTGCATGTGTGTTCTTTTCATAAACCACATGGATCCACTAGATGCCATTGCATGTGTGTTCTTTTCCTAAACCACATGGATACACTAGATTTCATTGCATCTCGTGTTCTTTTCATAAACCACATGGATCCACTTAAGTCATTGCATCTGTGTTCTTTTCATAAACCAAATGGATCCACTGGATGTGATTGCATGTGCATTCGTTTCATAAACCACATGGATCCAAAGATATTTTATTGCATGTGTGTTGTTTTCCTAAACCACATGGATCCACTAGGTTTATTCCATGTGAGTTCTTTTCATAAACCACATGGATCCACTAGATGTCATTGCATGTGTGTTCTTTTCATAAACCACATGGATCCACTAGATTTCATTGCATGTGTGTTCTTTTCCTAAACCACATGGATCCAATAGATGTCATAGCATGTGTGTTATTTTCCTAAACCACATGGATCCACTAGATGTCATTGCATGTGTGTTCTTTTCTAAACCACATGGATCCACTAGAGTCATTCCATGTGTGTTCTTTTCATAAACCACATGGATCCCCTAGATGTCATTTCATGTGTTGTTTTCATAAACCACATGGTTCCACTAGATGTCATTGCATGTGTGTTATTTTCCTAAACCACATGGATCCAATAGAGTCATTGCATGTGAGTTCTTTTACTAAACCACACGGATCCACTACATGTCATTGCATGGGTGTTCTTTTTCTAAACCACATGGATCCAATATAGTCATTGCACGTGTGTTCTTTTCATAAACCACATGGATCCACTAGATGTCATTGCATGTGTATTCTTTTCCTAAACCACATGGATCCACTATATGTCATTGCATGTGTGTTCTTTTCATAAACCACGTGGATCCACTAGACATCATTGCATGTGTGTTCTTTTCATAAACCACGTGGATCCACTAGATGTCATTGCTTGTGTGTTCTTTTCTAAACCACATGGATCCACTAGAGTTATTGCATGTGTGTTCTTTTCATAAACCACATGGATCCACTAGATTCCATTGCATGTGTGTTCTTTTCCTAAACCACATGGATACACTAGATTTCATTGCATCTCGTGTTCTTTTCCTAAACCACATGGATCCACCAGATGTCATTGCATGTGTGTTCTTTTCCTAAACCACATGGATCCACTAGAGTCATTTCTTGTGTGTTATTTCAGAAACCACATGGATCCACTAGATGACATTGCATGTGTTATTTTCATAAACCACATGGATCCACTAGATGTCATTGCATGTGTGTTATTTTACTAAACCACATGGATCCACTAGAGTCATTCCATGTGTGTTCTTTTCATAAACCACATGGATCCACTAGTTGTCATTGCATGTGTGTTCTTTTCATATACCACATGGTTCCACTAGATGTCATTGCATGTGTGTTCTTTCATAAACCACATGGATCCACTAGATTCATTCAACATGTGTTCTTTTCATAAACCACATGGATCCACTAGATGTCATTGCATGTGTGTTCTTTTTACAAACCACATGTATCCAGTAGATGTCATTGCATGTATGTTATTTTCCTAATCCACATGGATCCACTAGAGACATTGCATGTGTGTTCTTTTACTAAACCACATGTATCCACTAGATGTCATTGCATGTGTGTTCTTTTCTAAACCACATGGATCCACTAGAGTTATTGCATGTGTGTTCTTTTCATAAACCACATGGATCCACTAGATGCCATTGCATGTGTGTTCTTTTCCTAAACCACATGGATACACTAGATTTCATTGCATCTCGTGTTCTTTTCATAAACCACATGGATCCACTTAAGTTATTGCATCTGTGTTCTTTTCATAAACCAAATGGATCCAGTGGATGTTATTGCATGTGCCTTCTTTTCATAAACCACATGGATCCAGTAGATTTTATTGCATGTGTGTTGTTTTCCTAAACCACATGGATCCACTAGGTTTATTCCATGTGAGTTCTTTTCATAAACCACATGGATCGACTAGATGTCATTGCATGTGTGTTCTTTTCATAAACCACATGGATCCACTAGATTTCATTGCATGTGTGTTCTTTTCCTAAACCACATGGATCCAATAGATGTCATTGCATGTGTGTTCTTTTCCTAAACCACATGGATCCACTAGATGTCATTGCATGTGTGTTCTTTTCTAAACCGCATGGATCCACTAGAGTTATTGCATGTATGTTCTTTTCATAAACCACATGGATCCACTAGATGCCATTGCATGTGTGTTCTTTTCCTAAACCACATGGATACACTAGATTTCATTGCATCTCGTGTTCTTTTCATAAACCACATGGATCCACTTAAGTCATTGCATCTGTGTTCTTTTCATAAACCAAATGGACCCACTAGATTTTATTGCATGTGCCTTCTTTTCATAAACCACATGGATCCACTATATTTTATTGCATGTGTGTTGTTTTCCTAAACCACATGGATCCACTAGGTTTATTCCATGTGAGTTCTTTTCATAAACCACATGGATCCACTAGATGTCATTGCATGTGTGTTCTTTTCATAAACCACATGGATCCACTAGATTTCATTGCATGTGTGTTCTTTTCCTAAACCACATGGATCCAATAGATGTCATTGCATGTGTGTTCTTTTCCTAAACCACATGGATCCACTAGATGTCATTTCATGTGTGTTCTTTTCTAAACCGCATGGATCCACTAGAGTTATTGCATGTATATTCTTTTCATAAACCACATGGATCCACTAGATGCCATTGCATGTGTGTTCTTTTCCTAAACCACATGGATACACTAGATTTCATTGCATCTCGTGTTCTTTTCATAAACCACATGGATCCACTTAAGTCATTGCATCTGTGTTCTTTTCATAAACCAAATGGACCCACTAGATTTTATTGCATGTGCCTTCTTTTCATAAACCACATGGATCCACTAGATTTTATTGCATGTGTGTTGTTTTCCTAAACCACATGGATCCACTAGGTTTATTCCATGTGAGTTCTTTTCATAAACCACATGGATCCACTAGATGTCATTGCATGTGTGTTCTTTTCATAAACCACATGGATCCACTAGATTTCATTGCATGTGTGTTCTTTTCCTAAACCACATGGATCCAATAGATGTCATTGCATGTGTGTTCTTTTCCTAAACCACATGGATCCACTAGATGTCATTGCATGTGTGTTCTTTTCTAAACCACATGGATCCACTAGAGTCATTCCATGTGTGTTATTTTCATAAACCACATGGTTCCCCTAGTTTTCATTGCATGTGTGTTCTTTTCATAAACCACATGGTTCCACTAGATGTCATTGCATGTGTGTTATTTTCCTAAACCACATGGATCCAATAGAGTCATTGCATGTGAGTTCTTTTACTAAACCACACGGATCCACTACATGTCATTGCATGTCTGTTCTTTTTCTAAACCACATGGATCCAATATATTCATTGCACGTGTGTTCTTTTCATAAACCACATGGATCCACTAGATGTCATTGCATGTGTATTCTTTTCCTAAACCACATGGATCCACTATATGTCATTGCATGTGTGTTCTTTTCATAAACCACGTGGATCCACTAGACATCATTGCATGTGTGTTCTTTTCATAAACCACATGGATCCACTAGATTTCATTGCATGTGTGTTCTTTTCCTAAACCACATGGATCCAATAGATGTCATTGCATGTGTGTTCTTTTCCTAAACCACATGGATCCACTAGATGTCATTGCATGTGTGTTCTTTTCTAAACCACATGGATCCACTAGAGTCATTCCATGTGTGTTCTTTTCATAAACCACATGGTTCCCCTAGTTGTCATTGCATGTGTGTTCTTTTCATAAACCACATGGTTCCACTAGATGTCATTGCATGTGTGTTATTTTCCTAAACCACATGGATCCAATAGAGTCATTGCATGTGAGTTCTTTTACTAAACCACACGGATCCACCACATGTCATTGCATGTCTGTTCTTTTTCTAAACCACATGGATCCAATATAGTCATTGCACGTGTGTTCTTTTCATAAACCACATGGATCCACTAGATGTCATTGCATGTGTATTCTTTTCCTAAACCACATGGATCCACTATATGTCATTGCATGTGTGTTCTTTTCATAAACCACGTGGATCCACTAGACATCATTGCATGTGTGTTCTTTTCATAAACCACGTGGATCCACTAGATGTTATTGCTTGTGTGTTCTTTTTATAAACCACGTGGATCCACTAGACATCATTGCATGTGTGTTCTTTTCATAAACCACATGGATCCACTATATGTCATTGCATGTGTGTTCTTTTCCTAAACCACATGGATCCACAAGATGTCATTGCATGTGTGTTCTTTTCATAAACCACATGGATCCACTAGATGTCATTGCATGTGTGTTCTTTTCATAAACCACATGGATCCACTATATGTCATTGCATGTGTGTTCTTTTCCTAAACCACATGGATCCACCAGATGTCATTGCATGTGTGTTCTTTTCCTAAACCACATGGATCCACTAGAGTCATGTCTTGTGTGTTATTTCAGAAACCACATGGATCCACTAGATGACATTGCATGTGTGTTCTTTTCATAAACCACATGGATCCACTAGATTTCATTGCATGTGTGTTCTTTTACTAAACCACATGGATCCTCTAGAGTCATTCCATGTGTGTTCTTTTCATAAACCACATGGATCCACTAGTTGTCATTGCATGTGTGTTCTTTTCATAAACCACATGGTTCCACTAGATGTCATTGCATGTGTGTTCTTTCATAAACCACATGGATCCACTAGATGTCATTGCATGTTTGTTCTTTTCCTAAACCACATGGATCCACTAGATTCATTCAACATGTGTTCTTTTCATAAACCACATGGATCCACTAGATGTCATTGCATGTGTGTTCTTTTTACAAACCACATGTATCTAGTAGATGTCATTGCATGTCTGTTATTTTCCTAATCCACATGGATCCACTAGAGACATTGCATGTGTGTTCTTTTAGTAAACCACATGTATCCACTAGATGTCATTGCATGTGTGTTCTTTTCTAAACCACATGGATCCACTAGAGTTATTGCATGTGTGTTCTTTTCATAAACCACATGGATCCACTAGATGCCATTGCATGTGTGTTCTTTTCCTAAACCACATGGATACACTAGATTTCATTGCATCTCGTGTTCTTTTCATAAACCACATGGATCCACTTAAGTCATTGCATCTGTGTTCTTTTCATAAACCAAATGGATCCAGTGGATGTTATTGCATGTGCCTTATTTTCATAAACCACATGGATCTAGTAGATTTTATTGCATCTCGTGTTCTTTTCATAAACCACATGGATCCACTTAAGTCATTGCATCTGTGTTCTTTTCATAAACCAAATGGATCCAGTGGATGTTATTGCATGTGCCTTCTTTTCATAAACCACATGGATTTAGTAGATTTTATTGCATGTGTGTTGTTTTCCTAAACCACATGGATCCACTAGGTTTATTCCATGTGAGTTCTTTTCATAAACCACATGGATCCACTAGATGTCATTGCATGTGTGTTCTTTTCATAAACCACATGGATCCACTAGATTTCATTGCATGTGTGTTCTTTTCCTAAACCACATGGATCCAATAGATGTCATTGCATGTGTGTTATTTCCTAAACCACATGGATCCACTAGATGTCATTGCATGTGTTTTCTTTTCTAAACCACATGGATCCACTAGAGTCATTCCATGTGTGTTCTTTTCATAAACCACATGGATCCCCTAGTTGTCATTGCATGTGTGTTCTTTTCATAAACCACATGGTTCCACTAGATGTCATTTCATGTGTGTTATTTTCCTAAACCACATGGATCCAATAGAGTCATTGCATGTGAGTTCTTTTACTAAACAACACGGATCCACTACATGTCATTGCATGTGTGTTCTTTTTCTAAACCACATGGATCCAATATAGTCATTGCACGTGTGTTCTTTTCATAAACCACATGGATCCACTAGATGTCATTGCATGTGTATTCTTTTCCTAAACCACATGGATCCACTATATGTCATTGCATGTGTGTTCTTTTCATAAACCACGTGGATCCACTAGACATCATTGCATGTGTGTTCTTTTCATAAACCACGTGGATCCACTAGATGTCATTGCTTGTGTGTTCTTTTTATAAACCACGTGGATCCACTAGACATCATTGCATGTGTGTTCTTTTCATAAACCACATGGATCCACTATATGTCATTGCATGTTTGTTCTTTTCCTAAACCACATGGATCCACCAGATGTCATTGCATGTGTGTTCTTTTCCTAAACCACATGGATCCACTAGAGTCATTTCTTGTGTGTTATTTTAGAAACCACATGGATCCACTAGATGACATTGCATGTGTGTTCTTTTCATAAACCACATGGATCCACTAGATTTCATTGCATGTGTGTTCTTTTACTAAACCACATGGATCCTCTAGAGTCATTCCATGTGTGTTCTTTTCATAAACCACATGGATCCACTAGTTGTCATTGCATGTGTGTTCTTTTCATAAACCACATGGTTCCACTAGATGTCATTGCATGTGTGTTCTTTCATAAACCACATGGATCCACTAGATGTCATTGCATGTTTGTTCTTTTCCTAAACCACATGGATCCACTAGATTCATTCAACATGTGTTCTTTTCATAATCCACATGGATCCACTAGATGTCATTGCATGTGTGTTCTTTTTACAAACCACATGTATCTAGTAGATGTCATTGCATGTCTGTTATTTTCCTAATCCACATGGATCCACTAGAGACATTGCATGTGTGTTCTTTTACTAAACCACATGTATCCACTAGATGTCATTGCATGTGTGTTCTTTTCTAAACCACATGGATCCACTAGAGTTATTGCATGTGTGTTCTTTTGATAAACCACATGGATCCACTAGATGCCATTGCATGTGTGTTCTTTTCCTAAACCACATGGATACACTAGATTTCATTGCATCTCGTGTTCTTTTCATAAACCACATGGATCCACTTAAGTCATTGCATCTGTGTTCTTTTCATAAACCAAATGGATCCAGTGGATGTTATTGCATGTGCCTTCTTTTCATAAACCACATGGATCCAGTAGATTTTATTGCATGTGTGTTGTTTTCCTAAACCACATGGATCCACTAGGTTTATTCCATGTGAGTTCTTTTCATAAACCACATGGATCCACTAGATGTCATTGCATGTGTGTTCTTTTCACAAACCACATGTATCCAGTAGATGTCATTGCATGTCTGTTATTTTCCTAATCCACATGGATCCACTAGAGACATTGCATGTGTGTTCTTTTACTAAACCACATGTATCCACTAGATGTCATTGCATGTGTGTTCTTTTCTAAACCACATGGATCCACTAGAGTTATTGCATGTGTGTTCTTTTCATAAACCACATGGATCCACTAGATGCCATTGCATGTGTGTTCTTTTCCTAAACCACATGGATACACTAGATTTCATTGCATCTCGTGTTCTTTTCATAAACCACATGGATCCACTTAAGTCATTGCATCTGTGTTCTTTTCATAAACCAAATGGATCCAGTGGATGTTATTGCATGTGCCTTCTTTTCATAAACCACATGGATCCAGTATATTTTATTGCATGTGTGTTGTTTTCCTAAACCACATGGATCCACTAGGTTTATTCCATGTGAGTTCTTTTCATAAACCACATGGATCCACTAGATGTCATTGCATGTGTGTTCTTTTCATAAACCACATGGATCCACTAGATTTCATTGCATGTGTGTTCTTTTCCTAAACCACATGGATCCAATAGATGTCATAGCATGTGTGTTATTTTCCTAAACCACATGGATCCACTAGATGTCATTGCATGTGTGTTCTTTTCTAAACCACATGGATCCACTAGAGTCATTCCATGTGTGTTCTTTTCATAAACCACATGGATCCCCTAGTTGTCATTGCATGTGTGTTGTTTTCATAAACCACATGGTTCCACTAGATGTCATTGCATGTGTGTTATTTTCCTAAACCACATGGATCCAATAGAGTCATTGCATGTGAGTTCTTTTACTAAACCACACGGATCCACTACATGTCATTGCATGGGTGTTCTTTTTCTAAACCACATGGATCCAATATAGTCATTGCACGTGTGTTCTTTTCATAAACCACATGGATCCACTAGATGTCATTGCATGTGTATTCTTTTCCTAAACCACATGGATCCACTATATGTCATTGCATGTGTGTTCTTTTCATAAACCACGTGGATCCACTAGACATCATTGCATGTGTGTTCTTTTCATAAACCACGTGGATCCACTAGATGTCATTGCTTGTGTGTTCTTTTCTAAACCACATGGATCCACTAGAGTTATTGCATGTGTGTTCTTTTCATAAACCACATGGATCCACTAGATGCCATTGCATGTGTGTTCTTTTCCTAAACCACATGGATACACTAGATTTCATTGCATCTCGTGTTCTTTTCCTAAACCACATGGATCCACCAGATGTCATTGCATGTGTGTTCTTTTCCTAAACCACATGGATCCACTAGAGTCATTTCTTGTGTGTTATTTCAGAAACCACATGGATCCACTAGATGACATTGCATGTGTGTTCTTTTCATAAACCACATGGATCCACTAGATGTCATTGCATGTGTGTTATTTTACTAAACCACATGGATCCACTAGAGTCATTCCATGTGTGTTCTTTTCATAAACCACATGGATCCACTAGTTGTCATTGCATGTGTGTTCTTTTCATATACCACATGGTTCCACTAGATGTCATTGCATGTGTGTTCTTTCATAAACCACATGGATCCACTAGATTCATTCAACATGTGTTCTTTTTATAAACCACATGGATCCACTAGATGTCATTGCATGTGTGTTCTTTTTACAAACCACATGTATCCAGTAGATGTCATTGCATGTATGTTATTTTCCTAATCCACATGGATCCACTAGAGACATTGCATGTGTGTTCTTTTACTAAACCACATGTATCCACTAGATGTCATTGCATGTGTGTTCTTTTCTAAACCACATGGATCCACTAGAGTTATTGCATGTTTGTTCTTTTCATAAACCACATGGATCCACTAGATGCCATTGCATGTGTGTTCTTTATCTAAACCACATGGATACACTAGATTTCATTGCATCTCGTGTTCTTTTCATAAACCACATGGATCCACTTAAGTTATTGCATCTGTGTTCTTTTCATAAACCAAATGGATCCAGTGGATGTTATTGCATGTGCCTTCTTTTCATAAACCACATGGATCCAGTAGATTTTATTGCATGTGTGTTGTTTTCCTAAACCACATGGATCCACTAGGTTTATTCCATGTGAGTTCTTTTCATAAACCACATGGATCCACTAGATGTCATTGCATGTGTGTTCTTTTCATAAACCACATGGATCCACTAGATTTCATTGCATGTGTGTTCTTTTCCTAAACCACATGGATCCAATAGATGTCATTGCATGTGTGTTCTTTTCCTAAACCACATGGATCCACTAGATGTCATTGCATGTGTGTTCTTTTCTAAACCGCATGGATCCACTAGAGTTATTGCATGTATGTTCTTTTCATAAACCACATGGATCCACTAGATGCCATTGCATGTGTGTTCTTTTCCTAAACCACATGGATACACTAGATTTCATTGCATCTCGTGTTCTTTTCATAAACCACATGGATCCACTTAAGTCATTGCATCTGTGTTCTTTTCATAAACCAAATGGACCCACTAGATTTTATTGCATGTGCCTTCTTTTCATAAACCACATGGATCCACTAGGTTTATTCCATGTGAGTTCTTTTCATAAACCACATGGATCCACTAGATGTCATTGCATGTGTGTTCTTTTCATAAACCACATGGATCCACTAGATTTCATTGCATGTGTGTTCTTTTCCTAAACCACATGGATCCAATAGATGTCATTGCATGTGTGTTCTTTTCCTAAACCACATGGATCCACTAGATGTCATTGCATGTGTGTTCTTTTCTAAACCACATGGATCCACTAGAGTCATTCCATGTGTGTTATTTTCATAAACCACATGGTTCCCCTAGTTGTCATTGCATGTGTGTTCTTTTCATAAACCACATGGTTCCACTAGATGTCATTGCATGTGTGTTATTTTCCTAAACCACATGGATCCAATAGAGTCATTGCATGTGAGTTCTTTTACTAAACCACACGGATCCACTACATGTCATTGCATGTCTGTTCTTTTTCTAAACCACATGGATCCAATATATTCATTGCACGTGTGTTCTTTTCATAAACCACATGGATCCACTAGATGTCATTGCATGTGTATTCTTTTCCTAAACCACATGGATCCACTATATGTCATTGCATGTGTGTTCTTTTCATAAACCACGTGGATCCACTAGACATCATTGCATGTGTGTTCTTTTCATAAACCACATGGATCCACTAGATTTCATTGCATGTGTGTTCTTTTCCTAAACCACATGGATCCAATAGATGTCATTGCATGTGTGTTCTTTTCCTAAACCACATGGATCCACTAGATGTCATTGCATGTGTGTTCTTTTCTAAACCACATGGATCCACTAGAGTCATTCCATGTGTGTTCTTTTCATAAACCACATGGTTCCCCTAGTTGTCATTGCATGTGTGTTCTTTTCATAAACCACATGGTTCCACTAGATGTCATTGCATGTGTGTTATTTTCCTAAACCACATGGATCCAATAGAGTCATTGCATGTGAGTTCTTTTACTAAACCACACGGATCCACCACATGTCATTGCATGTCTGTTCTTTTTCTAAACCACATGGATCCAATATAGTCATTGCACGTGTGTTCTTTTCATAAACCACATGGATCCACTAGATGTCATTGCATGTGTATTCTTTTCCTAAACCACATGGATCCACTATATGTCATTGCATGTGTGTTCTTTTCATAAACCACGTGGATCCACTAGACATCATTGCATGTGTGTTCTTTTCATAAACCACGTGGATCCACTAGATGTTATTGCTTGTGTGTTCTTTTTATAAACCACGTGGATCCACTAGACATCATTGCATGTGTGTTCTTTTCATAAACCACATGGATCCACTATATGTCATTGCATGTGTGTTCTTTTCCTAAACCACATGGATCCACAAGATGTCATTGCATGTGTGTTCTTTTCCTAAACCACATGGATCCACTAGAGTCATTTCTTGTGTGTTATTTCAGAAACCACATGGATCCACTAGATGACATTGCATGTGTGTTCTTTTCATAAACCACATGGATCCACTAGTTGTCATTGCATGTGTGTTCTTTTCATAAACCACATGGTTCCACTAGATGTCATTGCATGTGTGTTCTTTCATAAACCACATGGATCCACTAGATGTCATTGCATGTTTGTTCTTTTCCTAAACCAAATGGATCCACTAGATTCATTCAACATGTGTTCTTTTCATAAACCACATGGATCCACTAGATGTCATTGCATGTGTGTTCTTTTTACAAACCACATGTATCCAGTAGATGTCATTGCATGTCTGTTATTTTCCTAATCCACATGGATCCACTAGAGACATTGCATGTGTGTTCTTTTACTAAACCACATGTATCCACTAGATGTCATTGCATGTGTATTCTTTTCTAAACCACATGGATCCACTAGAGTTATTGCATGTGTGTTCTTTTCATAAACCACATGGATCAACTAGATGCCATTGCATGTGTGTTCTTTTCTTAAACCACATGGATACACTAGATTTCATTGCATCTCGTGTTCTTTTCATAAACCACATGGATCCACTTAAGTCATTTCATGTGTGTTCTTTTCATAAACCAAATGGATCTAGTGGATGTTATTGCATGTGCCTTCTTTTCATAAACCACATGGATCCAGTAGATTTTATTGCATGTGTGTTGTTTTCCTAAACCACATGGATCCACTAGGTTTATTCCATGTGAGTTCTTTTCATAAACCACATGGATCCACTAGATGTCATTGCATGTGTGTTCTTTTCATAAATCACATGGATCCAATAGATTTCATTGCATGTGTGTTCTTTTCCTAAACCACATGGATCCAATAGATGTCATTGCATGTGTGTTCTTTTCCTAAACCACATGGTTCCACTAGATGTCATTGCATGTGTGTTCTTTTCATAAACCACATGGATCCACTAGATGTCATTGCATGTTTGTTCTTTTCCTAAACCACATGGATCCACTAGATTCATTCAACATGTGTTCTTTTCATCAACCACATGGATCCACTAGATGTCATTGCATGTGTGTTCTTTTTACAAACCACATGTATCCAGTAGATGTCATTGCATGTCTGTTATTTTCCTAATCCACATGGATCCACTAGAGACATTGCATGTGTGTTCTTTTACTAAACCACATGTATCCACTAGATGTCATTGGATGTGTGTTCTTTTCTAAACCACATGGATCCACTAGAGTTATTGCATGTGTGTTCTTTTCATAAACCACATGGATCCACTAGATGCCATTGCATCTGTGTTCTTTTCCTAAACCACATGGATACACTAGATTTCATTGCATCTCGTGTTCTTTTCATAAACCACATGGATCCACTTAAGTCATTGCATCTGTGTTCTTTTCATAAACCAAATGGATCCAGTGGATGTTATTGCATGTGCCTTCTTTTCATAAACCACATGGATCCACTAGATTTTATTGCATGTGTGTTGTTTTCCTAAACCACATGGATCCACTAGGTTTATTCCATGTGAGTTCTTTTCATAAACCACATGGATCCACTAGATGTCATTGCATGTGTGTACTTTTCATAAACCACATGGATCCACTAGATGTCATTGCATGTGTGTTCTTTTCCTAAACCACATGGATCCACTAGATGTCATTCAACATGTGTTCTTTTCATAAACCACACGGATCCACTAGATGTCATTGCATGTGTGTTCTTTTTACAAACCACATGTATCCAGTAGATGTCATTGCATGTCTGTTATTTTCCTAATCCACATGGATCCACTAGAGACATTGCATGTGTGTTCTTTTACTAAACCACATGTATCCACTAGATGTCATTGGATGTGTGTTCTTTTCTAAACCACATGGATCCACTAGAGTTATTGCATGTGTGTTCTTTTCATAAACCACATGGATCCAATAGATGCCATTGCATCTGTGTTCTTTTCCTAAACCACATGGATACACTAGATTTCATTGCATCTCGTGTTCTTTTCATAAACCACATGGATCCACTTAAGTCATTGCATCTGTGTTCTTTTCATAAACCAAATGGATCCAGTGGATGTTATTGCATGTGCCTTCTTTTCATAAACCACATGGATCCACTAGATTTTATTGCATGTGTGTTGTTTTCCTAAACCACATGGATCCACTAGGTTTATTCCATGTGAGTTCTTTTCATAAACCACATGGATCCACTAGATGTCATTGCATGTGTGTACTTTTCATAAACCACATGGATCCACTAGATGTCATTGCATGTGTGTTCTTTTCCTTAACCACATGGATCCACTAGATGTCACTACATGTTTGATTTTTCCTAGACCACATGGATCCACTAGATGTCATTGCATGTGTGTTTATTTCATAAACCACATGGTTCCACTAGATGTCATGCATGTGTGTTCTTTTCCTAAACCACATGGATACACTAGATTTCATTACATCTTGTGTTCTTTTCATAAACCACATGGATCCACTTAAGTCATTGCATCTTTGTTCTTTTCATAAACCAAATGGATCCACTGGATTTTATTGCATGTGTCTTCTTTTTATAAACCACATGGATCCACTAGATTCTATTGCATGTGTGTTGTTTTCCTAAACCACATGGATCCACTAGGTTTATTCCATGTGAGTTCTTTTCATAAACCACATGGATCCACTAGATGTCATTGCATGTGTGTTCTTTTCATAAACCACATGGATCCACTAGATTTCGTTGCATGTGTGTTCTTTTCCTAAACCACATGGATCCAATAGATGTCATTGCATGTGTGTTCTTTTCCTAAACCACATGGATCCACTAGATGTCATTGCATGTGCGTTCTTTTCATAAACCACATGGTTCCACTAGATGTCATGCATGTGTGTTCTTATCCTAAACCACATGGATCCACTAGAGTCATTCCATGTGTGTTCTTTTCATAAACCACAAGGATCCACTAGATTCATTCAACGTGTGTTCTTTTCATAAACCACATGGATCCACTAGATGTCATTGCATGTGTGTTCTTTTCACAAACCACATGGATCCACTAGATGTCATTGCATGTGTGTTATTTTCCTAAACCACATGGATCCAATAGAGTCATTGCATGTGAGTTCTTTTACTAAACCACACGGATCCACGACATGTCATTGCATGTGTGTTCTTTTTCTAAACCACATGGATCCACTATAGTCATTGCACGTGTGTTCTTTTCATAAACCACATGGATCCACTAGATGTCATTGCATGTGTATTCTTTTCCTAAACCACATGGATCCACTATATGTCATTGCATGTGTGTTCTTTTCCTAAACCACATGGATCCACCAAATGTCATTGCATGTGTGTTCTTGTCGTAAACCATATAAATCCACTAGAGTCATTCCATGTGTGTTCTTTTCATAAACCACATGGATCCACTAGATGTCACTTCTTGTGTGTTCTTTTTATAAACCACGTGGATCCACTAGACATCATTGCACGTGTGTTCTTTTCATAAACCACATGGATCCACTATATGTCATTGCATGTGTGTTCTTTTCCTAAACCACATGGATCCACCAGATGTCATTGCATGTGTGTTCTTTTCCTAAACCACATGGATCCAGAAGAGTCATTTCTTGTGTGTTATTTTCAGAAACCACATGGATCCACTAGATGACATTGCATGTGTGTTCTTTTCATAAACCACATGGATCCACTAGATGTCATTCCATGTGTGTTCTTTTACTAAACCACATGGATCCACTAGAGTCATTCCATGTGTGTTCTTTTCATAAACCACATGGATCCACTAGTTGTCATTGCATGTGTGTTGTTTTCATAAACCACATGGTTCCACTAGATGTCATTGCATGTGTGTTCTTTCATAAACCACATGGATCCACTAGATGTCATTGCATGTTTGTTCTTTTCCTAAACCACATGGATCCACTAGATTCATTCAACATGTGTTCTTTTCATAAACCACATGGATCCACTAGATGTCATTGCATGTGTGTTCTTTTTACAAACCACATGGATCCAGTAGATGTCATTGCATGTCTGTTATTTTCCTAATCCACATGGATCCACTAGAGACATTGCATGTGTGTTCTTTTACTAAACCACATGTATCCACTAGATGTCATTGCATGTGTGTTCTTTTCTAAACCACATGGATCCACTATAGTTATTGCATGTGTGTTCTTTTCATAAACCACATGGATCCACTAGATGCCATTGCATGTGTGTTCTTTTCCTAAACCACCTGGATACACTAGATTTCATTGCATCTCGTGTTCTTTTCATAAACCACATGGATCCACTTAAGTTATTGCATCTGTGTTCTTTTCATAAACCAAATGGATCCAGTGGATGTTATTGCATGTGCCTTCTTTTCATAAACCACATGGATCCAGTAGATTTTATTGCATGTGTGTTGTTTTCCTAAACCACATGGATCCACTAGGTTTATTCCATGTGAGTTCTTTTCATAAACCACATGGATCCACTAGTTTCACATCCCAAGATTTTCCAAATCTTGTAATGTGAAAAATAAATGAACAAAACTATTTTTTTGTTGAAAATCAGAGTGAAAAGAAACTTTTGTTTCTAAAAGGAAGCTTAAAATCCCATCTTGAACAAACTTTGGTAAAAGTTAGAATTCAACAAAAATCCAAATCAAGGGAATTGCATTCCTCAATGAATGTATCTGGAATTTAAACACTTGGAAAGTAAATCCAAAATCCAAAACCCTAAGCCCTAATGGAAGGAAATCAATTTCCAAAGTATCACCAAATCTATGGATTTGATCCATACCAAAGTTGATCAACAAACTTTCTCAAAGGATCAAGAAAGACCTTAAAAGTTGGTTTCACTTAGTTTGGAACCATAAGCAAAATCTTAGAAGTATAATAAGAGAAGGAAATTGAAATTTCCAAAGCCTTTAAAACCCTTACCAAAAGCCCATACCCTTTGGTGAACAAATAATCCTAAAGGGATTTATAAAGATAAAACATTTATCAAAGGAAAATAAATTGTTTTGGAAACACTGTTTTAGATCTTTTAATAAAAGACTTTGGTTTCAAATGAAAAGATAAGCCAAATTAATTTTGGCCAAACTTTTGAAATAAAATATTTTGTTTTGATAAAATGAGTAAAGGTTTATTTAAATAAAATAAAGGATTTAAATATCCAATTTTATTTAAGTAAAATCTTTTCCCATTTTAAATGAACACCAAGTATTTTATTACTACTTTGAAATCTTTTATTAAAAGGTTTTGCTTTGATTAAAATGAGTAAAGGATTATTTAAATAAAATAATAAGGAGTTAAATATCCAATTTTATTTAAGTAAAGGCTTTCCCATTTTAATTAAACACCAAAACTTATTTATTTATTTAAATAAGTTTCCAAGTATTCTTTTATTTTTCAAATAAAACCTTCTGGTTTGGTTTTGAAAATAATTGGATTTCAAATGGAAATTTTATTAAATAAATCAAACCCTAATAACTAAAGATCCATTTTATTTAATTATTAAATGGATCCTAAAATAAATAAAATATTATTTTATTTTGAGATTTGGATTATGTTGATAAACAGAACCAAATTCAAAATACCAAGTTGAGTGTTTGTTTGAATGGTTTGAGTGTTTGAATAATTGTTTGAAAATTCAAAACAGAAAAAGAATTAGAAAAAGGAAAAATAAAGCAGACAGAAAAAAAATAGGAAAACAGGCCCAGCCCACTAAGGCCAGTCCAGCCCAGACTTCTCCCCTCCCCCGAAGCGTTACTTTTCTCACCGCCGAAACAGCCCATAGAGTCAATGACCGGTGGACCCCGTTCCCTCTCCTTTTCCCACTGACCAGAGGACCCCACCGACAGCTGTTCATCGTCCTCCCCGCGACCCTGTCTCCCCCAGACGACGCTGCCGTTGCTGTCCATGAATGCCGAGATCAATTCGCCTTAACGCCGCGTTAATTCCTCGTCGCGACCACGCCCTTTTAATCGCCTCGCTCTCTCCTCCGTTTTCCCTCCGACCCCTTCCCCAAGCTCGCCCCCAGGCCGCTCCATTTCCTCCTCGAACGCCCTCTGCTCCGGAAATGTCATAGCAATTCCGGCCAACTCCGACCACCCTCGCCTCTACTTCACGCGAGTGGACTCCTCTCGACCTCACGCATCTCCTAGTACTCCTAGTTCGCCTGGAGCACAGAACCCCGACTCAACAAGCCCCGAGCAGCGCCGTCTGCTCCAAGCTCGGCGACATCTCCCCGTAAACCTGACCTCCCTCTCATCCTCGTTGACCCGATGATGATCTACAAGCTCATACGAACCTAACGACACCTTCCGTTTGACCTAGGCGCCCCTATCCTTGCCTCCGCTGCCGACAAGTGAGCACCACCGTTTGCTTCCTCTCCGACGAGCCCCACCGGTAAGACCAGACCGCCCCTTCACTCCTCCTTCACGCTCGCATCACCGCTGTACCCTTGCGCGTCTTACAGTGCTTTCTGTTTGTCTTCTCGTGATCCACAGCGACGCCAATGACGACAACCCGAGAGCCCCGCCGCCGCAGCAACTCCAGCGAGCAATCAAGCTCACTCCAGTACGCCCCGCGATAGGAAGATACTACCTCGAGCTTCCCCACGTTCTTGCGAGCACGGTGAGCATGCCCTTTTTCTCTCTCGCCTCAGAAGGCCGCCACCGTCACCGATTGCTCTCATGGCCACCGCAGCGCCGCCCACTTTAGGTCGAGCCTGCCGCAGCCGTTCGATCCCGATCCATCGGTTACGATAGAATGACTAACCGCGAAGGGGTATGTCCCCTGTGCCATGAGATCTAACTTAATCTAACGTTCCACAGAGCCAATCCACCCCAAACCGGTACCGGCCAATCACTGCGCAACGCGTGGCACTAGATCTGTTTAAAAGAGATTTGAAAACAGAAACTTTTGCCATTTTCAAACCCTTGTATCTTTTGATCCACACGTCCAAAAATTTCAAATTTGATGTCGTTGGATTCAGCAAGACAAGCCCTAGCCAACCATGCCCTTAGTTTAGCAAATAGTATCTGTTAGCTTGTTTAACTTTGCAGATTCTTTTGTGTGCTTGCTAACATTAGAAAAATCATTTAAAAATGATTTTAAGGTTAAAACCTTTGCCAATTAGTTTGTTGTGACCTTACTGACCATAGGAACCAACCCATAGTTTGGAAAGTGATTTTGGAAAAGAATAGGATGGATTAATTAGTTTAGTCCATTTCTAGCTAACTAAAACTATTTGTTTTGTTTATGAAAATGCTTTCATAAAGAAAACTTTGGAGAAAATGTTTTGAACCAAACCCACTGACCCAAAACACCAAGTTTTGCAATAGCAACTCATTTGGTGAACCCTATAGGTTAATGCCTTAGTAAAAAATATTCCTACACCACATAAAATGACCCTTTGTTTTGAAAATGATTTTGAGGTGAAACCCCTTTTACAAATGACTTTGCCATTTTGGTAAATGACCAATTTGGAACTTACAAAGTTTAGAAGCCTAGTGGAGACCATCCTTACAATAGAACCAACCTTTGCATGCTCATGCATGACTTAGATGTACTCAAATGTCTATGACCCACTAGGAACCCCTTTTTCAAACAAAGCAAAGCTTGGAATGCTTTCATGCATTTCTTTGACTTTGTTGTTTTGTGTGTTGTTTGCTTGACTTTGGTTTGGAATGTGAATTGAATTGTGTTTGCTTGATTGACTTGTAGTGAAGTGTGAGACTAGCAAGATCAAGGAGTGAACCTATACCCTCTACCAAAAAGGCAAGTGATATCATCATGAATATTCCATTCCTATATTTTATATATGCATTAGTATTATTTTTCTAAGTATAGGACTTGCATGGATTTTTTTGCTAAGTATAAACTATGCTTTGGGAAAACCTATTAGGTGAAACTTTAGTGAAAATTACCTAAGTCAAGATTCCTATTACTATCATGCTTAGCCTAGCTACTAGAAAACAAGGGTGGTTTATATATTCACACTATGGAAAAATATTCTAAGTCTGAGGACTTGTGTTTTTATTTAACAAAAACACTAAGTTAATGAATCACCTGGGTGGAATGGAAGGAATGGTATATGTTGAGTGGTTCACAAGGCCATGGACTTGGCTTGTGTATCTCACTTGTGGATGGCCACCCAGGAAACAAAGAGATTTGAGATGTCAAATGTTGAGGAGCTTCAAGTGCAACCACTTGGCATTATGGGCTCTGCCATGATCTTAGGATGCTAGAACTTAGTCTCTTGGACAGAGGGTGGTAGATGGGATGATAGGTTGGAGCGCGTCCATTTGACTAAGGAAAGGCTCAAGGATCTTGTCTTGGGAAACCAAGTCTTGTGGGGAAAGTGCACCACCTCTGCAGAGTGTAAAACCTAAGTACTTAGCCATGTCCCTGGTAAAGGACAATTTGAGCATCAAGACATGGAAACTTCAAAAATCTCATCACTCCAATTTCTAAATAAAACTTGTGGGTGAACAAGGGTTAAAAGGATCTTCAGTCATTGATTGGTAGATGCCCTGTGTGGATCTGGAGTCTTTGATTGATAGATGCCTTGGGTGTTTTGTGCCAAGCAAAAACTTAGTGTTTTCAAAAGTTAAGGAAAAATCTATTTTGAGCAATGCAAGCCTCAACTCCACTTAGCCAAAATGCATATAGATGATAGACTCCACTATACTACCAAAGTATCACTTGCCAATACAATTCCAATGTATTGACCCTTGTGGCTGTAACTTGTAATGTTGCAGGTTTGATTGATTTTAGTGAAGAATGATTGATTGATTAGGATTACAAAGTCTACAACCAACATCTGCCTGTGGCACTTTGAAGATGAAGGACCCACGACTATAGTTATTCCGCTGCAATGTAATGTAATTAGCCAATGAGCTAAGTTTGATGTAATAAAACTATTTTATTCCTGGTTATGAAGTTGTATTTTGACCTTTGTTTCTTGATATTACATCTAAACTGTGGATGCTAGCTATTGATCCAGGGACTAGCATTGTAAACACAGGGGGCTCAATCTTATTAAAGGTTGGGGACCTTACAGATGGTATCAGAGCATTGTGTTGCCTGTAGGATTTGTAACCCTAGGATTGGACCAAAAACCCTTAGACAATAGGAGTTGTCTTATTCCAAAACTTATTTACAAAACAATCTTGTAAACTCTTTCCTCAACCATTTTGGTTTCAACTCTACTTCTCTTCTACTTCAAAACTTGATGGAAAAGCCTACCCCATGACCAAAGACTACACTATGTGCAAAGGACTTCTTCAACACTTTCAACTCTAATGACTTCAACTTCTTCAAGTGACTTCAACATCTTCATCGTGTTCACCAAAGACTTCCAACTTGGATATCATTAAAGACTACAAGTAAGACAAGAAATGTTACTCAAGACTTGAAGACTAAGGAAACACAACTGAGAAGAAACCATGAACACTTTTGAAGATTTGTGACCGAGACACAAGAATTCTCCAAGGATACAAAGATCTCAATCAAGAAGAATCAACCAAGAAGGATGGAAAGATCACAAGTGAATCATATAGATGGACCACCATATTTTAGTTAAGTCAAACCCACCAACTTATGTGGTGTAACAAAAAAAAATTATTTTGTTGCCTAAGTATGTGCTTGAAACTTGTTGTTTGAGTGGAATGTTTGTTTGTGATTGCTTGCACATTGCTTGTGTGAATTGTGATGTGTGTGATTAGAATTGACTTCTTAGAAAAACCTTTTGCCTATTCTAATCCCTATCCCACCCAAACAGATGACTTCTCCAAGAAACTCCAACATCAATGATGGTGACAACAACAACAACCAAGAGAGGCACATGAGAGAGCTCATAGCAACCCAACACCAGTTGAGCCAAGAGACAACTCAGCTTTTAGCCAACAACAATGGACTAGACCCAGCCATACAAAGGATTTTGAAACTTCAATCCCAACTGTTGCAAGGATTGGTTACTCAAGTGATCAACATGAGAGAAAACTTTTCCCAAGGAGCTAATGACAACAAGGATGACAAAGATGTTATTCTAGAAGGAACCCAAGTTAGCAATACTTGTGTAGTCAAGGATCATGCAACCAAGGAGCATGAAGATCAATGCCCCAAGAAGAGAGAAAGATCTCCCACTCATGAAGAGCATGAACTAGAAGAACTCCTAGCTTTGGAGAAACCCAAGAAGAAGAGGAAGAAATGCCCCAACCCAAACAAGAAGGATATTACTCAAGAGCAATGTTACACTTGCAAAGAGATGGGACACTATTACAATGAATGCCCAGAAAAGAAGAACCAAGGAAATAAGCAAGAGGCAATGATACTAAAGGAAAAGAAAGATATCATCCAACTGATATGTTACAATTGCAAGAACCCAGGACACTATGCAAGCAACTATCCAGAAAAGATGAAGAACAAGTTGAACAAGTCTATGGAGAAACTCAACCTTGGCCCATGAGTCAAGTATGGAAATAAAGGCCATTATGCAGAAGTTTTCCAAGATCCAAGCAAGCCAAGATGTAGTCTAGCTGGAAAATTTTAAGGGTGGTAGTACCCTAGATGCTTTTAAGCCAACTTGTAACCCTAGCCCCCCCAAATCTCGGGACGAGATTTATTTTAAGGGTGGTAGCCTGTCACATCCCAAGATTTTCCAAATCTTGTAATGTGAAAAATAAATGAACAAAAATAATTTTTTGTTGAAAATTAGAGTGAAAAGAAACTTTTGTTTCTAAAAGGAAGCTTAAAATCCCATCTTGAACAAACTTTGGTAAAAGTTAGAATTCAACAAAAATCCAAATCAAGGGAATTGCATTCCTCAATGAATGTATCTGGAATTTAAACACTTGGAAAGTAAATCCAAAATCCAAAACCCTAAGCCCTAATGGAAGGAAATCAATTTCCAAAGTATCTCCAAATCTATGGATTTGATCCATACCAAAGTTGATCAACAAACTTTCACAAAGGATCAAGAAAGACCTTAAAAGTTGGTTTCACTTAGTTTGGAACCATAAGCAAAATCTTAGAAGTATAATAAGAGAAGGAAATTGAAATTTCCAAAGCCTTTAAAACCCTTACCAAAAGCCCATACCCTTTGGTGAACAAATAATCCTAAAGGGATTTATAAAGATAAAACATTTATCAAAGGAAAATAAATTGTTTTGGAAACACTGTTTTAGATCTTTTAATAAAAGACTTTGGTTTCAAATGAAAAGATAAGCCAAATTAATTTTGGCCAAACTTTTGAAATAAAATATTTTGTTTTGATAAAATGAGTAAAGGTTTATTTAAATAAAATAAAGGATTTAATATCCAATTTTATTTAAGTAAAAGCTTTTCCCATTTTAAATGAACACCAAGTATTTTATTACTACTTTGAAATCTTTTATTAAAAGGTTTTGCTTTGATTAAAATGAGTAAAGGATTATTTAAGTAAAATAATAAGGATTTAAATATCCAATTTTATTTAAGTAAAGGCTTTACCATTTTAATTAAACACCAAAACTTATTTATTTATTTAAATAAGTTTCCAAGTATTCTTTTATTTTTCAAATAAAAACTTCTGGTTTGGTTTTGAAAATAATTGGATTTCAAATGGAAATTTTATTAAATAAATCAAACCCTAATAACTAAAGATCCATTTTATTTAATTATTAAATGGATCCTAAAATAAATAAAATATTATTTTATTTTGAGATTTGGATAATGTTGATAAACAGAACCAAATTCAAAATACCAAGTTGAGTGTTTGTTTGAATGGTTTGAGTGTTTGAATAATTGTTTGAAAATTCAAAACAGAAAAAGAATTAGAAAAAGGAAAAATAAAGCAGACAGAAAAAAAAAAAAGGAAAACAGGCCCAGCCCACTAAGGCCAGTCCAGCCCAGACTTCTCCCCTCCCCCGAAGCATTACTTTTCTCACCGCCGAAACAGCCCATAGAGTCAATGACCGGTGGACCCCGTTCCCTCTCCTTTTCCCATCGACGGAGGACCCCACCGACAGCTGTTCATCGTCCTCCCCGCGACCCTGTCTCCCCCAGACGACGCTGCCGTTGCTGTCCATGAATGCCGAGATCAATTCGCCTTAACGCCGCGTTAATTCCTCGTCCCGACCATGCCCTTTTAATCGCCTCGCTCTCTCCTCCGTTTTCCATCAGACCCCTTCCCCAAGCTCGCCCCCAGGCCGCTCCATTTCCTCCTCGAACGCCCTCTGCTCCGATGAGCTGTCACAGCAATTCCGGCCAACTCCGACCACCCCTCTGCCTCTACTTCACGTGAGTGGACTCCTCTCGACCTCACGCATCTCCTAGTACTCCTAGTTCGCCCGCGGGAGCACCAGAACCCCGACTCCAACAAGCCTCGAGCCATTGCTCGCTTCCAATCATGGGCGACATCTCCCAGAAACCTGACCTCCCCTCTCATCCTCGTTGACCCGATGATGATCTACAAGCTCATACGAACCTAACGACACCTTCCGTTTGACCTAGGGCGCCCCCTATCCTCGCCTCCGTCGTCGACAGTGAGCACCACCGTCTGCTTCCTCTCCGACGAGCCCCACTGGTAAGACCAGACCGCCCCTTCACTCCTCCTTCACGCTCGCATCACCGCTGTACCCTTGCGCGTCTTATAGTGCTTTCTGTTTGACTTCTCGTGATCCACAGCGACGCCAACGATGACAACCCGAGAGCCCCGCCGCCGCAGCAACTCCGGCGAGCAATCAAGCTCACTCCAGTACGCCCCGCGATAGGAAGATACTACCTCGAGCTTCCCCACGTTCTTGCGAGCACGGTGAGCATGCCCTTTTTCTCTCTCGCCTCAGAAGGCCGCCACCGTCACCGACCGATCGCTCCGCCGCCGCTAGCCACCGCAGCGCCGCCCACTTTAGGTCGAGCCTGCCGCAGCCGTTCGATCCCGATCCATCGGTTACGATAGAATGACTAACCGCGAAGGGGTATGTCCCCTGTGCCGTGCGATCTAACTTAATCTAACGTTCCACAGAGCCGATCCACCCCGAACCGGTACCGGCCAATCACAGCGCAACGCGTGGCACTAGATCTGTTTAAAAGAGATTTCAAAATAGAAACTTTTGCCATTTTCAAACCCTTGTATCTTTTGATCCACACGTCCAAAAATTTCAAATTTGATGTCGTTGGATTCAGCAAGACAAGCCCTAGCCAACCCTGCCCTTAGTTTAGCAAATAGTATCTGTTAGCTTGTTTAACTTTGCAGATTCTTTTGTGTGCTTGCTAACATTAGAAAAATCATTTAAAAATGATTTTAAGGTTAAAACCTTTGCCAATTAGTTTGTTGTGACCTTACTGACCATAGGAACCAACCCATAGTTTGGAAAGTGATTTTGGAAAAGAATAGGATGGATTAATTAGTTTAGTCCATTTCTAGCTAACTAAAACTATTTGTTTTGTTTATGAAAATGCTTTCATAAAGAAAACTTTGGAGAAAATGTTTTGAACCAAACCCACTGACTCAAAACACCAAGTTTTGCAATAGCAACTCATTTGGTGAACCCTATAGGTTAATGCCTTAGTAAAAAATATTCCTACACCACATAAAATGACCCTTTGTTTTGAAAATGATTTTGAGGTGAAACCCCTTTTACAAATGACTTTGCCATTTTGGTAAATGACCAATTTGGAACTTACAAAGTTTAGAAGCCTAGTGGAGACCATCCTTACAATAGAACCAACCTTTGCATGCTCATGCATGACTTAGATGTACTCAAATGTCTATGACCCACTAGGAACCCCTTTTTCAAACAAAGCAAAGCTTGGAATGCTTTCATGCATTTCTTTGACTTTGTTGTTTTGTGTTGTTTGCTTGACTTTGGTTTGGAATGTGAATTGAATTGTGTTTGCTTGATTGACTTGTAGTGAAGTGTGAGACTAGCAAGATCAAGGAGTGAACCTATACCCTCTACCAAAAAGGCAAGTGATATCATCATGAATATTCCATTCCTATATTTTATATATGCATTAGTATTATTTTTCTAAGTATAGGACTTGCATGGATTTTTTTGCTAAGTATAAACTATGCTTTGGGAAAACCTATTAGGTGAAACTTTAGTGAAAATTACCTAAGTCAAGATTCCTATTACTATCATGCTTAGCCTAGCTACTAGAAAACAAGGGTGGTTTATATATTCACACTATGGAAAAATATTCTAAGTTCGAGGACTTGTGTTTTTATTTAACAAAAACACTAAGTTAATGAATCACCTGGGTGGAATGGAAGGAATGGTATATGTTGAGTGGTTCACAAGGCCATGGACTTGGCTTGTGTATCTCACTTGTGGATGGCCACCCAGGAAACAAAGAGATTTGAGATGTCAAATGTTGAGGAGCTTCAAGTGCAACCACTTGGCATTATGGGCTCTGCCATGATCTTAGGATGCTAGAACTTAGTCTCTTGGACAGAGGGTGGTAGATGGGATGATAGGTTGGAGCGCGTCCATTTGACTAAGGAAAGGCTACTGAAGGATCTTGTCTTGGGAAACCAAGTCTTGTGGGGAAAGTGCACCACCTCTGCAGAGTGTAAAACCTAAGTACTTAGCCATGTCCCTGGTAAAGGACAATTTGAGCATCAAGACATGGAAACTTCAAAAATCTCATCACTCCAATTTCTAAATAAAACTTGTGGGTGAACAACGGTTAAAAGGATCTTCAGTCATTGATTGGTAGATGCCCTGTGTGGATCTGGAGTCTTTGATTGATAGATGCCTTGGGTGTTTTGTGCCAAGCAAAAACTTAGTGTTTTCAAAAGTTAAGGAAAAATCTATTTTGAGCAATGCAAGCCTCAACTCCACTTAGCCAAAATGCATATAGATGATAGACTCCACTATACTACCAAAGTATCACTTGCCAATACAATTCCAATGTATTGACCCTTGTGGCTGTAACTTGTAATGTTGCAGGTTTGATTGATTTTAGTGAAGAATGATTGATTGATTAGGATTACAAAGTCTACAACCAACATCTGCCTGTGGCACTTTGAAGATGAAGGACCCACGACTATAGTTATTCCACTGCAATGTAATGTAATTAGCCAATGAGCTAAGTTTGATGTAATAAAGCTATTTTATTCCTGGTTATAAAGTTGTATTTTGACCTTTGTTTCTTGATATTACATCTAAACTGTGGATGCTAGGTATTGATCCAGGGACTAGCATTGTAAACACAGGGGGCTCAATCTTATTAAAGGTTGGGGACCTAACAACTAGATGTCATTGCATGTGTGTTCTTTTCATAAACCACATGGATCCACTAGATTTCATTGCATGTGTGTTCTTTTCCTAAACCACATGGATCCAATAGATGTCATTGCATGTGTGTTCTTTTCCTAAACCACATGGATCCACTAGATGTCATTGCATGTGTGTTCTTTTCTAAACCACATGGATCCACTAGAGTTATTGCATGTGTGTTCTTTTCATAAACCACATGGATCCACTAGATGCCATTGCATGTGTGTTCTTTTCCTAAACCACATGGATACACTAGATTTCATTGCATCTCGTGTTCTTTTCATAAACCACATGGATCCACTTAAGTCATTGCATCTATGTTCTTTTCATAAACCAAATGGACCCACTAGATTTTATTGCATGTGCCTTCTTTTCATAAACCACATGGATCCACTAGATTTTATTGCATGTGTGTTGTTTTCCTAAACCACATGGATCCACTAGGTTTATTCCATGTGAGTTCTTTTCATAAACCACATGGATCCACTATATGTCATTTCATCTGTGTTCTTTTCATAAACCACATGGATCCACTAGATTTCATTGCATGTGTGTTCTTTTCCTAAACCACATGGATCCAATAGATGTCATTGCATGTGTGTTCTTTTCCTAAACCGCATGGATCCACTAGATGTCATTGCATGTGTATTCTTTTCTAAACCACATGGATGCACTAGAGTCATTCCATGTGTGTTCTTTTCATAAACCACATGGTTCCCCTAGTTGTCATTGCATGTGTGTTCTTTTCATAAACCACATGGTTCCACTAGATGTCATTGCATGTGTGTTATTTTCCTAAACCACATGGATCCAATAGAGTCATTGCATGTGAGTTCTTTTACTAAACCACACGGATCCACTACATGTCATTGCATGTGTGTTCTTTTTCTAAACCACATGGATCCAATATAGTCATTGCACGTGTGTTCTTTTCATAAACCACATGGATCCACTAGATGTCATTTCATGTGTATTCTTTTCCTAAACCACATGGATCCACTATATGTCATTGCATGTGTGTTCTTTTCATAAACCACGTGGATCCACTAGACATCATTGCATGTGTGTTCTTTTCATAAACCACGTGGATCCACTAGACATCATTGCATGTGTGTTCTTTTCATAAACCACGTGGATCCACTAGACATCATTGCATGTGTGTTCTTTTCATAAACCACATGGATCCACTATATGTCATTGCATGTGTGTTCTTTTCCTCAACCACATGGATCCACCAGATGTCATTGCATGTGTGTTCTTTTCCTAAACCACATGGATCCACTAGAGTCATTTCTTGTGTGTTATTTCAGAGACCACATGGATCCACTAGATGACATTGCATGTGTGTTCTTTTCATAAACCACATGGATCCACTAGTTGTCATTGCATGTGTGTTCTTTTCATAAACCACATGGTTCCACTAGATGTCATTGCATGTGTGTTCTTTCATAAACCACATGGATCCACTAGATGTCATTGCATGTTTGTTCTTTTCCTAAACCACATGGATCCACTAGATTCATTCAACATGTGTTCTTTTCATAAACCACATGGATCCACTAGATGTCATTGCATGTGTGTTATTTTTACAAACCACATGTATCCAGTAGATGTCATTGCATGTCTGTTATTTTCCTAATCCACATGGATCCACTAGAGACATTGCATGTGTGTTATTTTACTAAACCACATGTATCCACTAGATGTCATTGCATGTGTGTTCTTTTCTAAACCACATGGATCCACTAGAGTTATTGCATGTGTGTTCTTTTCATAAACCACATGGATCCACTAGATGCCATTGCATGTGTGTTCTTTTGCTAAACCACATGGATACACTAGATTTCATTGCATCTCGTGTTCTTTTCATAAACCACATGGATCCACTTAAGTCATTGCATCTGTGTTCTTTTCATAAACCAAATGGATCCAGTGGATGTTATTGCATGTGCCTTCTTTTCATAAACCACATGGATCCAGTAGATTTTATTGCATGTGTGTTGTTTTCCTAAACCACATGGATCCACTAGGTTTATTCCATGTGAGTTCTTTTCATAAACCACATGGATCCACTAGATGTCATTGCATGTGTGTTCTTTTCATAAATCACATGGATCCACTAGATTTCATTGCATGTGTGTTCTTTTCCAAAACCACATGGATCCAATAGATGTCATTGCATGTGTGTTCTTTTCCTAAACCACATGGTTCCACTAGATGTCATTGCATGTGTGTTCTTTTCATAAACCACATGGATCCACTAGATGTCATTGCATGTTTGTTCTTTTCCTAAACCACATGGATCCACTAGATTCATTCAACATGTGTTCTTTTCATAAACCACATGGATCCACTAGATGTCATTGCATGTGTGTTCTTTTTACAAACCACATGTATCCAGTAGATGTCATTGCATGTCTGTTATTTTCCTAATCCACATGGATCCACTAGAGACATTGCATGTGTGTTATTTTACTAAACCACATGTATCCACTAGATGTCATTGGATGTGTGTTCTTTTCTAAACCACATGGATCCACTAGAGTTATTGCATGTGTGTTCTTTTCATAAACCACATGGATCCACTAGATGCCATTGCATCTGTGTTCTTTTCCTAAACCACATGGATACACTAGATTTCATTGCATCTCGTGTTCTTTTCATAAACCACATGGATCCACTTAAGTCATTGCATCTGTGTTCTTTTCATAAACCAAATGGATCCAGTGGATGTTATTGCATGTGCCTTCTTTTCATAAACCACATGGATCCACTAGATTTTATTGCATGTGTGTTGTTTTCCTAAACCACATGGATCCACTAGGTTTATTCCATGTGAGTTCTTTTCATAAACCACATGGATCCACTAGATGTCATTGCATGTGTGTTATTTTCATGAATCACATGGATCCAATAGATTTCATTGCACGTGTGTTCTTTTCCAAAACCACATGGATCCAATAGATGTCATTGCATGTTTGTTCTTTTCCTAAACCACATGGTTCCACTAGATGTCATTGCATGTGTGTTCTTTTCATAAACCACATGGATCCACAAGATGTCATTGCATGTTTGTTATTTTCCTAAACCACATGGATCCACTAGATTCATTCAACATGTGTTCTTTTCATAAACCACATGGATCCACTAGATGTAATTGCATGTGTGTTCTTTTTACAAACCACATGTATCTAGTAGATGTCATTGCATGTCTGTTATTTTCCTAATCCACATGGATCCACTAGAGACATTGCATGTGTGTTCTTTTACTAAACCACATGTATCCACTAGATGTCATTGGATGTGTGTTCTTTTCTAAACCACATGGATCCACTAGAGTTATTGCATGTGTGTTCTTTGCATAAACCACATGGATCCACTAGATGCCATTGCATCTGTGTTCTTTTCCTAAACCACATGGATACACTAGATTTCATTGCATCTCGTGTTCTTTTCATAAACCACATGGATCCACTTAAGTCATTGCATCTGTGTTCTTTTCATAAACCAAATGGATCCAGTGGATGTTATTGCATGTGCCTTCTTTTCATAAACCACATGGATCCACTAGATTTTATTGCATGTGTGTTGTTTTCCTAAACCACATGGATCCACTAGGTTTATTCCATGTGAGTTCTTTTCATAAACCACATGGATCCACTAGATGTCATTGCATGTGTGTTATTTTCATAAATCACATGGATCCACTAGATTTCATTGCATGTGTGTTCTTTTCCAAAACCACATGGATCCAATAGATGTCATTGCATGTGTGTTCTTTTCCTAAACCACATGGTTCCACTAGATGTCATTGCATGTGTGTTCTTTTCATAAACCACATGGATCCACTAGATGTCATTGCATGTTTGTTCTTTTCCTAAACCACATGGATCCACTAGATTCATTCAACATGTGTTCTTTTCATAAACCACATGGATCCACTAGATGTCATTGCATGTGTGTTCTTTTTACAAACCACATGTATCCAGTAGATGTCATTGCATGTCTGTTATTTTCCTAAACCACATGGATCCACTAGAGACATTGCATGTGTGTTATTTTACTAAACCACATGTATCCACTAGATGTCATTGGATGTGTGTTCTTTTCTAAACCACATGGATCCACTAGAGTTATTGCATGTGTGTTCTTTTCATAAACCACATGGATCCACTAGATGCCATTGCATCTGTGTTCTTTTCCTAAACCACATGGATACACTAGATTTCATTGCATCTCGTGTTCTTTTCATAAACCACATGGATCCACTTAAGTCATTGCATCTGTGTTCTTTTCATAAACCAAATGGATCCAGTGGATGTTATTGCATGTGCCTTCTTTTCATAAACCACATGGATCCACTAGATTTTATTGCATGTGTGTTGTTTTCCTAAACCACATGGATCCACTAGGTTTATTCCATGTGAGTTCTTTTCATAAACCACATGGATCCACTAGATGTCATTGCATGTGTGTTATTTTCATAAATCACATGGATCCAATAGATTTCATTGCACGTGTGTTCTTTTCCAAAACCACATGGATCCAATAGATGTCATTGCATGTGTGTTCTTTTCCTAAACCACATGGTTCCACTAGATGTCATTGCATGTGTGTTCTTTTCATAAACCACATGTATCCACTAGATGTCATTGCATGTTTGTTCTTTTCCTAAACCACATGGATCCACTAGATTCATTCAACATGTGTTCTTTTCATAAACCACATGGATCCACTAGATGTCATTGCATGTGTGTTCTTTTTACAAACCGCATGTATCTAGTAGATGTCATTGCATGTCTGTTATTTTCCTAATCCACATGGATCCACTAGAGACATTGCATGTGTGTTCTTTTACTAAACCACATGTATCCACTAGATGTCATTGGATGTGTGTTCTTTTCTAAACCACATGGATCCACTAGAGTTATTGCATGTGTGTTCTTTGCATAAACCACATGGATCCACTAGATGCCATTGCATCTGTGTTCTTTTCCTAAACCACATGGATACACTAGATTTGATTGCATCTCGTGTTCTTTTCATAAACCACATGGATCCACTTAAGTCATTGCATCTGTGTTCTTTTCATAAACCAAATGGATCCAGTGGATGTTATTGCATGTGCCTTCTTTTCATAAACCACATGGATCCACTAGATTTTATTGCATGTGTGTTGTTTTCCTAAACCACATGGATCCACTAGGTTTATTCCATGTGAGTTCTTTTCATAAACCACATGGATCCACTAGATGTCATTGCATGTGTGTACTTTTCATAAACCACATGGATCCACTAGATGTCATTGCATGTGTGTTCTTTTCCTAAACCACATGGATCCACTAGATGTCATTCAACATGTGTTCTTTTCATAAACCACACGGATCCACTAGATGTCATTGCATGTGTGTTCTTTTTACAAACCACATGTATCTAGTAGATGTCATTGCATGTCTGTTATTTTCCTAATCCACATGGATCCACTAGAGACATTGCATGTGTGTTCTTTTACTAAACCACATGTATCCACTAGATGTGATTGGATGTGTGTTCTTTTCTAAACCACATGGATCCACTAGAGTTATTGCATGTGTGTTCTTTTCATAAACCACATGGATCCACTAGATGCCATTGCATCTGTGCTCTTTTCCTAAACCACATGGATACACTAGATTTCATTGCATCTCGTGTTCTTTTCATAAACCACATGGATCCACTTAAGTCATTGCATCTGTGTTCTTTTCATAAACCAAATGGATCCAGCGGATGTTATTGCATGTGCCTTCTTTTCATAAACCACATGGATCCACTAGATTTTATTGCATGTGTGTTGTTTTCCTAAACCACATGGATCCACTAGGTTTATTCCATGTGAGTTCTTTTCATAAACCA
The DNA here is from genome assembly GCA_023614405.1 of Avena insularis. Taxonomy (NCBI): domain Eukaryota; kingdom Viridiplantae; phylum Streptophyta; class Magnoliopsida; order Poales; family Poaceae; genus Avena; species Avena insularis. The sequence continues at coordinate 383,080,569 of CM042688.1, forward strand.
CATGGATCCACTAGATGTCATTGCATGTGTGTACTTTTCATAAACCACATGGATCCACTAGATGTCATTGCATGTGTGTTCTTTTCCTTAACCACATGGATCCACTAGATGTCATTGCATGTTTGATTTTTCCTAGACCACATGGATCCACTAGATGTCATTGCATGTGTGTTTGTTTCATAAACCACATGGTTCCACTAGATGTCATTGCATGTGTGTTCTTTTACTAAACCACATGTATCCACTAGATGTGATTGGATGTGTGTTCTTTTCTAAACCACATGGATCCACTAGAGTTATTGCATGTGTGTTCTTTTCATAAACCACATGGATCCACTAGATGCCATTGCATCTGTGCTCTTTTCCTAAACCACATGGATACACTAGATTTCATTGCATCTCGTGTTCTTTTCATAAACCACATGGATCCACTTAAGTCATTGCATCTGTGTTCTTTTCATAAACCAAATGGATCCAGTGGATGTTATTGCATGTGCCTTCTTTTCATAAACCACATGGATCCACTAGATTTTATTGCATGTGTGTTGTTTTCCTAAACCACATGGATCCACTAGGTTTATTCCATGTGAGTTCTTTTCATAAACCACATGGATCCACTAGATGTCATTGCATGTGTGTTATTTTCATAAATCACATGGATCCAATAGATTTCATTGCACGTGTGTTCTTTTCCAAAACCACATGGATCCAATAGATGTCATTGCATGTGTGTTCTTTTCCTAAACCACATGGTTCCACTAGATGTCATTGCATGTGTGTTCTTTTCATAAACCACATGTATCCACTAGATGTCATTGCATGTTTGTTCTTTTCCTAAACCACATGGATCCACTAGATTCATTCAACATGTGTTCTTTTCATAAACCACATGAATCCACTAGATGTCATTGCATGTGTGTTCTTTTTACAAACCGCATGTATCTAGTAGATGTCATTGCATGTCTGTTATTTTCCTAATCCACATGGATCCACTAGAGACATTGCATGTGTGTTCTTTTACTAAACCACATGTATCCACTAGATGTCATTGGATGTGTGTTCTTTTCTAAACCACATGGATCCACTAGAGTTATTGCATGTGTGTTCTTTGCATAAACCACATGGATCCACTAGATGCCATTGCATCTGTGTTCTTTTCCTAAACCACATGGATACACTAGATTTCATTGCATCTCGTGTTCTTTTCATAAACCACATGGATCCACTTAAGTCATTGCATCTGTGTTCTTTTCATAAACCAAATGGATCCAGTGGATGTTATTGCATGTGCCTTCTTTTCATAAACCACATGGATCCACTAGATTTTATTGCATGTGTGTTGTTTTCCTAAACCACATGGATCCACTAGGTTTATTCCATGTGAGTTCTTTCATAAACCACATGGATCCACTAGATGTCATTGCATGTGTGTACTTTTCATAAACCACATGGATCCACTAGATGTCATTGCATGTGTGTTCTTTTCCTAAACCACATGGATCCACTAGATGTCATTCAACATGTGTTCTTTTCATAAACCACACGGATCCACTAGATGTCATTGCATGTGTGTTCTTTTTACAAACCACATGTATCCAGTAGATGTCATTGCATGTCTGTTATTTTCCTAATCCACATGGATCCACTAGAGACATTGCATGTGTGTTCTTTTACTAAACCACATGTATCCACTAGATGTGATTGGATGTGTGTTCTTTTCTAAACCACATGGATCCACTAGAGTTATTGCATGTGTGTTCTTTTCATAAACCACATGGATCCACTAGATGCCATTGCATCTGTGCTCTTTTCCTAAACCACATGGATACACTAGATTTCATTGCATCTCGTGTTCTTTTCATAAACCACATGGATCCACTTAAGTCATTGCATCTGTGTTCTTTTCATAAACCAAATGGATCCAGCGGATGTTATTGCATGTGCCTTCTTTTCATAAACCACATGGATCCACTAGATTTTATTGCATGTGTGTTGTTTTCCTAAACCACATGGATCCACTAGGTTTATTCCATGTGAGTTCTTTTCATAAACCACATGGATCCACTAGATGTCATTGCATGTGTGTACTTTTCATAAACCACATGGATCCACTAGATGTCATTGCATGTGTGTTCTTTTCCTTAACCACATGGATCCACTAGATGTCATTGCATGTTTGATTTTTCCTAGACCACATGGATCCACTAGATGTCATTGCATGTGTGTTTGTTTCATAAACCACATGGTTCCACTAGATGTCATGCATGTGTGTTCTTTTCCTAAACCACATGGATACACTAGATTTCATTGCATCTCGTGTTCTTTTCATAAACCACATGGATCCACTTAAGTCATTGCATCTTTGTTCTTTTCATAAACCAAATGGATCCACTGGATTTTATTGCATGTGTCTTCTTTTTATAAACCACATGGATCCACTAGATTCTATTGCATGTGTGTTGTTTTCTAAACCACATGGATCCACTAGGTTTATTCCATGTGAGTTCTTTTCATAAACCACATGGATCCACTAGATGTCATTGCATGTGTGTTCTTTTCATAAACCACATGGATCCACTAGATTTCGTTGCATGTGTGTTCTTTTCCTAAACCACATGGATCCAATAGATGTCATTGCATGTGTGTTCTTTTCCTAAACCACATGGATCCACTAGATGTCATTGCATGTGCGTCTTTTTCATAAACCACATGGTTCCACTAGATGTCATGCATGTGTGTTCTTGTCCTAAACCACATGGATCCACTAGAGTCATTCCATGTGTGTTCTTTTCATAAACCACATGGATCCACTAGATTCATTCAACGTGTGTTCTTTTCATAAACCACATGGATCCACTAGACGTCATTGCATGTGTGTTCTTTTCACAAACCACATGGATCCACTAGATGTCATTGCATGTGTGTTATTTTCCTAAACCACATGGATCCAATAGAGTCATTGCATGTGAGTTCTTTTACTAAACCACACGGATCCACTACATGTCATTGCATGTGTGTTCTTTTTCTAAACCACATGGATCCACTATAGTCATTGCACGTGTGTTGTTTTCATAAACCACATGGATCCACTAGATGTCATTGCATGTGTATTCTTTTCCTAAACCACATGGATCCACTATATGTCATTGCATGTGTGTTCTTTTCCTAAACCACATGGATCCACCAAATGTCATTGCATGTGTGTTCTTGTCCTAAACCATATAAATCCACTAGAGTCATTCCATGTGTGTTCTTTTCATAAACCACATGGATCCACTAGATGTCACTTCTTGTGTGTTCTTTTTATAAACCACGTGGATCCACTAGACATCATTGCACGTGTGTTCTTTTCATAAACCACATGGATCCACTATATGTCATTGCATGTGTGTTCTTTTCCTAAACCACATGGATCCACCAGATGTCATTGCATGTGTGTTCTTTTCCTAAACCACATGGATCCACAAGAGTCATTTCTTGTGTTTTATTTTCAGAAACCACATGGATCCACTAGATGACATTGCATGTGTGTTCTTTTTATAAACCACATGGATCCACTAGATGTCATTGCATGTGTGTTCTTTTACTAAACCACATGGATCCACTAGTGTCATTCCATGTGTGTTCTTTTCATAAACCACATGGATCCACTAGTTGTCATTGCATGTGTGTTGTTTTCATAAACCACATGGTTCCACTAGATGTCATTGCATGTGTGTTCTTTCATAAACCACATGGATCCACTAGATGTCATTGCATGTTTGTTCTTTTCCTAAACCACATGGATCCACTAGATTCATTCAACATGTGTTCTTTTCATAAACCACATGGATCCACTAGATGTCATTGCATGTGTGTTCTTTTTACAAACCACATGGATCCACTATAGTTATTGCATGTGTGTTCTTTTCATAAACCACATGGATCCACTAGATGCCATTGCATGTGTGTTCTTTTCCTAAACCACGTGGATACACTAGATTTCATTGCATCTCGTGTTCTTTTCATAAACCACATGGATCCACTTAAGTCATTGCATCTGTGTTCTTTTCATAAACCAAATGGATTGAGTGGATGTTATTGCATGTGCCTTCTTTTCATAAACCACATGGATCCACTAGATTTTATTGCATGTGTGTTGTTTTCCTAAACCACATGGATCCACTAGGTTTATTCCATGGGAGTTCTTTTCATAAACACATGGATCCACTAGATGTCATTGCATGTGTGTTCTTTTCATAAACCACATGGATCCACTAGATGTCATTGCATGTGTGTTCTTTTCCTAAACCACATGGACCCACTAGATGTCATTGCATGTTTGTTTTTTCCTAAACCACATGGATCCACTAGATGTCATTGCATGTGTGTTCGTTTCATAAACCACATGGTTCCACTAGATGTCATGCATGTGTGTTATTTTCCTAAACCACATGGATCCACTGGAGTCATTCCGTGTGTGTTCTTTTCATTAACCACATGGATCCAATAGATGTCATTACACGCGTGTTCTTTTAATAAACCACATGGATCCATTAGATTTCATTGCATGTGTGTTATTTTCATAAACCGCATGGATCCACTAGAATTCATTGCATGTGTGTTCTTTTCTTAAACCACATGGATCCACTAGATATCATGACATGTCTGTTCTTTTCCTAAACCACATGGATCCACTAGAGTCATTCTATGTGTGTTCTTTTCCTAAACCACATGGATCCACCAGAGGTCATTGCATGTATGTTCTTTTCCTAAACCACATGGATCCACTAGAGTCATTTCTTGTGTGTTCTTTTCATCAACCACATGGATCCACTAGATGTCATTGTATGTGTGTTCTTTTCATAAACCACATGGATCCACTATATGTCATTGCATTTGTGTTCTTTTCCTAAACCACATGGATCCACTAGATGTCATTGCATGTTTGTTCTTTTCCTAAACCACATGGATCCACTAGATGTCATTGCATGTGTGTTCTTTTCCTAAACCACATGGATCCACTAGAGTCATTCCATGTGTGTTCTTTTCATAAACCACATGGATCCACTAGATGTCATTGCATGTGTGTTCTTTTCATAAACCACACGGTTCCACTAGATGTCATGCATGTGTGTTCTTTTATTAAACCACATGGATCCACTAGAGTCATTCCATGTGTGTTATTTTCATAAACCACATGGATCCACTAGATGTCATTGCATGTATGTTCTTTTCATAAACCGCATGGATCCACTATATTTCATTGCATGTGTGTTATTTTCATAAACCACATGGATCCACTATATGTAATTTCATGTGTGTTCTTTCATAAACCACATGGATCCACTAGATGTCATTGCATGTTTGTTCTTTTCCTAAACTACATGGATCCACTAGATTCATTCAACTTGTGTTCTTTTGATAAACAAGATGGATCCACTAGATGTCATTGCATGCGTGTTCTTTTCACAAACCACATGGATCCACTAGATGTCATTGCATGTCTGTTATTTTCCTAAACCACATGTATCCAATAGAGTCATTGCATGTGAATTCTTTTACTAAACCACACGGATCCACTACATGTCATTGCATGTGTGTTCTTTTTCTAAACCACATGGATCCACTATAGTCATTGCACACGTGTTCTTTTCATAAACCACATGGATCCACTAGATGTCATTGCATGTGTATTCTTTTCCTAAACCACATGGATCCACTATATGTCAATGCATGTGTGTTCTTTTCCTAAACCACATGGATCCACCAAATGTCATTGCATGTGTGTCTTTTCCTAAACCATATAGATCCACTAGAGTCATTCCAGGTGTGTCCTTTTCATAAACCACATGGATCCACTAGATGTCATTGCTTGTGTGTTCTTTTTATAAACCACATGGATCCACTAGACGCCATTACACGCGTGTTCTTTTAATAAACCACATGGATCCACTAGATGTCATTGCATGTGTGTTATTTTCATAAACCGCATGGATCCACTAGAATTCATTGCATGTGTGTTCTTTTCATAAACCCCATGGATCCACTAGATGTCATTGCATGTTTGTTATTTTCCTAAATAACATGGATCCACTAGAGTCATTTCTTGTGTGTTCTTTTCATAAACCACATGGATCCACTAGATGTCATTGCATGTGTGTTCTTTTCATAAACCACATGGTTCCACTAGATGTCATGCATGTGTGTTCTTTTATTAAACCACATGGTTCCACTAGAGTCATTCCATGTGTGTTATTTTCATAAACCACATGGAACCACTAGATGTCATTGCATGTATGTTCTTTTCATAAACCGAATGGATCCACTATATGTCATTGCATGTGTGTTATTTTCATAAACCACATGGATCCACTATATGTAATTTCATGTGTGTTCTTTCATAAACCACATGGATCCACTAGATGTCATTGCATGTTTGTTCTTTTCCTAAACCACATGGATCCACTAGATTCATTCAACGTGTGTTCTTTTGATAAACCACATGGATCCACTAGATGTCATTGCATGTGTGTTCTTTTCACAAACCACATGGATCCACTAGATGTCATTGCATGTCTGTTATTTTCCTAAACCACATGGATCCAATAGAGTCATTGCATGTGAATTCTTTTACTAAACCACACGGATCCACTACATGTCATTGCATGTGTGTTCTTTTTCTAAACCACATGGATCCACTATAGTCATTGCACACGTGTTCTTTTCATAAACCACATGGATCCACTAGATGTCATTGCATGTGTATTCTTTTCCTAAACCACATGGATCCACTATATGTCAATGCATGTGTGTTCTTTTCCTAAACCACATGGATCCACCAAATGTCATTGCATGTGTGTCTTTTCCTAAACCATATAGATCCACTAGAGTCATTCCAGGTGTGTCCTTTTCATAAACCACATGGATCCACTAGATGTCATTGCTTGTGTGTTCTTTTTATAAACCACATGGATCCACTAGACGCCATTACACGCGTGTTCTTTTAATAAACCACATGGATCCACTAGATGTCATTGCATGTGTGTTATTTTCATAAACCGCATGGATCCACTAGAATTCATTGTATGTGTGTTCTTTTCATAAACCCCATGGATCCACTAGATGTCATTGCATGTTTGTTATTTTCCTAAATAACATGGATCCACTAGAGTCATTTCTTGTGTGTTCTTTTCATAAACCACATGGATCAACTAGATGTCATTGCATGTGTGTTCTTTTCATAAACCACATGGTTCCACTAGATGTCATGCATGTGTGTTCTTTTATTAAACCACATGGTTCCACTAGAGTCATTCCATGTGTGTTATTTTCATAAACCACATGGAACCACTAGATGTAATTGCATGTATGTTCTTTTCATAAACCGAATGGATCCACTATATGTCATTGCATGTGTGTTATTTTCATAAACCACATGGATCCACTATATGTAATTTCATGTGTGTTCTTTCATAAACCACATGGATCCACTAGATGTCATTGCATGTTTGTTCTTTTCCTAAACCACATGGATCCACTAGATTCATTCAACGTGTGTTCTTTTGATAAACCACATGGATCCACTAGATGTCATTGCATGTGTGTTCTTTTCACAAACCACATGGATCCACTAGATGTCATTGCATGTCTGTTATTTTCCTAAACCACATGGATCCAATAGAGTCATTGAATGTGAATTCTTTTACTAAACCACACGGATCCACTACATGTCATTGCATGTGTGTTATTTTTCTAAACCACATGGATCCACTATAGTCATTGCACACGTGTTCTTTTCATAAACCACATGGATCCACTAGATGTCATTGCATGTTTATTCTTTTCCTAAACCACATGGATCCACTATATGTCAATGCATGTGTGTTCTTTTCCTAAACCACATGGATACACAAGATGTCATTGCATGTGTGTTCTTTTCCTAAACCACATAGATCCACTAGAGTCATTCCAGGTGTGTTCTTTTCATAAACCACATGGATCCACTAGATGTCATTGCTTGTGTGTTCTTTTTATAAACCACATGGATCCACTAGACATCATTGCATGTGTGTTCTTTTCATAAACCACATGGATCCACTAGATGTCATTGCATGTGTGTTCTTTTCCTAAACCACATGGATCCACCAGATGACTTTGCATGTGTGTTCTTTTCGTAAACCACATGGATCCACTAGAGTCATTTCTTGTGGTATCTTTTCAGAAACCACATGGATCCACTAGAGTCATTTCTTGTGGTATCTTTTCAGAAACCACATGGATCCACTAGATGTCATTGCATGTGTGTTCTTTTCATAAACCACATGGATCCACTAGATGTCATTGCATGTGTGTTCTTTTCCTAAACCACATGGATCCACTAGAGTCATTCCATGTGTGTTCTTTTCATAAACCACATGGATCCACTAGTTGTCATTGCATGTGTGTTCTTTTCATAAACCACATGGTTCAACTAGATATCATTGCATGTGTGTTCTTTCATAAACCACATGGATCCACTAGATGTCATTGCATGTTTGTTCTTTTCCTAAACCACATGGATCCACTATATGTAATTTCATGTGTGTTCTTTCATAAACCACATGGATCCACTAGATGTCATTGCATGTTTGTTCTTTTCCTAAACCACATGGATCCACTAGATTCATTCAACGTGTGTTCTTTTGATAAACCACATGGATCCACTAGATGTCATTGCATGTGTGTTCTTTTCACAAACCACATGGATCCACTAGATGTCATTGCATGTCTGTTATTTTCCTAAACCACATGGATCCAATAGAGTCATTGCATGTGAATTCTTTTACTAAACCACACGGATCCACTACATGTCATTGCATGTGTGTTATTTTTCTAAACCACATGGATCCACTATAGTCATTGCACACGTGTTCTTTTCATAAACCACATGGATCCACTAGATGTCATTGCATGTTTATTCTTTTCCTAAACCACATGGATCCACTATATGTCAATGCATGTGTGTTCTTTTCCTAAACCACATGGATACACAAGATGTCATTGCATGTGTGTTCTTTTCCTAAACCACATAGATCCACTAGAGTCATTCCAGGTGTGTTCTTTTCATAAACCACATGGATCCACTAGATGTCATTGCTTGTGTGTTCTTTTTATAAACCACATGGATCCACTAGACATCATTGCATGTGTGTTCTTTTCATAAACCACATGGATCCACTAGATGTCATTGCATGTGTGTTCTTTTCCTAAACCACATGGATCCACCAGATGACTTTGCATGTGTGTTCTTTTCGTAAACCACATGGATCCACTAGAGTCATTTCTTGTGGTATCTTTTCAGAAACCACATGGATCCACTAGAGTCATTTCTTGTGGTATCTTTTCAGAAACCACATGGATCCACTAGATGTCATTGCATGTGTGTTCTTTTCATAAACCACATGGATCCACTAGATGTCATTGCATGTGTGTTCTTTTCCTAAACCACATGGATCCACTAGAGTCATTCCATGTGTGTTCTTTTCATAAACCACATGAATCCACTAGTTGTCATTGCATGTGTGTTCTTTTCATAAACCACATGGTTCAACTAGATATCATTGCATGTGTGTTCTTTCATAAACCACATGGATCCAGTAGATGTCATTGCATGTTTGTTCTTTTCCTAAACCACATGGATCCACTAGATTCATTCAATGTGTGTTCTTTTCATAAACCACATGGATCCACTATATGTCATTGGATGTGTTCTTTTTACAAACCACATGGATCCAGTAGATGTCATTGCATGTCTGTTATTTTCCTAATCCACATGGATCCACTAGAGACATTGCATGTGTGTTCTTTTACTAAACCACATGTATCCACTAGATGTCATTGCATGTGTGTTCTTTTCTAAACCACATGGATCCACTAGAGTCATTGCATGTGTGTTCTTTTCATAAACCACATGGATCCACTAGATGCCATTTCATGTGTGTTCATTTCCTAAACCACATGGATCCACTAGATGTCATTCCATGTGTGTTCTTTTCCTAAACCACATGGATCCACTAGAAGTAATTGCATGTGTGTTAATTTCCTAAACCACATGGATACACTAGATTTCATTGCATCTGGTGTTCTTTTCAGAAACCACATGGATCCACTTAAGTCATTGCATCTGTGTTCTTTTCATAAACCAAATGGATCCACTGGATGTGATTGCATGTGTGTTCTTTTTCTAAACCACATGGATCCACTAGAGTCATTGCATGTGCATTATTTTCATAAACCACATGGATCCACTAGATGTCATTGCATGTGTGTTCTTTTCCTAAACCACATGGATCCACTAGAGTCATTCCGTGTGTGTTCTTTCTGTTAACCACATGGATCCAATAGATGTCATTACACGCGTATTCTTTTAATAAACCTCATGGATCCACTAGATGTCATTGCATGTGTGTTATTTTCATAAACCGCATGGATCCACTAGAATTCATTGCATGTGTGTTCTTTTCATAAACCACGTGGATCCACTAGATGTCATTGCATGTGTGTTCTTTTCCTTAACCACATGGATCCACTAGAGTCATTCCATGTGGGTTCTTTTCATAAAGCACATGGATCCACTAGATGTCATTACATGTGTGTTCTTTTCATAAACCACATGGATCCAGTAGATGTCATTGCTTGTGTGTTCTTTTCATAAACCACATGGTTCCACTAGATGTCATTGCATGTTTGTTCTTTTGCTAAACCACATGGATCCTCTAGATTCATTCAACGTGTGTTCGTTTGATAAACCACATGCATCCACTAGATGTCATTGCATGTGTGTTCTTTTCCTAAACCACATGGATCCACTAGATTCATTCAACGTGTGTTCTTTTGATAAACCACATGGATCCACAAAATGTCATTGCATGTGTGTTCTTTTCCTAAACCACATGGATCCACATGAGGTCATTGCATGTGTGTTCTTTTCCTAAACCACATGGATCCACTAGAGTCAGGTCTTGTGTGTTCTTTTCATAAACCACATGGATCCACTAGATGTCATTGTATGTGTGTTCTTTTCATAAACCACATGGATCCACTAGATGTCATTGCATGTGTGTTCTTTTCCTAAACCACATGGATCCACTAGATGTCATTGCATGTGTGTTCTTTTCCTAAAGCACATAGATCCACTAGAGTCATTCCATGTGTGTTCTTTTCATAAACCACATGGATCCACTAGATGTCATTGCATGTGTGTTCTTTTCATAAACCACATGGTTCAACTAGATATCATTGCATGTGTGTTCTTTCATAAACCACATGGATCCACTAGATGTCATTGCATGTTTGTTCTTTTCCTAAACCACATGGATCCACTATATGTAATTTCATGTGTGTTCTTTCATAAACCACATGGATCCACTAGATGTCATTGCATGTTTGTTCTTTTCCTAAACCACATGGATCCACTAGATTCATTCAACGTGTGTTCTTTTGATAAACCACATGGATCCACTAGATGTCATTGCATGTGTGTTCTTTTCACAAACCACATGGATCCACTAGATGTCATTGCATGTCTGTTATTTTCCTAAACCACATGGATCCAATAGAGTCATTGCATGTGAATTCTTTACTAAACCACACGGATCCACTACATGTCATTGCATGTGTGTTATTTTCTAAACCACATGGATCCACTATAGTCATTGCACGTGTTCTTTTCATAAACCACATGGATCCACTAGATGTCATTGCATGTTTATTCTTTTCCTAAACCACATGGATCCACTATATGTCAATGCATGTGTGTTCTTTTCCTAAACCACATGGATACACAAGATGTCATTGCATGTGTGTTCTTTTCCTAAACCACATAGATCCACTAGAGTAATTCCGTGTGTTCTTTTCATAAACCACATGGATCCACTAGATGTCATTGCTTGTGTGTTCTTTTATAAACCACATGGATCCACTAGACATCATTGCATGTGTGTTCTTTTCATAAACCACATGGATCCACTAGATGTCATTGCATGTGTGTTCTTTTCCTAAACCACATGGATCCACCAGATGACTTTGCATGTGTGTTCTTTTCGTAAACCACATGGATCCACTAGAGTCATTTCTTGTGGTATCTTTTCAGAAACCACATGGATCCACTAGAGTCATTTCTTGTGGTATCTTTTCAGAAACCACATGGATCCACTAGATGTCATTGCATGTGTGTTCTTTTCATAAACCACATGGATCCACTAGATGTCATTGCATGTGTGTTCTTTTCCTAAACCACATGGATCCACTAGAGTCATTCCATGTGTGCTTTTTCATAAACCACATGGATCCACTAGTTGTCATTGCATGTGTTCTTTTCATAAACCACATGGTTCAACTAGATATCATTGCATGTGTGTTCTTTCATAAACCACATGGATCCACTAGATGTCATTGCATGTTTGTTCTTTTCCTAAACCACATGGATCCACTAGATTCATTCAATGTGTGTTCTTTTCATAAACCACATGGATCCACTATATGTCATTGGATGTGTGTTCTTTTTACAAACCACATGGATCCAGTAGATGTCATTGCATGTCTGTTATTTTCCTAATCCACATGGATCCACTAGAGACATTGCATGTGTGTTCTTTTACTAAACCACATGTATCCACTAGATGTCATTGCATGTGTGTTCTTTTCTAAACCACATGGATCCACTAGAGTCATTGCATGTGTGTTCTTTTCATAAACCACATGGATCCACTAGATGCCATTTCATGTGTGTTCATTTCCTAAACCACATGGATCCACTAGATGTCATTCCATGTGTGTTCTTTTCCTAAACCACATGGATCCACTAGAAGTAATTGCATGTGTGTTAATTTCCTAAACCACATGGATACACTAGATTTCATTGCATCTGGTGTTCTTTTCAGAAACCACATGGATCCACTTAAGTCATTGCATCTGTGTTCTTTTCATAAACCAAATGGATCCACTGGATGTGATTGCATGTGTGTTCTTTTTCTAAACCACATGGATCCACTAGAGTCATTGCATGTGCATTATTTTCATAAACCACATGGATCCACTAGATGTCATTGCATGTGTGTTCTTTTCCTAAACCACATGGATCCACTAGAGTCATTCCGTGTGTGTTCTTTTTGTTAACCACATGGATCCAATAGATGTCATTACACGCGTATTCTTTTAATAAACCTCATGGATCCACTAGATGTCATTGCATGTGTGTTATTTTCATAAACCGCATGGATCCACTAGAATTCATTGCATGTGTGTTCTTTTCATAAACCACGTGGATCCACTAGATGTCATTGCATGTGTGTTCTTTTCCTAAACCACATGGATCCACTAGAGTCATTGCATGTGTGTTCTTTTCAAAAACCACATGGATCCACTAGATGTCATTTCATGTGTGTACTGTTCAAAAACCACATGGATCCACTAGATGTCATTGTATGTGTTCTTTTCATAAACCACATGGATCCACTAGATGTCATTGCATGTGTTCTTTTCCTAAACCACATGGATCCACTAGATGTCATTGCATGTCTGTTCTTTTCCTAAAGCACATAGATCCACTAGAGTCATTCCATGTGTGTTCTTTTCATAAACCACATGGATCCACTAGATGTCATTGCATGTGTGTTCTTTTCATAAACCACATGGTTCAACTAGATATCATTGCATGTGTGTTCTTTCATAAACCACATGGATCCACTAGATGTCATTGCATGTTTGTTCTTTTCCTAAACCACATGGATCCACTATATGAAATTTCATGAGTTTACTGTCATAAACCACAAGGATCCACTAGATGTCATTGCATGTTTGTTCTTTTCCTAAACCACATGGATCCACTAGATTCATTCAACGTGTGTTCTTTTGATAAACCACATGGATCCACTAGATGTCATTGCATGTGTGTTCTTTTCACAAACCACATGGATCCACTAGATGTCATTGCATGTCTGTTATTTTCCTAAACCACATGGATCCAATAGAGTCATTGCATGTGAATTCTTTTACTAAACCACACGGATCCACTACATGTCATTGCATGTGTGTTATTTTTCTAAACCACATGGATCCACTATAGTCATTGCACACGTGTTCTTTTCATAAACCACATGGATCCACTAGATGTCATTGCATGTTTATTCTTTTCCTAAACCACATGGATCCACTATATGTCAATGCATGTGTGTTCTTTTCCTAAACCACATGGATACACAAGATGTCATTGCATGTGTGTTCTTTCCTAAACCACATAGATCCACTAGAGTCATTCCAGTGTGTTCTTTTGATAAACCACATGGATCCACTAGATGTCATTGCTTGTGTGTTCTTTTTATAAACCACATGGATCCACTAGACATCATTGCATGTGTGTTCTTTTCATAAACCACATGGATCCACTAGATGTCATTGCATGTGTGTTCTTTTCCTAAACCACATGGATCCACAGATGACTTTGCATGTGTGTTCTTTTCGTAAACCACATGGATCCACTAGAGTCATTTCTTGTGGTATCTTTTCAGAAACCACATGGATCCACTAGAGTCATTTCTTGTGGTATCTTTTCAGAAACCACATGGATCCACTAGATGTCATTGCATGTGTGTTCTTTTCATAAACCACATGGATCCACTAGATGTCATTGCATGTGTGTTCTTTTCCTAAACCACATGGATCCACTAGAGTCATTCCATGTGTGTTCTTTTCATAAACCACATGGATCCACTAGTTGTCATTGCATGTGTGTTCTTTTCATAAACCACATGGTTCAACTAGATATCATTGCATGTGTGTTCTTTCATAAACCACATGGATCCACTAGATGTCATTGCATGTTTGTTCTTTTCCTAAACCACATGGATCCACTAGATTCATTCAATGTGTGTTCTTTTCATAAACCACATGGATCCACTATATGTCATTGGATGTGTGTTCTTTTTACAAACCACATGGATCCAGTAGATGTCATTGCATGTCTGTTATTTTCCTAATCCACATGGATCCACTAGAGACATTGCATGTGTGTTCTTTTACTAAACCACATGTATCCACTAGATGTCATTGCATGTGTGTTCTTTTCTAAACCACATGGATCCACTAGAGTCATTGCATGTGTGTTCTTTTCATAAACCACATGGATCCACTAGATGCCATTTCATGTGTGTTCATTTCCTAAACCACATGGATCCACTAGATGTCATTCCATGTGTGTTCTTTTCCTAAACCACATGGATCCACTAGAAGTAATTGCATGTGTGTTAATTTCCTAAACCACATGGATACACTAGATTTCATTGCATCTGGTGTTCTTTTCAGAAACCACATGGATCCACTTAAGTCATTGCATCTGTGTTCTTTTCATAAACCAAATGGATCCACTGGATGTGATTGCATGTGTGTTCTTTTTCTAAACCACATGGATCCACTAGAGTCATTGCATGTGCATTATTTTCATAAACCACATGGATCCACTAGATGTCATTGCATGTGTGTTCTTTTCCTAAACCACATGGATCCACTAGAGTCATTCCGTGTGTGTTCTTTTTGTTAACCACATGGATCCAATAGATGTCATTACACGCGTATTCTTTTAATAAACCTCATGGATCCACTAGATGTCATTGCATGTGTGTTATTTTCATAAACCGCATGGATCCACTAGAATTCATTGCATGTGTGTTCTTTTCATAAACCACGTGGATCCACTAGATGTCATTGCATGTGTGTTCTTTTCCTTAACCACATGGATCCACTAGAGTCATTCCATGTGGGTTCTTTTCATAAAGCACATGGATCCACTAGATGTCATTACATGTGTGTTCTTTTCATAAACCACATGGATCCAGTAGATGTCATTGCTTGTGTGTTCTTTTCATAAACCACATGGTTCCACTAGATGTCATTGCATGTTTGTTCTTTTGCTAAACCACATGGATCCTCTAGATTCATTCAACGTGTGTTCGTTTGATAAACCACATGCATCCACTAGATGTCATTGCATGTGTGTTCTTTTCCTAAACCACATGGATCCACTAGATTCATTCAACGTGTGTTCTTTTGATAAACCACATGGATCCACAAAATGTCATTGCATGTGTGTTCTTTTCCTAAACCACATGGATCCACATGAGGTCATTGCATGTGTGTTCTTTTCCTAAACCACATGGATCCACTAGAGTCAGGTCTTGTGTGTTCTTTTCATAAACCACATGGATCCACTAGATGTCATTGTATGTGTGTTCTTTTCATAAACCACATGGATCCACTAGATGTCATTGCATGTGTGTTCTTTTCCTAAACCACATGGATCCACTAGATGTCATTGCATGTGTGTTCTTTTCCTAAAGCACATAGATCCACTAGAGTCATTCCATGTGTGTTCTTTTCATAAACCACATGGATCCACTAGATGTCATTGCATGTGTGTTCTTTTCATAAACCACATGGTTCAACTAGATATCATTGCATGTGTGTTCTTTCATAAACCACATGGATCCACTAGATGTCATTGCATGTTTGTTCTTTTCCTAAACCACATGGATCCACTATATGTAATTTCATGTGTGTTCTTTCATAAACCACATGGATCCACTAGATGTCATTGCATGTTTGTTCTTTTCCTAAACCACATGGATCCACTAGATTCATTCAACGTGTGTTCTTTTGATAAACCACATGGATCCACTAGATGTCATTGCATGTGTGTTCTTTTCACAAACCACATGGATCCACTAGATGTCATTGCATGTCTGTTATTTTCCTAAACCACATGGATCCAATAGAGTCATTGCATGTGAATTCTTTTACTAAACCACACGGATCCACTACATGTCATTGCATGTGTGTTTTTTCTAAACCACATGGATCCACTATAGTCATTGCACGTGTGTTCTTTTCATAAACCACATGGATCCACTAGATGTCATTGCATGTTTATTCTTTTCCTAAACCACATGGATCCACTATATGTCAATGCATGTGTGTTCTTTTCCTAAACCACATGGATACACAAGATGTCATTGCATGTGTGTTCTTTTCCTAAACCACATAGATCCACTAGAGTCATTCCAGGTGTGTTCTTTTCATAAACCACATGGATCCACTAGATGTCATTGCTTGTGTGTTCTTTTTATAAACCACATGGATCCACTAGACATCATTGCATGTGTGTTCTTTTCATAAACCACATGGATCCACTAGATGTCATTGCATGTGTGTTCTTTTCCTAAACCACATGGATCCACCAGATGACTTTGCATGTGTGTTCTTTTCTAAAACAACATGCATCCAGGAGTGTCATTTCTTGTGTATCTTTCAGAAACCACATGGATCCACTAGAGTCATTTCTTGTGGTATCTTTTCAAACCACATGGATCCACTAGATGTCATTGCATGTGTGTTCTTTTCATAAACCACATGGATCCACTAGATGTCATTGCATGTGTGTTCTTTTCCTAAACCACATGGATCCACTAGAGTCATTCCATGTGTGTTCTTTTCATAAACCACATGGATCCACTAGTTGTCATTGCATGTGTGTTCTTTTCATAAACCACATGGTTCAACTAGATATCATTGCATGTGTGTTCTTTCATAAACCACATGGATCCACTAGATGTCATTGCATGTTTGTTCTTTTCCTAAACCACATGGATCCACTAGATTCATTCAATGTGTGTTCTTTTCATAAACCACATGGATCCACTATATGTCATTGGATGTGTGTTCTTTTTACAAACCACATGGATCCAGTAGATGTCATTGCATGTCTGTTATTTTCCTAATCCACATGGATCCACTAGAGACATTGCATGTGTGTTCTTTTACTAAACCACATGTATCCACTAGATGTCATTGCATGTGTGTTCTTTTCTAAACCACATGGATCCACTAGAGTCATTGCATGTGTGTTCTTTTCATAAACCACATGGATCCACTAGATGCCATTTCATGTGTGTTCATTTCCTAAACCACATGGATCCACTAGATGTCATTCCATGTGTGTTCTTTTCCTAAACCACATGGATCCACTAGAAGTAATTGCATGTGT
This sequence comes from Avena insularis, assembly GCA_023614405.1. NCBI lineage: Eukaryota > Viridiplantae > Streptophyta > Magnoliopsida > Poales > Poaceae > Avena > Avena insularis. The sequence continues at coordinate 383,098,624 of CM042688.1, forward strand.
TAATTTCCTAAACCACATGGATACACTAGATTTCATTGCATGTGTTCTTTTTCAGAACCACATGGATCCATAAGTCATTGCATCTGTGTTCTTTTCATAAACCAAATGGATCCACTGGATGTGATTGCATGTGTGTTCTTTCTAAACCACATGGATCCACTAGAGTCATTGCATGTATTATTTTCAAAAACCACATGGATCCACTAGATGTCATTGCATGTGTGTTCTTTTCCTAAACCACATGGATCCACTAGAGTCATTCATGTGTGTTCTTTCATTAACCACATGGATCCAATAGATGTCATTACACGCGTATTCTTTAATAAACCTCATGGATCCACTAGATGTCATTGCATGTTTGTTATTTTCATAAACCGCATGGATCCACTAGAATTCATTGCATGTGTGTTCTTTTCATAAACCACGTGGATCCACTAGATGTCATTGCATGTGTGTTCTTTTCCTAAACCACATGGATCCACTAGAGTCATTCCATGTGGGTTCTTTTCATAAAGCACATGGATCCACTAGATGTCATTACATGTGTGTTCTTTTCATAAACCACATGGATCCAGTAGATGTCATTGCTTGTGTGTTCTTTTCATAAACCACATGGTTCCACTAGATGTCATTGCATGTTTGTTCTTTTGCTAAACCACATGGATCCTCTAGATTCATTCAACGTGTGTTCGTTTGATAAACCACATGCATCCACTAGATGTCATTGCATGTGTGTTCTTTTCCTAAACCACATGGATCCACTAGATTCATTCAACGTGTGTTCTTTTGATAAACCACATGGATCCACAAAATGTCATTGCATGTGTTGTCTTTTCCTAAACCACATGGATCCACAAGAGGTCATTGCATGTGTGTTCTTTTCCTAAACCACATGGATCCACTAGATGTCATTGTATGTGTGTTCTTTTCATAAACCACATGGATCCACTAGATGTCATTGCATGTGTGTTCTTTTCCTAAACCACATGGATCCACTAGATGTCATTGCATGTGTGTTCTTTTCCTAAAGCACATGGATCCACTAGAGTCATTCCATGTGTGTTCTTTTCATAAACCACATGGATCCACTAGATGTCATTGCATGTGTGTTATTTTCATAAACCACATGGTTCCACTAGATGCCATGCATGTGTTTTCTTTTCCTAAACCACATAGATCCACTAGAGTCATTCCATGTGTGTTGCTTTCATAAACCACAAGGATCCACTAGAGTTATTCTATGTGTGTTTCTTTCATAAATCACATGGATCCACTATATGTCATTGCATGTGTGTTCTTTTCATAAACCACATGGATCCACTAGATGCCATTGCATGCGTGTTCTTTCCATAAACCACATGGATGCAATAGATGCCATTGCATGTGTGTTGTTTTCCTAAACCACATGGATACACTAGAGTCATTGCATATGTGTTCTTATCCTAAACCACACGGATCCACTAGATGTCATTGCATGTGTGTTCTTTTCCTAAACCACATGGATCCACTAGATGTTATTGCATGTGTGTTCTTTTCCTAAACCACATGGATCCACTAGAGTCATTCCATGTGTATTCTTTTCATAAACCACAAGGAGCCACTAGATGTCATTGTATGTGTGTTCTTTTCATAAACCACATGGATCCACTAGATGTCATTGCATGTGTGTTCTTTTCCTAAACCACATGGATCCACTAGATGTTATTGCATGTGTGTTCTTTTCCTAAACCACATGGATCCACTAGAGTCATTACATGTGTGTTCTTTTCATAAACCACATGGATCCACTAGATGTCATTGCATGTGTGTTCTTTTCATAAACAACAGGGTTCCACAAGATGTCATGCATGTGTGTTCTTTTCCTAAACCACATGGATCCACTAGAGTCATTCCATGTGTGTTCTTTTCATAAACCACATGGATCCACTAGAGTCATTCCGTGTATGTTCTTTTCATTAACCACATGGATCCAATAGATGTCATTACACGCGTGTTCTTTTAATAAACCACATGGATCCACTAGATGTCATTGCATGTGTGTTATTTTCATAAACCGCATGGATCCACTAGAATTCATTGCATGTGTGTTCTTTTCATAAACCACATGGATCTACTAGATGTAATTGCATGTTTGTTCTTTTCCTAAATAACATGGATCAACTAGAGTCATTTCTTGTGTTTTCTTTTCATAAACCACATGGATCCACTAGATGTCATTGCATGTGTGTTCTTTTCCTACACCACATGGATCCACTAGAGTCATTTCTTGCGTGTTCTTTTGATAAACCACATGGATCCACTAGATGTCATTGCATGTCTGTTCTTTTCATAAAACACATGGATCCACTAGATGTCATTGCATGTGTGTTCTTTTCCTAAACCGCATGGATCCACTAGAGTCATTCCATGTGTGTTCTTTTCATAAACCACATGGATCCACTAGTTGTCATTGCATGTGTGTTCTTTTCATAAACCACATGGTTCCACTAGATGTCATTGCATGTGTGTTCTTTCATAAACCACATGGATCCACTAGATGTCATTGCATGTTTGTTCTTTTCCTAAACCACATGAATCCACTAGATTCATTCAACTTGTGTTCTTTTCATAAACCACATGGATCCACTAGATGTCATTGCATGCGTGTTCTTTTTACAAACCACATGGATCCAGTAGATGTCAGTGCATGTCTGTTATTTTCCTAATCCACATGGATCCACTAGAGACATTGCATGTGTGTTCTTTTACTAAACCACATGGATCCATTAGATGTCATTGCATGTGTGTTCTTTTCCTAAACCACATGGATCCAATAGAGTCATTTCTTATGTGTTCTTTTCATAAACCACATGGCGCCACTAGATGTCATTGTATGTGTGTTCTTTTCATAAACCACATGGATCCACTAGATGTCATTGCATGTGTGTTCTTTTCCTAAACCACAAGGATCCACTAGATGTTATTGCATGTGTGTTCTTTTCCTAAACCACATGGATCCACTAGAGTCATTCCATGTGTGTTCTTTTCATAAACCAGATGGATCCACTAGATGTCATTGCATGTGTGTTCTTTTCATAAACCACATGGTTCCACTAGATGTCATGCATGTGTGTTCTTTTCCAAAACCACATGGATCCACTAGAGTCATTTCTTGTGTGTTCTTTTCATAAACCACATGGAGCCACTAGATGTCATTGTATGTGTGTTCTTTTCATAAACCACATGGATCCACTAGATGTCATTACATGTGTGTTCTTTTCCTAATCCACATGGATCCACTAGATGTTATTGCATGTGTGTTCTTTTCCTAAACCACATGGATCCACTAGAGTCATTCCATACGTGTTCTTTTCATAAACCACATGGATCCACTAGATGCCATTGCATGCGTGTTCTTTCCATAAACCACATGGATGCACTAGATGTCATTGCATGTGTGTTGTTTTCCTAAACCACATGGATAAACTAGAGTCATTGCATATGTGTTCTTATCCTAAACCACATGGATCCACTAGATGCATTGCATGTGGGTTCTTTTCCTAAACCACATGGATCCACCAGAGGTCATTGCGTGTGTGTTCTTTTCCTAAACCACATGGATCCACTTGAGTCATTTCTTGTGTGTTATTTTCATAAACCACATGGAGCCACTAGATGTCATTGTATGTGTGTTCTTTTTGTAAACCACATGGAACCACTAGATGTCATTGCTTGTGTGTTCATTTCCTAAACCACATGGATCCACTAGATGTTATTGCATGTGTGTTCTTTTCCTAAACCACATGGATCCACTAGAGTCATTCCATGTGTGTTCTTTTCATAAACCACATGGATCCACTAGATGTCATTGCATGTGTGTTCTTTTCATAAACCACATGGTTCCACTAGATGTCATGCATGTGTGTTCTTTTCCTAAACCACATGGATCCACTAGAGTCATTTCTTGTGTGTTCTTTTTATAAACCACATGGAGCCACTAGATGTCATTGTATGTGTGTTGTTTTCATAAACCACATGGATCCACTAGATGTCATTGCATGTGTGTTATTTTCCTAAACCACATGGATCCACTAGATGTTATTGCATGTGTGTTCTTTTCCTAAACCACATGGATCCACTAGAGTCATTCCATGTGTGTTCTTTTCATAAACCACACGGATCCACTAGATGCCATTGCATGCGTGTTCTTGACATAATACACATGGATGCACTAGATGTCATTGCATGTGTGTTGTTTTCCTAAACCACATGGATACACTAGAGTCATTGCATATGTGTTCTTATCCTAAACCACATGGATCCACTAGATGTCATTGCATGTGGGTTCTTTTCCTAATCCACATGGATCCACCAGAGGTCATTACATGTGTGTTATTTTCCTAAACCACATGGATCCACTAGAGTCATTTCTTGTGTGTTCTTTTCATAAACCACATGGAGCCAGTAGATGTCTGTAACATCCCAAAAATCATGTTTCAAAAACTCATTCATTTCATTCTTGCATCATTCATTCATATAGGGTTTTTCTCAAAATCATTTGGAGACAGAAGTTTGAGCTATGATTTCATGTGGGCAAATTGTCTCAATTGGCCAACACCCTTTGGGATTTGATTGTTCATAATCTTGTTTGCTTGCCACCATGGTTGGAAAGAATAGGAGTAACATTTAAACCCAAGACTTCAATTTAGAAATATTTTCTAAACCCTAATCCAAATATTTGCAACTAGAACAAATCTCTGTTTATTTTGAAACCCAAGCTTGACCAAGCCTTTGCAAGGTAACCACTAGGTTATTTGATTGTTTGTGAACCCACAGAACCCTGCAAAAATCCCCAAAGAAGTTTGAATTCAAAAAGATTTGAATTCATATCAAATTCTATTCAGAAAATGAAATTAGAAAAAGAAAAGGCTTAAAGAAAGGAAAAAGGCCGAGCGGCCAGAATCTGGCCAGACGGATCAAGCCAACAAGCCCACCGGGGATCTCTTTTTCTTCTCCTGCAGCGAGCACACACGAGCAGTGACGGCCGACCCCACTGCACTCCGTGCTCCTCACCGACAGGCGGGCCTTCTCCACGGCGTCGTCTCCCCTGTCTCCAGCGACGATCTCCGCCGCCGCGGTGTGATGCCGGAGAGAATTGGGCATTAATCGGCAGACGTTTCTGTCGAGCATCCGCTATAAGACCCCTACGCCTCGCGATCGTTTTCCCCCAAACACCTCGCTCGCTCCGCCACCAGGCTGTCCTCAATCAACTTTGCACCACCGCGGACAGAGCCTCTCCGGCGATCGATTCCGGTGAGCCTAGTGTACCCCTCTGCCTCTCGTTCTTACAATCGACTCAGCATGTCTTTGCGCATCTCGACCTCACTAGTCATCTGTCTTGCCCAGTGTCGCGGTTCCACACGACACCGCGAGCGACCGGGCGACATCAACTCCGACGAGTTTTCCCGGTAGGTACAGACCGCCCCTCGCCTTCCCGTTCATGCTCACTACTCTGCCTTGACCCTGTGAACCTAACCGTGTCATTATCTTGCCTCGGGGTGATTCACAGCGACGTCCACGACGACCACCCGACGCAACCGCCGCCCACAGCAACTCCGGTGAGCAATCGCAGCCGTGCCCGAGCGCCCCTCGACCAACCGCAAGTACGACGAGCTTCGTCGTGACCTCCTGAGCCCGGTGAGCTACTCCTCCTTCTCCCTCGCCGTGCATCGCCGGCAGCGTCGTCGACCGGCGATTCGCCGCCGGTATACTGCAGCGCCCGCCATCTGTGGCGAGCATAGCCGTTAGATCTGGATCGAATGCCTACGATAGATCACTTAACCCCGAAGCGGTACGCGATCTGAGCCGCCAGATTTCATTTAGATCCTACGGCTGTGGAGCTCGATCCAGTGCGAACCGGTACGGGCGAATAAGAACATGACGCGTGGCGAGGAGCTGATCTGAAAATAGAATTTAAAACAGATTTTGATCCAGATTTCAAATGCCAATATCTTTTGAATTCCACGTTAGAATTTTGCAAACTTTATACCGTTGGATTCAGAAAAACAAGACCTTTCTGCCTATCATTTTTGTTTAGCAAATAGTAACCATTAGTTTGGCTTAAATTGCAGAAACTTGTTTGAGGCCTTTTTGAGTATAGATTTAGTTTAGTATTTTGTTTTAGGGTTATTTAAGTTGTCTTGGCTATTTTGTGACTTGTTTAGTTTCTATATTCATGCACTTGCTTGGTTGAGTTTTCAAAAAAAAATCATCACTTGGTAGATTCATGCATGCATGCATTCATAATATTTTTGTTTGTATATATTTGTGTGTAATTGTGTGCTATAACTTTGTGTGTAGATTTTGCTAGTGATTGTGATTGTGACGAGTTCTACTCTCCACACTACCAAGGCAAGTGATATCATCATGAATATTCCATTCCTATATTTTATATATGCATTAGTATTATTTTTCTAAGTATAGGACTTGCATGGATTTTTGCTAAGTACAAGCTAAGCTTTGGGAAAACCTATTAGGTAAACCTTAGTGAAAATTACCTAAGTCAAGATTCCTATTACTATCATGCTTAGCTTAACTACTAGAAAACAAGGGTGGTTTATATATTCACACTATGGAAAAATATTCTAAGTCTAAGGACTTGTTTTTATTTAACAAAACAACTAAGTTAATGAATCACCTGGGTGGAATGGAAAGAATGGGGTATGTTGAGTGGTTACACAAGGCCAGAAGTCTTGGTGAACCTTGTGTATCTCACTTGTGGATAGCCACCCAGGAACAAAGAGATTTGAGTTGTCAAATGTTGAGAAGCTTCAAGTGCAACCACTTGGTAATATGGGCTCTGCCATGATCTTAGGATCTGGAACTTAGTCTCTTGGACGTGGGTGGTAGTTGGGTTGATAGGTTGGAGCGTCCATTTGACTAAGGAAAGGCTCTTGAAGGATCATGTCTTGGGAAACCAAGGCTTGTGGGGAAAGTGCACCACCTCTGCAGTGTAAAACCTAAGTACTTAGCCATGTCCTGGTAAAGGACAATTTGAGCATCAAGACATGGAAACTTCAAGAATCTCATCACTCCAATTTCTGAATAAAACTTGTGGGTGAACAAGGGTTAAAGGATCTTCAGTCTTTGATTGGTAGATGCCACAGTGGATCTTGGTCTGATTGGTAGATACCTTGGGATGGACTTTGTCAAGCAAAAACTTAGTGTTTTCAAAAGTTCAGGAAAAATCTATTTTGAGCAATGCAAGCCTAAGCTCCACCAGCCAAATGCATATAGTCTTATAGTCCACTTAAATATATACTAAGGTATCACTTGCCAATACTATTCCAAAGTATTGACCCTCTGGCTGTAACTTATGATGTTGCAGTTACTCGATGATGAATAGGAGTCATGAGTCTACACTCAACATGCTTTTGTGGCACATGAAGATGAAGACTTATGTTTATTTACATATTCCATAAACTCTTGTATTAGGACTTTGGCCATGAGTTGTAAAGACTATGTTTATCTACGGAATGACTGTAATAAACGACCTTTGTATCTGTGTACTTCATCTTAAAGCATGGATGCTAGCATTGATCCGAGGACTAGCATTGCAATCACAGGATCTTTTCCTTTACAAAGGAGGGATCTTACAGATGGTATCGAGCACCTTTGTGTTGCCTGTAGGATTATGACCCTAGGATTGGAAACCACTAAGGAAAAATTTTACTTCTTCTACACTTGTCTATTCTTCTCGTAAACTTTTCTAATCTTCTCCTTCTCATCTCTATTTGTAGATGAACTCCGTCAACGCCGTGAAGAAAAGACCACTCATGACCATGACCTTGGAGTGTGAGACTGAGTTTCCCAAGATTCTCAAGGACCTCATGGAAACCATGGGAGTACATGGTGCAGCTGTGTACAAGGGCTTTCCAGTGATGGAGGATGGAGTGGAGTATTGGTGGGTGCAACTTCACTTGTACAAGAACAAGGAAGACAACCACAAGGAAAAAGGCTTCTGCATGTATACCAACACTTTTATGCACACCACATTCTTTGAGTCAGCAAAAGAAGCAGCTTGGAAGACTATCAAGGAACTAAGTGCTAGAGTCAAGTGCAGGATGCTCAACCTCCAAAAAGACTTAGAGAAGGAACATACCCAAGAGTTGGAAGTCACCAACCAATCCTTAAGAGGAGATATCATAGACTTAGTGATAGAAGCATGTGAACAAGATAGGGTGATTGCCACTAGGAACATTGTGTTAGCCACGGATCCAATGAGATAGGATTGTGGCGCGCCGTTAGTTGACCACCACCTACCACCTTATTTTCCAAAATAAGACCTTAAATAAGTTTGAACCTTGGTTGATGTAATGAATCTATGTATTCATGACTTGTGTGTTTTTGTGGTTATGCTTGAATGTTTGTCTTGTTTATCTTAAATTGTGTTGTTCTAACTTTTTCAATCTTATAAATAGATGCCTATTGCCATCAGCACTGTTGAGGAGTTCCAGGCTACCCGTTTTGGTCCTCGTATCGTAGAGCTTACTACTTTACTCGATCTCCCTCTTCCTATCATTACGGTGCACCCACTCACCAAGTTTGAGAGGAAGGACCTTTGGGGCTTCAAGGTGAACCAGCAGGGGCCTTGAGCAGAGCCTACTCTGAGGCCATCGTCTTCAAGCTTATGCGATGGCAGGGAGAGAGGCATGGAGGTTGTCATGCAGGATCGATAGGGCCATTGATTAGGGCGTCACTCCCGACAGGTTAGAGGCACTCACTTCCACGCCTTGAGGCGAGATGATGACGGAGAGTCCATTGACTTTGAGGGCGACTCGAGGTCACAGAGCCGATCGCCTATACCTCCAGGACTTAGAGACTCTTATTAGGCACGTGGATACCGATAGGACCAACGTCATGCTTAGTAATGGCGAGCTCCAGGTGCAACCGGCGAGAAGGACAAGCTCTTGGCAGCAGCGGAGAGATAGTCAAGGAGATGGAGCGAAGTTCGAGACCCAAGACCGTAAGTTCAAGAGTCAAGAGAAGCGTGTCCGGGATAGGAACAAGAGGATTCGTGATATGACCGAGGCTGCGGTCAAGGACTTGAGTTAGAAGCAGCAGACGGTGATTGAGAGGCTTCGTTCCCGGAAGAGGGCTCTCAAGGCCAAGATCGACTCTTTGACCACTACCATCGAGGAGAACAAGACCGCAATGGAACGCAGGTCTTACCTTTGTCGAGGAGGAGATTGATGCCGGCAGTAGATTTGACTACTTAGTTATCTTTATTCACCGCACTTGTTATTTATGAACTTATTGTTGGACCATCCGACATGTGGATGGCTTGCCACTTGTGTTTGTACTTTGAGACTTTTGTTATCTTGTTGTTTAGCTTTTATCCTAGTGTTGCTTGCTATGTGTTTGCTTGTGTAATGTATTGTGCATAAATCATGTAAGGGTATCTCATTCTTATCTCTATATGAATAAACCACAGATGCCTCCCGTCGGCAAACACCAACCCCAACCCCAACATTACCGGAAATGCAAAAATGATGAATGTGCAGACCGACTTATGCAAATGATGGCGACGTTCATCCGAACCGAACAACAACAACCCCAACAACAACAATAACAACAACAACAACAACAACCCTCAAGGTTTTGATATGCTCACCAGATTTCTGCGTGCGAGGCCAGCTAAGTTTTGAACGAGTGATCCCATGGTGGCCAATGATTGGCTCGTTACGTGAACAAAGACTTAGTGACCGTGGGATGCACAGATGCTGAAAAGGTCAGGTTTGCGGCACATCTGTTGGAAGGACCAGCCGCGCATGGTGGGACAACTTCAGTTACGCCTATTGATGAGGTGACTTGGGCTATCTTTGAAGATGGATTTCGTACTACTCATATCTCACCGGTATGATGAGCACGAAAAGAAGGAATTTCACAACCTAAAACAAGCGCCACCACAGCGTAGCTGAATACATCGAAGAGTTCAACAATCGGCGCTATGCAGGATGAGGTTGACACTGATGCCAAAAGGAAGGAAAAGTTTCTAGAAGGCTTGAATGATGAGCTAAATCTGCGGTATGCGTGGCATATGTTCCAACTTATCGATCATGTGTGACAAGGCTGTTATTGTGGAGAATAAAATGAAGCAAGTTGAGAGTAGAAAGAGGAAACACTCGACAAGCATAGCTCGGGATCGTATCATAAGCGATCTCACTATGATGATAGTGTCATTCGAGGATCCCACAAGCATGGGAAGTTTAACAAGCACCACAACCACAACCGTCATGACAACAAGCATCATCGCAGTCATGACAATGATAAGTACAAGAACCACAAGAGTGGATATAAGAGCCACCATAGTGGAAATGGAAGTGGAAGTCAACCTAAGAAGGACAACAGTCAGGTTGAATGCTTCAAATGCAAGAAGCTGGGGCATTATGCTAATGAGTGCCCTGAGAAGAACGTTGAAGGACCTAACAAACCCAACCCTTTTCAGAAAGGACAGGTTAACCACATCAATGTGGAAGTCTATGAAGAACACGATGCCGTTCTTTGGTAAGTTCAGACTCAATTCCATCTCAGCAATTGTACTCTTTGACACTGGTGCATCTCATTCATTTATATCTAAAGCATTTGTCGAAAGAAATGGGTTTGCATCTGAAAACATTGGGTGTCCGATAAAAGTTAGCTCTCCGGGAGGGGATATGATAGTGAGTCTTGGATGCCGGGATCTAGTCATAGAGATCGGAAAACATAAGTTTCCAGTAAACCTAATAATCCTAAATTCCCAAGGATTGGATGTAATTTTGGGAATGGATTGGATGGCTAAGTATGAGGGAGTACTAGATTGTGCAAATCGCACAATTTCACTCACAACCCCTAAAGGTAAGAGGATAATATTTAAGTCCAATTTTAAATCTAAAGGAAGCAAGCTAAATTCTCTTAAGGAGGTTAGCATGGACAGTGTGCCAATTGTGTGTGAGTATTCGGATGTGTTCCCGGAAGAGTTACCAGGAATGCCACCAGATAGAGATGTGGAATTTATAATAGAATTGGTACCAGGTTCTGGACCAAGGGCAAAGAGGACTTATAAAATGTCAGTTGACGAACTTAAGGAACTCAAGAAACAACTTGGAGAACAATTGCATAAAGGATTCATCCAGCCAAGTTCTTCATCTTGGGGAGCTCCAGTTACGTTGTGAAAAGAGATAGAACTCAAAGATTATGCATAGATTACCGTTCTCTCAACGAGGTAACCATCAAGAACAAGTATCCTTTGCCAAGAATAAATGACTTGTTTGATCAGCTAGAAGGAGCATGTGTGTTCTCGAAGATTGATCTTCGGTCAGGCTATTTTCAACTCAAGATAAGAGAGCAAGACATACCTAAAACAGCCTTCACCACGAGGTATGGATTGTACGAGTACACGGTGATGCCTTTTGGATTAACCAACGCTCCAGCATACTTCATGAATATGATGAACAAAGTGTTCATGGAATTTCTCGACAAGTTTGTTGTCGTTTTCATCGATGACATCTTAGTCTACTCCAAGAGCAAGGAAGAACATGAAAGACATCTACGCTTGATACTTGAGAAACTAAGGGAACATAAGCTTTATGCCAAATTCAGCAAGTGTGAGTTTTGGTTAGAGGAAGTTGGATTTCTTGGTCATGTTATGACAAAGGATGGTGTAGCAGTTGATCCTGCTAAAGTTTCGGCTGTGACAGAATGGAAAAGTCCCAAGAACGTAAAAGAGGTTCGTAGTTTCCTTGGTTTAGCAGGTTACTACAGAAGGTTCATTGAAAATTTTTCTAAGGTTGCTAAACCAATGACGGAATTGTTAAAGAAAGATAAGAAATTTGCTTGGTCTGAAGGATGTGAACTCAGCTTTCAAGAATTAAAGAAGAGACTTGTGTCAGCACCAGTACTGTGCCTACCAAATTTGGAAAAGGATTTCCAAGTGTATTGTGATGCTTCGCATCAAGGAATAGGAGCCGTACTTATGCAAGGCGGAAAAGTTGTGGCTTATGTCTCGAGACAACTCAAAACTCATGAAGTAAATTATCCTACTCATGATTTAGAGTTAGCCGCTGTTGTCCATGCACTCAAAACATGGAGACATTACCTTTTGGGAAAACGTTGTGAAGTGTTCACCGACCATAAGAGCTTAAAATATATCTTCACCCAGAAGGAGATCAATATGAGACAAAGAAGATGGCTAGAACTTATCAAGGATTACGACTTGAATTTGCAATACCACCCCGGTAAAGCAAATGTAGTAGCAGATGCTCTAAGTCGTAAGGCGTTTGTAAATGGTCTTACCAAAGGTGAATTGCCTGATGATTTGTGTAAGCAATTCAAGGAACTCAGGTTGGAGATTGTGCCAGAAGGACATCTCATGTCTTTGGATGTTCAACCCACTCTGTTGGGTAAGATTAAAGAAGCCCAAAAGACAGATAAAGAGATCGAAGAGATCAAGGAAAGGATTAGCCAAGGGAAAGCTAAAAGTTTCCATATGGACGAACAAGGTACTTTATGGCACGGGAAACGTATTTGTGTTCCACAAGATCCGGAAATGCGGAAACTGATTTTACAAGAAGCCCATAACTCTCCATATTCTATTCACCCGGGAAACACCAAAATGTATATGGATATGAAAGAAAGATTTTGGTGGAACAATCTTAAAAGGGACATCGCCGAACACATTGCTTTGTGTGATGTGTGTAGAGTAAGTGGAGCATCAGAAACCAGCAGGTTTGCTTCAACCAATGCCTATTCCTGAATGGAAGTGGGAAAATATTGGGATGGATTTCATTACCGGATTACCAAGGACCAGGTCAGGGTATGATTCCATATGGGTAATAGTAGATCGCCTAACTAAAGTGGCTCATTTTATACCCGTAAAGACAACTTATACTAGTGCCAAGTTAGCCAAAATCTACATGAGCAGAATTGTATGCCTTCACGGTGTACCTAAGAGTATTGTGTCGATAGAGGAACTCAGTTCACTTCTCACTTTTGAGACAACTTCATGAATCTCTAGGAGCGAGGTTGGAATTCAGCACTACTTTTCATCCTCAAACTGATGGACAAGCAGAAAGGACTAATCAAATTCTTGAAGACATGTTGAGGGCATGTGCCTGGACTATGGAGCAAGTTGGGATGAAAGTCGCCTTACGCAGAGTTCTCTTACAACAACATCACCAATCTAGTATTGGGATGGCACCATTTGAGTTTCTATACGGAAGAAAGTGTACCACCCATTGCTATGGAATGGTGTGGGAGAAAGAAGTTTGTTTGGACCAGACCTTATCAAAGGCCTTGAAGAAAAGGTCAAATTAGTTAGAGACAGTTGAAGATAGCAGTCTCGACAGAAAAGCTACGCAGATGCTAAGCGTAGAGAAGTCATTTACGAAGTTGGGGATAGAGCTTATCTTAGGGTATCACCACTTCGTGGAGTAAAAAGATTTGGAGTCAAAGGAAAGTTAGCACCAAGATATGTGGGACCATTCAACGTTTTAAGTCGCATGAGGAAAGCTGCATATGAAATCGAGCTGACATCTTTACTAGCAGTCCATAATGTTTTCATGTGAGCCAGCTCAAGAAATGTCACCCAGAAATGGAAGAAACATCTTTGAAAGATACCATATCTTTGGAAGAAGTTCAACTAGAAAGTGATCTCACCTATGAAGAAAAGCCTGTCAAGATACTTGAGACCACAGAAAGAGTCACAAGAACAAAGACTATCAAGTTTTGCAAAGTACAATGGAATCATCATTAGAAGAAGAAGCAACATGGGAAAGAGAAGATGATCTTGGAAAGACCACCTCACCTATTTGCTAGCCAATCCGAATCTCGAGGCGAGATTCATTTTAAGGTTAGATTTGTAACATCCCAAAATCAAGTTTCAAAACTCATTCATTTCATTCTTGCATCATTCATTCATATAGGGTTTTTCTCAAAATCATTTGGAGACAGAAGTTTGAGCTATGATTTCATGTGGGCAAATTGTCTCAATTGGCCAACACCCTTTGGGATTTGATTGTTCATAATCTTGTTTGCTTGCCACCATGGTTGGAAAGAATAGGAGTAACATTTAAACCCAAGACTTCAATTTAGAAATATTTTCTAAACCCTAATCCAAATATTTGCAACTAGAACAAATCTCTGTTTATTTTGAAACCCAAGCTTGACCAAGCCTTTGCAAGGTAACCACTAGGTTATTTGATTGTTTGTGAACCCACAGAACCCTGCAAAAATCCCCAAAGAAGTTTGAATTCAAAAGGATTTGAATTCATATCAAATTCTATTCAGAAAATGAAATTAGAAAAAAGAAAAGGCTTAAAGAAAGGAAAGGCCGGCGGCAGAATCTGGCCCAGCGGATCAAGCCCAGCAAGCCCACCCGGGATCTCTTTTTCTTCTCACACGCTTGAGCACACCTTGACAGAGCGGCCGACCCCACCCACTCTGCGCTCCTCGGCGACAGTGGGCCTTCTCCACGTCAAGATCGTCTTCCCCTGTCTCCGCGCACGATCTCCGCCGCTGACCGTTGCCGCAGTGATGCCGGGAGTAATTGGGCATTAATCGACGGACGTTTCCTGTCGAGCATCTGGCTATAAGACCCCCTCTGCCTCGCGATCGTTTTCCCCCAAACACCTCGCTCGCTCCGCCACCGGTGTCCTCAATCAACTTTGCACCGCGGAATGAGCCTCTCCGTGATCGATTCCGGTGAGCCTAGTGTCCCCCTCGCCTCTCGTTCTTACAATCTGACTCAGCATGTCTTTGCGCATCTCGACCTCACTAGTACATCTGTCTTGCCCAGTCGCGGTTCCACGACACCGACACCGCAAGCGGCGACATCAACTCCGGCGAGTTTTCCGGTAGGTACAGACCGCCCCTCGCCTTCCGTTCATGCTCACTACTCGCCTTGACCACCGTGAACCTAACGTGTCATTATCTTGCCTCGGGGTGATTCACGGCGGCGTCCACGACGACCACCGGCGCAACCGCCGCCACGGCAACTCCGGTGAGCAATCGCAGCCGTGCCCGAGCGCCCCTCGACCAACCGCAAGTACGACGAGCTTCGCCGTGACCTCCTGAGCCCGGTGAGCTACTCCTCCTTCTCCCTCGCCGTCTGCATCATCGGCAACGTCGTCGACCGACAGTTCCGCCGCCGGTAGCCACAGCAGGCCTTGCCCATCTGTGGCGGCGGTAGTAGCCGTTAGATCTGGATCGACGCCTCGATAGATCACTTAACCCCAAAGCGATGCAGCGATCTGAGCCGCCAGATTTCATTTAGATCCTACGGCTGTGGAGCTCGATCCGGTCTTGAACCGATGCAGGCGAATAAGAACATGACGCGTGGCTAGGGGCTGATCTGAAAATAGAATTTAAAACAGATTTTGATCCAGATTTCAAATGCCAATATCTTTTGAATTCCACGTTAGAATTTTGCAAACTTTATACCGTTGGATTCAGAAAAACAAGACCTTTCTGCCTATCCTTTTTTTTAGCAAATAGTAACCATTATTTTGGCTTAAATTGCAGAAACTTGTTTGAGGCCATTTTGAGTATAGATTTAGTTTAGTATTTTGTTTTAGGGTTATTTAAGTTGTCTTGGCTATTTTGTGACTTGTTTAGTTTCTGTATTCATGCACTTGCTTGGTTGAGTTTTCAAAAAAATCATCACTTGGTAGATTCATGCATGCATGCATTCATAATATTTTTGTTTGTATATATTTGTGTGTAATTGTGTGCTATAACCTTGTGTGTAGATTTTGCTAGTGATTGTGATTGTGACGAGTGCTACTCTCCACACTACCAAGGCAAGTGATATCATCATGAATATTACATTCCTATATTTTATATATGCATTAGTATTATTTTTCTAAGTATAGGACTTGCATGGATTTTTGCTAAGTACAAGCTAAGCTTTGGGAAAACCTATTAGGTAAAACCTTAGTGAAAATTACCTAAGTCAAGATTCCTATTACTATCATGCTTAGCTTAGCTACTAGAAAACAAGGGTGGTTTATATATTCACACTATGGAAAAATATTCTAAGTCTAAGGACTTGTTTTTATTTAACAAAACAACTAAGTTAATGAATCACACAGGTGGAATGGAAAGAATGGGGTATGTTGAGTGGTTACACAAGGCCAGGGGTCTTGGTGAACCTTGTGTATCTCACTTGTGGATGGCCACCAGGAACAAAGAGATTTGAGTTGTCAAATGTTGAGAAGCTTCAAGTGCAACCACTTGGTAATATGGGCTCTGCCATGATCTTAGGATCTTTGGAACTTAGTCTCTTGGACAGTGGGTGGTAGTTGGGTTGATAGGTTGGAGCGCGTCCATTTGACTAAGGAAAGGCTACTGAAGGATCATGTCTTGGGAAACCAAGGCTTGTGGGGAAAGTGCACCACCTCTGTAGAGTGTAAAACCTAAGTACTTAGCCATGTCCCTGGTAAAGGACAATTTGAGCATCAAGACATGGAAACTTCAAGAATCTCATCACTCCAATTTCTGAATAAAACTTGTGGGTGAACAAGGGTTAAAGGATCTTCAGTCTTTGATTGGTAGATGCCCTGAGTGGATCTTCAGTCTCTGATTGGTAGATACCTTGGGATGGACTTTGTCAAGCAAAAACTTAGTGTTTTCAAAAAGTTCAGGAAAAATCTATTTTGAGCAATGCAAGCCTAAGCTCCACCAGCCAAATGCATATAGTCTTATAGTCCACTTAAATATATACTAAGGTATCACTTGCCAATACTATTCCAAAGTATTGACCCTCTGTGGCTGTAACTTATGATGTTGCAGGTTACTCTGATGATGAATAGGAGTCATGAGTCTACACTCAACATGCTTGCCTGTGGCACATGAAGATGAAGACTTATGTTTATTTACATATTCCATAAACTCTTGTATTAGGCCTTTGGCCATGAGTTGTAAAAGACTATGTTTATCTCTGGAATGACTGTAATAAACGACCTTTGTATCTGTGTACTTCATCTTAAACTGTGGATGCTAGCATTGATCCAGGGACTAGCATTGCAATCACAGGGATCTTTTCCTTTACAAAGGAGGGATCTTACAATGTCATTGGATGTGTGTTCTTTTCATAAACCACATGGATCCACTAGATGTCATTACATGTGTGTTCTTTTCCTAAACCACATGGATCCACTAGATGTTATTGCATGTGTGTTCTTTTCCTAAACCACATGGATCCACTAGAGTCATTACATGTGTGTTCTTTTCATAAACCACATGGATCCACTAGATGTCATTGCATGTGTGTTCTTTTCATAAACCACATGGTTCCACCAGATGTCATGCATGTGTGCTCTTTTCCTAAACCACATGGATCCACTAGAGTCATTCCATGTGTGTTCTTTTCATAAACCACATGGATCCACTAGAGTCATTCCGTGTGTGTTCTTTTCATTAACCACATGGATCCAATAGATGTCATTACACGCGTGTTCTTTTAATAAACCACATGGATCCACTAGATGTCATTGCATGTGTGTTATTTTCATAAACCGCATGGATCCACTAGAATTCATTGCATATGTGTTCTTTTCATAAACCCCATGGATCCACTAGATGTCATTGCATGTTTGTTATTTTCCTAAATAACATGGATCCACTAGAGTCATTTCTTGTGTGTTCTTTTCATAAACCACATGGATCCACTAGATGTCATTGCATGTGTGTTCTTTTCCTAAACCACATGGATCCACTAGAGTCAATTCTTGTGTGTTCTTTTCATAAACCACATGGATCCACTAGATGTCATTGCATGTGTGTTCTTTTCATAAACCACATGGATCCACTAGATGTCATTGCATGTGTGTTCTTTTCCTAAACCACATGGATCCACTAGAGTCATTCCATGTGTGTTCTTTTCATAAACCACATGGATCCACTAGTTGTCATTGCATGTGTGTTCTTTTCATAAACCACATGGTTCCACTAGATGTCATTGCATGTGTGTTCTTTCATAAACCACATGGATCCACTAGATGTCATTGCATGTTTGTTCTTTTCCTAAACCGCATGGATCCACTAGATTCATTCAACATGTGTTATTTTCATAAACCACATGGATCCACTAGATATCATTGCATGTGTGTTCTTTTTACAAACCACATGGATCCAGTAGATGTCATTGCATGTCTGTTATTTTCCTAATCCACATGGCTCCACTAGAGACATTGCATGTGTGTTATTTTACTAAACCACATGTAGCCACTAGATGTCATTGCATGTGTGTCCTTTTCCTAAACCACATGGATCCACCAGAGGTCATTACATGTGTGTTATTTTCCTAAACCACATGGATCCACTAGAGTCATTTCTTGTGTGTTCTTTTCGTAAACCACATGGAGTGTAGGGATCCCAGCCTTTGAATAGGTAGAGTCCCCTGTGTTTACAATGCTAGTCCGTGGATCAATAGCTAGCATCCACAGTTTAGATGTAATATCAAGAAACAAAGGTCATAATATAACTTTATAACCAGGAATATCATAATTTTATTACATCAATACATAGCTCATTAGGCTATTACATTACATTGCAGCAGGATAACTATAAGCATGGAGTCCTTCATCTTCAAGTGCCACAGGCAGATGTTGGTTGTAGGCTTTGTAATCCTAATCAATCAATCTTCACTAAAAACAATCAAACCTGCAACATTACAAGTTATAGCCACAAGGGTCAATACATTTGAATTGTATTGGCAAGTTTCACTACTAAGTATAATATGAGTGGATCCTATCATTACATGCATATTTGGCTAAGTAGAGTTTTAGGCTCATTGCGTAAAGCAATAGTTTATCCTATCTTTTCAAAATGGTTTTGATCTTTTGTCAAATCTTTTCTGAACACCTTGGAATCCACCAAGTGTCTTTGTCAAAATCTCTTGAGATCCTTGGTGCCCCAAGTACTTCAAGTTTTTATCAAAGTCTCTTGAACTTCTTGGTACCTCCAAGTTCTTCAAGTTTTTATCAAATCTCTTGAGCATCTTGGAACCCCCAAGTGCTTCAAGTCTTTTGTTATCACTTAAAAAGTTTTCTTTTTGAAATTAGAATGTCGAGATCTCCCATAGCTTCAGGCCTTAGTTGCTCAGTATTGTCCATAACCGGGGACACAGCTAAGTACTTAGATTTTATTATCTTCTGCAGAAGTTGTACACTTTACCCACATATCACACTCTCATCTTTTTGCCACCAGTGGCCGCTGGATTAGTACTCACCAAGATGGAATACTGGCAGATTGAGAATGTGACGAAGTCTTTCCAAAGGGTCCTCCCATACATCATTGCTAGCTTGTCATCAGTAACAATGTAGGATTCCAGGTCCCCATTTTTCTGTAGCCCGAAGACAATGCATGGGTCTTCCCAATGTAGTTGACTAAGCCAGAGCCATAATAGCATGTGGTTGCACACGAAAGCCACAATTGGATAAACATGTTCAATCTCTAAGTTTCCTGGGTGGTTTTCTTTTGGAGCACAACACAAAGAGATTTCCATAGAATGGTTCCTTTTGTTGCCACCTTCTCCAAAACTCAAAGTCCTTGTCCACCCACATGGTTCATTGAGTCCTTGTTTTATTATATAAAATCACAAGTCCTTTTCTCAACTTCATAAAATCTCAACATGTATCTCTTTTCAAAAAATAGCATGGCTAAGCATGTAACAACTACATTGTTTTCACTAAGGTATATATAGGGAATCCTATTAGGATTAGCATAGCATAAGTATAGAAATTATTTTCATGCATGTTTTCAAAATCCACTAAGTATAATGAAAATAGTAGGACTTTGGATGATAGTGTAACTTGCCTTTTTGGTAGGGAATGATGGTTCACTCCTTGATCTTGCTAGTCTCACACTTCTCTAACTTCACTACAAGTCAATTAAGCAAACACAAAATCAACTAACATTCCAAACCAATAATCACTCAAACAAATTCATACACACAAGACAATGGAAACTAATTCATGCTTGGGAGCATGCACAAGATAGTTTTATTTTTGCAAAAGAGGGTCTCTATTGGATTTCTAAACTTTGTATGATCCAAATTGGTCATTTACCAAAGTGGCAAAGTCATTTGCAAAGAGGTTTCACTTCAAAACCATTTTCAAAATAAAGCATCACTTTATGTGGTGTAGAAATATTTTTACTAAGGCATTAATCTCTAAGGTTCACCAAATACATTTTCAACTTATAAAACTTGGTGTTTGGGGTCATAGAGTTTAAAACAAAACATTTCTCAAAGGTTTTCCTTCAAAATCAATTTTAATAAATAAATCACATTTCTATTTGACTAGAAATGGTTTTAAATCAAAGAATCATAATTTTATTTCACCCAATAAATTTTTGAGTCCACAAAGTGTTTCCTAGGGTCAGTAGGTTTGGTCCAAAATATTTTCCCAAAGTTTTCTTTATAAAAAAATATTTTCATAACCAAAATCTTTATTTCCATTTGGCTAGAAATGGGCTAAACCAAGTAATCCATTCTAAACTTTTCCAAATCCATTTTCCAAAACATGGGTTGGTTCCTAGGGTCAGTGAGGTCACAACAAACCATTTGGCAAAGGTTTTAACCCTAAAATCATTTTTAAACAATTTTTATACTCTATACAAGCTCACAAAAGAATCTGCAAAAACAAGCAAACTAACAGATACTATTTGTTAAACCAAGGGCATGGTTTGCTAGGTCTTTCTCTCCTGAATCCAACGACATAAAATTTGTAATTTTTGGACGTGTGGATCCAAAGTTATAAGGGTTTGAAATTTGCAAACAAATCTGTTTTCAATTTCTGTTTTAAACTAGAGCTGGCCACGCGTCATGCTTTCATTGGACCGTACCGCTTCGCGCGGATCGCGCTCTGTAGGCCGTAGGATCTCAATTAGATCGAGTGGCACAGGGACATTCGATACCTCTTCGTTTATGTTCTATTACAGCCTTACGATCTAGATCTAACGGATGCAATCAATCAGATCACTAACCGGCGGCGCTGTGCCGCGGTGGACGGCGGCGACGGCCAGACGAGATGCTCGCGGTGGTTCTAGGAAGCGAGGAAGACAGAGGGGGTGCTCACCGTGTTCGTGAGGTCAAAGAGGTGCTCAAGGTACTCTCGAGGAAGCAAGGGGCACACGGAGACGGAGGTAATCGCTCGCCGGAGTCGTCGTCGGCGTCGGTTGGTCCTGCTCGCGGTTGGAGTCGACGCTACAGGTCACGAAAAGACAAACAAAGGTCAGGGCTAGTTGCGCAAGATCGAGTCGAGTGAGGGAGCGTGAACGAGGAAGCTCGGGGCGGTCAGCGTTTACCAGGGGAGGTCGTCGGAGAGGTTGCAGACGGCGGCGTCGTTCGGAGCTTGTCGTAGCCGACGCTCTGGGGCGCCCACGGTCGAATGGGTGGTACTGGGAGATGCGTCTAGGAGTGGGGAAGCTGATAGGGTGCTCGGGAAGGTAGGGGGTGGCGTGTACTGGCCTGAATTGGCCGGAGACGATGGTCGGAACAGAGGAAGTACTAGCTCGATTCGTGGCAGCCTCGGGGCAGAGAGGGAGTGGCGACAGAGGGGAAAGGTGGAGAAGGCGCTGGCGCTTAAAAGCGTGCAGTCACGGCGAGGTTTAAGGCGCGGCATCAATGCGAATTGATCGCGCGGATTGAAGGCAGCAACGGCAGCGAGGTTTGAGGAAGGGAGATCGTGCGGTGAGGACGATGGCTAGCGAAGTGGGGCCGTTGCGTCAGTGGAGTGAGGGAGGTAAAGAGGGTCCACCGGTCATTCTCTTTGCAGGTAAGAAACGAGGTGCGAATCGTTTTCTGTTCGGGGAGAATAACTGGGCTGCTTCTGGGCCTTAGTGGGCTGCTGGGATGGGTTGGCCAGTTTCTATTTTTTCCTGTTTAAAATCTTTTTCTATTTTCCAAATCAAATTTCTGTTTTGAATTTCAAACTATCAAACAACATTCAAATTGATTCAAACAATCACCAAACTTCACAACTTTGAACTTGGTTCTGTTTATCAACATAAACCAAATTCTCAAAATAAAATAATATTTTTATTCATTTTAGGATCTATTTAATATTTCAATAAAATAGACCATAGTTATTTAATCAAAATAGGGTTGATTTATTTAATAAAAACTCCATTTGAAAACCAAATATTTTTCAAAACCAAAACAGTATTTTTATTTGGAAATAAAGAATATTTGGAAATCTTGTTTAAAACAAAATAACATTTTTGCTATAGGGTCCATTAATAATTAAATAAAATGGACCTTAGTTATAATCCAAATAGGATTTGTTTATTTAAAAACTTTATTTCGAAATCTAAAATAAAACCAACACACTTCAGTAGGTTTTATTTGAGAATATAAAATACTTGGAAAACTTATTTTAAATAAATAAATAAGTTTTGATGTTTTGAAAATAGTAAAACCTTTATTAATAAAACTTGGATATTTAAATCCTTTTTATTTTATTTTAAATAAACCTTTACTAATTTAATCAAAGCAAAACCTTTTGTTTCAAAATCTTGGCCAAGGTTTAATTTGGCTTTATAAAATAATATTTATTTATAAATCCACCTTTTCTTTTGAAAACCAAATATTTTTATTTTAAAGATTCAAAATAGTAATTCCAATTATAAAAACTTTCTTGATCTTTGGGAATATTTGTTGATCAATTTTGGTATGGATTAAATCCATGGATTTGGAGATACTTTGGAAATGATTTTCTTCCATTAGGGTTTTAGGATTTGGATTTATTTTCCAAGTGTTCAAATTTCCAGATACATTCATTGAGGAATGCATTTCACTTGATTTGGATTTATTGAATTCAAACTTTTACCAAAGTTTGTTCAAGATGGGATTTTAAGTTTCCTTTTAGAACAAAAGTTTCTTTTCACCCTGATTTTCAACAAAAAATTTATTTTGTTTATTTATTTTTTACATTACAAGATTTGGAAAATCTTGGGATGTGACAGGCTACCACCCTTAAAATAAATCTCGTCCCGAGATTTGGGAAGGCTAGGGTTACAAGTTGGCTCAAAACAACTAGGGTACTACCACCCTTAAAATTTTTCCATCTAGATTACATCTTGGCTTGCTTGGGATCTTGTTGAAATCTCTCTAGGCAAACATCTGCATAGTGTCCTTTGTTTCCACACTTGAAACATGTGACTTGGCTGATATCCCTCATAGGCTTGTTTATCTTGTGTTTCATCTTCTCTGGACAGTTGCTTGCATAATGTCCTAGCTCTTGCTGATTGTTGCACCATACTTGGCTAATATCTTTCTTTTCCTTTGATATCATTGCCTCTTGTTTGTTTCTTTGGTTCTTCTTCTTTTCTGGACAATCACTGGCATAGTGTCCCTTCTCTTTGCAATTGTAACATTGCACTTGAGTAATATCCCTCTTCTTCTTCTTGGGTCTCTCCAAAGCTAGGAGTTCTTCTAATTCATGCTCTTCAAAGGTGGAAAATCTTTCTCTTTTCTTGGGGCAGTTACTAGAGATATGACTTTCTTTACCATTAGGGCATTGATCTTCATGCTCCTTGGATGCATGATCCTTGTCTTCACAAATATTGCTAGCTTGGGTTCCTTCTAGAATAACATCTTTGTCATCCTTGTTGTCATTAGCTCTTTGGGAAAAGATTTCTCTCATGTTGATCATTTGAGTAACCAATCCTTGCAACAATTGGGATTGAAGTTTCAAAATCCTTTGTATGGCTGGGTCTAGTCCATTGTTGTTGGCTAAAAGCTGAGTTGTCTCTTGGCTCAACTTGTTTTGGGTAGCTATAAGTTCTCTCATGTTGTCCTCTTGGTTGTTGTTGTCACCAACCTTGATGTTGGAGTCTCTTGGAGAAGTCATCTGGTTGGGTTGAGTAGGGATTAGAATAGGCAAGATATTTTCTAAGGAATCAATTCTAATCACACACATCACAATTCACACAAGCAATGTTGTGACACCCCGGTTCTGAAAAGACTGTGGCCTCTATGTGACATGCCAATCCCTGGATCGGTTCATTGGCCCACAATAGAGTAAGATAGATAACATAGCAAAATATCCGTGTATCATAGATAACGAAGATCCAGAGTACCATTATTACAATAAAAGCTTAGCACAAAGCTAGCTCAAATTATTCAGGTAGCAACATAAACGAGATAAATCCTCCATTCTTCAAATTGCCCACAAGTGAACAAGTGCCGAGTGGAGTACCGTGGCCTATAACGATCAATCAGAATCGGAATAACTGCAGCATAAGCAACAGCCCGAAGGGTCAATACATGGAATGTATGGCAAGTAGAGCTAGTAAATGGAGACAATAGTACTAACATCTACATGCATATTTGGCAAGTGGAGCTGTGTCTGGCTTGCATTTGCAAATAACTTTGTCCTACTTTCATAAACAGTTTTGAATTTTCTTTGAAAAGATCCCAATTAAGTTAACCCAACAAGATTAAAACAATTATGAAATTAGAATGAGCGAGAAACATGTCATGGAATCAATATCAAGCAACTCAGTTGTCCATAACCGGGGACACGGCTAATCGATTATATTATACACTCTGCAGAGGTTAGTACACTTTACCCATGTGACTTGGCCAGCCCATCGTACCATCACTCTCATTTTGGGTGATGATAGGGAGAAGACCAAGAAGAGACTGTTCGGGAAGTAGCTCCTCAATCCCGACGCGCACCGGTCCAACCTACCAAAATTCTACATCTCTGGATACGCGGGTTCGAGTTACCACAACCTACTAAGTCCAACCAACCGCCCATTTCATTATTGGCACATGGTTGTACACGTAAGCTACACAATAAAGAAGCCAATCATTCTCTCTTGATACAGGTGCCTTTCAAATGAAACCACCAAAATTATCAATACCATCACACCGGGGTTCATTGATTAAGTTGTTTTTAGTTTTCACAAACCAATACTTTGAGAAAACAAGTATCAATGATGTAACCCAGCCCTCGTTCAACATAGCATGGCTAAGCACATCTACAACGGTGGTTCATCTATAAGGAAAGCCCTACCACATAATAGGACATAGCATAGCGATAGTATCATCCTACACATGCATCTACAAAATACACGACAATGCATTGAAAATAGTAGGACGATATCATGAACAAAGTAGCATCTACTTGCCTTGATTGAAGCGGTCGGAGGAACAATCCAAACACGAGCAAGGGTTGCACTCCACACAATCTACACGACACAATTGCATTCATAAACAAACAATTCACAAACATATGCAACAAAGATGATGCATGAATGCAAGAACGGTAAGTAAATTGGTGCTACAGCTGCACCACATAATACTAATACATAATACTACCGAATACATGCATGGAAAATAGATTTGGCGCAAGGGAAACTATTAACCAAAAGTAGAGATCACTACTAGAGCTAGAACTTAAATAATTCACTACCGGTAGTATACTGTTTGTAAAATCCTGGAAAAATTCAACCTCATAGGCATCGCCGATAAGAAACAGTACCAATTGGAATTACTCATAAAGGAGTTATAAAACATCCCTAGTAATTAAAACACTGCAGAAAGCCATTAGACAAATACTGCAGAAGTTTTTACTCTAAGCCTATCTTTTTATTTCACTATGAGATTCCCCTCGTTCATATGAGTTCAGGGACATATCATACGCGATTTTCGGAGCTACGAAACTTTTACTATGAATTTATTACTCCGAAAAGGCCACTAACTAGTTTGATTAAACTGTACTAAACCTGACAGTAAAAGTCTGAACCAAAGGTACAGAGAGATTCTACACGACTCACTGAACTCGTGCATATTTTATTTGCAATTTTTGGCCAAGCGGTTTAATTTCTACGCAATTTACAAGATTCTACCGAAATCTGCCAACTAAAAGGATTAACGAAATTGACCAGTCAATCGTAATACGATGACTGGCGCTGACTGGCGTCTGACCAGTCAACGTCTGAGCCTCTGACTAGTCAACGTCTGGAGTGCTGACCAGTCAACGAGCGATCTAAGCCGCTGATCTGAGATCGACGGTGGCTGCTGTCTTACGAAGCGGACGACGAATCGAACTCGGCGAGCTCCGGACGGCGGCGAGTCGGTTCGGTGGCGTGGAAACTCCTGCAAACACACACGGTCAATTACGGCTCCGGAATAATAAGCGCGGCGCGTCGCGGCGATCTGCAGAAGCGCGATTGACGGCGGCGGATGGAGACGCGAGCACGGAACGGAAAGAGGGTGGCGAGCGAACCCGACAATGAGCGAGCGGCGACCGGAGACGGCGGCGCGTGGCGCGGAAGGCGGCGACGGCGGACGTGCGCGCCTGCGCACGCAGGGAGATGGCGGCGGCGGGGTTGGGTCGAGTGGGGGCGGGGCACGGGTCCCAAGGCAGGTGGGGCCTCCTTTAAGAAGTCCCTCGCGCGCAGAAAGGAAAAAAAAAGAAAAAAAAAATCCTGAACCGAATCGGTCCAGATTGGACTCCGTTTCGGAAATCGGTCTGCATTTTCGGACCGTTTTCCGGCGGTTTACTAAAACGTCCGAGTCTTTTGCATACGAACTCCGATTTGAGCAATTTTCGCGCCTACGGGTTCGTATCGTCGAGGGGAACAACCTTCAGTCGAAGTTTGAGCGAAAGCTCGAACCTACATGGGTGGTTGTTGCAAGTCCCTCTAAAGCTCCCCGCAGGAAACTCGAAGCGAAGCAAAAACAGGGTTTTGCGAATAGCATTTCGCCGAACCTTTCTACTCGACGATTTTGCATGGAAAGATATGATGCGATGCAATGAATGATATGCAAGACCAAATCTAAAAGTTGGGATGTGACAAGACTAACCCCCTTAAAATGAATCTCGTCCTCGAGATTCGGCGCGGCTAGCAAATAGGTGTGGGTAGTCCTCTCGGATGTCATCCTCACGCTCCCAAGTAGCTTCCTCTTCGGTGTGGTGGATCCACTGCACCTTGCAAAACTTGATTGTCTTGGTACGGGTAGTCCTTTCTGCTGTCTCCAGAATCTTGACCGGTTTCTCCTCATAGGTCAAATCATTCTCAAGCTGAACCTCTTCTAGCGGTACAGTGTCTCTCAATGGTGTATCCACCATCTCGGGATGGCACTCCTTCAGCTGGGATACGTGGAACACGTTGTGAACAGCAGATAGAGCCTCTGGCAACTCCAATTGATAAGCAACTTCTCCTTTGCGTGCTAAGACTCGATAGGGTCCAATAAATCGAGGTGCCACCACTTAAATTCCAAATCTCTTGATTCCACGAAGCGGCGATACTCTGAAGTATGCTCTATCACCTATCTCATATACCACTTCCTTGCGCTTGGCGTCAGCGTAGCTCTTCTGTCTTGATTGTGCTACCTTCAGTCTGTCTCTAATCAAGGCGACCTTCTCCTCAGCGTCCTTGATCAAATCAGGTCCAAACAACTGACGTTCTCCTACTCCATCCCATAGCAATGGTGTTCAGCACCGTTTCCCGTATAACACCTCGAACGGTGACGTCTTGATGCTGGTTTGATAGCTGTTGTTGTAGGAAAACTCTGCATACGGTAAATTCTCATCCCAACTAGAACCATGAGCCAAGGTGCAAGCTCTTAGCATGTCCTCCAAAATCTGATTCACCCTCTCGGTCTGTCCATCCGTCTGTGGGTGAAACGCTGTGCTAAACTCCAATCTAGTACCAAGTGACTCGTGCAGCTGGCGCCAGAAGTGTGAGGTAAATTGGGTGCCTCTATCAGATACGATACTCCTGGGAACTCCATGTAGGCACACCATCTTGTCCATGTAAATCTTGGCCAACTTTGCACTCGTATAGGTCGTCTTCACCGGTATAAAGTGGGCTACCTTGGTCAAATGATCGACCACTACCCAAATAGAGTCATATCCAGACCTGGTCTGGGCTTCAAGCGATCTGTGATAAAGTCCATTCCCACTCTATCCCATTTCCAATCCGGCACGGGCAAAGGCTGTAGCAGTCCTGCTGGTTTCTGGTGTTCCGCCTTCACTCGGCTACATACATCACATAGGGCAATATGCTTGGCGATGTCTCCCTTCATGTTGTTCCACCAGAATCTGTCCTTTAGGTCCATATACATCTTCGTATTGCCCGGATGTATGGAATACGGCGAGTCATGAGCTTCCTGCATAATCAACTTCCTTAACTCCGGATCGTTGGGCACACACAAACGCTCTCCATACCACAAGGTACCTTGCTCATCCTCATGAATTCCCTTGCTCGACCTTCCTTCATCTTTTCCTTAACTTCATCTATCTCTTTGTCTCCCACTTGAGCCTTCCTGATTCTGTCCTGTAGCGTCGGTTGGACTTCCATTGTAGCCAAGTATCCTTCAGATACTACCTCCAATCTAAGGTCCTTGAATTGCTTCCACAAATCCTCAGGCAATTCACCAATTGGCAATCCATTGGCATAAACCTTTCGGCTCAGAGCATCAGCTACTACATTGGCCTTTCCTGGGTGATATTGTAGATTCATATCATAGTCCTTGATAAGTTCCAACCATCTCCTTTGTCTCATGTTCAGCTCCTTCTGTGTAAATATGTATTTCAGGCTCTTGTGGTCGGTGTACACATCACAGTGTTTTCCCATTAAGTAATGCCTCCATACCTTGAGCCCATGAACCACTGACGCTAACTCCAAGTCGTGTGTGGGGTAATTCCGCTCATGGTGCTTGAGTTGTCGCGAGGCATAAGACACTACTCTCCCATCTTGCATCAGCACACTCCCAAGTCCCTGTCGAGAAGCATCACAGTACACTTGGAAATCCTTCTGAAGATCTGGTAAGCATGAGCAGTGCGATCACTAGTCGACGCCTTGGTTCACAAAGCTAGCTTCACACACATCCGTCCATTCAAACTTCCTCTCCTTCTTCAGAAGTTCAGTCATCGGCTTTGCAATCTTGGAAAAGTTTTCAATGAACCTCCTGTAATATCCAGCAAGTCCCAAAAAGCTTCGAATCTCTCCTGCATTCTTGGGTGCTTCCCACTCGATTCGCATCACTTTGCTTGGATCAATGACTCCTTCTCCCGACACTACGTGTCCAAGAAACCCAACGGTGTTAAGCCAGAATTCACACTTGCTGAATTTGGCATACAGCTGGTGTTCCCTCAGTTTCTCCATAATCAGTCGCAGATGTTTCTCATGCTCAGCATTATCCTTGGAATATATCAGTATGTCATCAATAAACACCACTACGAACTTGTCCAAGTACTCCATAAATACCTTGTTCATCATGGTCATGAAATATGCCGGGGCATTCGTTAGTCCAAATGACATAACTGTATACTCGTATAACCCATACCTAGTGGTGAAGGCGGTTTTTGGTACATCCTCCTTCCGGATCTTCAATTGATAGTAGCGATCACGAGATCAATCTTGCGTAACACCTTTGCTCCTTCCATTGATCAAACAAATCATTTATGTTGGCAGAGGGTACTTGTTCTTGATGGTTACCTCATTCAATGACGATAGTCCACCACTAATCTCTTGGTGCTATCTTTCTTCTCCACAAATGCAGCAGTGCACCCCATGACGCACTAGGCTGAATGAATCCCTTTTCAGCTGCTCCTTCAACTGTTTCTTCAATTCTTTCAGCTCATCCACATCCATCTTATATGGTTTCTTTGCTATTGGTCCTGTTCCGGCATCGGTCGATAAACTCTACTTCCTGTCGGTGGCATTCTGGCAGTTCTTCCGAAACACGTCGGGTAATCCCTAATCACCGCACGTATCCATGCTAACCCCTTAAGAGAATTCAGCTTACACCTTCCTGGTAATGCGGTGACTTGAATCTAATCCTCTTACCATCCCGGTTTTGAGTGAAACATTTCAGGCACAATCTATGTGTCCCTCATGCATAGACATCCAATCCATACCCAGAATAACGTCTAATCCCTGTGATTCCAACACTACCAAATGTGCAATGAAGTTGTGTGTTCCAATCCTCACGGTTAAATTGCGGCATCTCGCACTAGCTATCATATCTCCTCCAGGTGAACTCACTCTAAAAGACCTCTTCATAGAATCAGTAGGTAACTTATACTTATCCACAAATGCCCTTGATATGAATGAATGCGATGCACCAGTATCGAAAAGTATAAGTGCAGGTTAAGTTTTGATTGGAAACTTACCAATCACAAGGTCAGGCTCGTCTGGAATCTCTTCCACATTCATGTGGTTCACTGTGGCCTTCTCATTGTTGGTTGGCTTCAGTCCTTTCCTCTCCGGACAGTTGTCAGCATAGTGTCCCTTCTGCTTACACTTGAAGCATGTCACCTCACTCAGATCCTTCTTCACAAAATTGCGATCACGGTTGCGGTCATGTCCACCGTGTCCTCCGGAGTGGTGAGAGTGTCCTCCCTTGTGGCTGTGGTGACTGCTCCTATGGTTGTCATGACGATGCCCATCGCCTCCATGGTGGTGGTGATCATGGATCCCATGGTCACTTCCTCCATGCTTGGAGTATCCATCATATGAAGTGCGAGACTTGTGGTGTCAGCCAGAGTGGTGATTGTTGTTCTTTCTCTTGCGGCTTTCCACCTGCTTGTGCTTCCCTTCCAGGATTCGGGCCTTGTCCATGAGCTCCTGGAAAGTGGGGCAATAAACCACCAGTAGCTGCACTGAAAGCTCATCACTGAGGCCATCCAGGAATCTCTCCCTCCTTTTTGCATCAGTGTCAACATCCTCAGGTGCATAACGGGACAGGTTGTTGAACTCCTCAATGTACTCGCCACGCATGCGATTGGTTTGGCGCAAGTTGCGGAACTCCTTCCTCTTCAGGCTCAGAACTCCTGAAGACACGTGGTCGGTCCTGAAACCTTCCTCAAACATAGCCCAAGTCACGGTATTCAGAGGGTGGGTGATCTGAAATGTGTCCCACCAAGAAGCGGCTGGTCCCTCCAGTAGGTGAGCGGCAAACCTCACCTTCTCAGCATCAGTGCATCCAACAGTTACTAGATCCTTGTTGACTGAACGCAACCAGTCGAGAGCAACCATTGGTTCCGTGGCATGAGAACTTAGCTGGCCTTAACCTCAGAAATCTGGTGAGAGCATCTCCCTGAGGCTGATTGTTTCCATTGTTGTTGTTCTGATTTGCCATGAACTGGGTCATCACTTGGGTTAGCTGTGCCTGAGCTGCCATGAGCTTCTCCAACTCAGTGGGTTGGCGGCGGGGAGGCATCTGCGGTTCAGCACAGGTAAGTTTAGAAAGAATCACCTACGGTAATAGGATTCTACCCATGTATATGATCAATCAATAACAAACAATAGCAGACAATCACAAGCAAGCAACACATCAACAAACAAGCGGTCCAGCAACATCCCAGGTGCTATCCTAGGAGTATATACCTACTGAAATAGTTTTGCAAGAGTTGGCAATGGTTAACTAAACAGTTGAGCATCAAAACGACAAAACAGCAATTCTGACAGAACAGTTCTGCTGTGTTCGCGAATTTTTCCGCCTGACTTAAACTCGTCAGAAAATTAAGCCAATTTTTGTGCATATATAACAGGAAGTTCCGCATCAGCCCAATTGTTTTCAGATTTTTCCGAGTTACCAGAAAAATATGAAAAATCGCGCAGTACTGCTGTATCAGCAGAAAAACTGCAGCGAAAACAACACATATAGTAACCAAATTGCCATAACTCTTTCATATAATTTGCACAAATAATTCCTGGAATATTGGAGTACACAAATAAGCATCTAAACACTCTTACACTAACACGAACTAAGTATCAAAACGATCGAGAATAATTCTAATGATTTCGCCTAACGAGGACTAATTGGTGGACTTCTATCTATTGCTTGAAGAGGTTGCGGTAGGTCCTCGCTGTCATGCGTTGGCGCTTCGGCTCGCGGTACAACCAGGGCGGCGGAGTGTACACCTCTCCTAAACCATCACTTGAAACGTCAAACTCCACCTCTTCTGGATCCTCCTCTTCTTCTTCATCATCAACTGCAACTGCAACAGCTTCATCTCCTCCACCATCATCGTCTCCATCATCATCATCCTCGTCCTCCTCATCATCATCTCCACTGTCATCATCATCCCCATTGTTGCCATCATCTCCATTGTCATCATCAGAGGGTGGATTCAGCTGTGCTTGGAGAGCGGCAATCTGGGCTGTCATAGCTTCAATAGTTTGATCCCTTTCTGGACTGTCCCTTTGCGCTTGCCGTATGTTACAGGTGTTCTCCTGCACAGTACCATGAAGATGTGCTATGGTTGCATCTCTGGCTATCAGGGCATTCTCCAGAACTCCCACAGCTTCATGCAAAGTGTCAATCTCCTGTCCTTGGACCACCATACCATTGCTAGTAAAATCTGCAATCTCCTTTATCATCCTCACCTTCTCTGCTAGAGCTCCATTCTCCCTTTCCATGTCCTCTATGTGCCTCCAACGGGGCGGCATGTTGTTCCTGTCGCCCGAGGTAACCACAATGTTCCCATCTTCATCACGCCTTCCATAGTCATGGTAGGGTGAATCTGCCGGTAGTAGGTGTCGGACTTGATGGCACTGGCGAGACAGGGCTTCATGTATGGCCAAGTTAATTCCAAGTCCCCAGTTGCAGTATGTCTTGGTGTAGATCAAGTGCACTGGGTTTGGCAAGGCGGCATCTCTGAATATGAAGGTAGTGATCTCCCATGCATCCTCTCCATATCCATAGGTGTACAGCCTTCTTCCCTTGAACATGGGCAGTGGCAAACCCAATGACTGCGAGAGCTGAGCTAACTGCCTTGCAAAGGGTCTTGGTGACTCCATGGTGGCATACTCAGTCCTGACTTCTCCCATCTATCAAGTAAAAGAGGAAAGTGGGAGAATAGCATATGGTAAGAATTTACGAGGGTGAAAGGCATAAGATGAAAGATAGAGTTAATATAGGCTTTAATAAATCTATGGCTTCCTAATCCAATTCTAGGTCACGATCCTACAGTCGACACACGGGCTCTGATACCATCCTGTGACACCCCGGTTCTGAAAAGACCGTGGCCTCTATGTGACATGCCAATCCCTGGATTGGTTCATTGGCCCACAATAGAGTAAGATAGATAACATAGCAAAATATCCGTGTATCATAGATAACGAAGATCCAGAGTACCATTATTAC
This sequence comes from Avena insularis, assembly GCA_023614405.1. Lineage (NCBI taxonomy): Eukaryota > Viridiplantae > Streptophyta > Magnoliopsida > Poales > Poaceae > Avena > Avena insularis. The sequence continues at coordinate 383,131,754 of CM042688.1, forward strand.
AATAAAAGCTTAGCACAAAGCTAGCTCAAATTATTCAGGTAGCAACATAAACGAGATAAATCCTCCATTCTTCAAATTTCCCACAAGTGAACAAGTGCCGAGTGGAGTACCGTGGCCTATAACAACCAATCAGAATCGGAATAACCTGCAGCATAAAACGCAACAGCCCCGAAGGGTCAATACATGGAATGTATGGCAAGTAGAGCTAGTAAATGGAGACAATAGTACTAACATCTACATGCATATTTGGCAAGTGGAGCTGTGTCTGGCTTGCATTTGCAAATAACTTTGTCCTACTTTCATAAACATTTTTGAATTTTCTTTGAAAAGATCCCAATTAAGTTAACCCAACAAGATTAAAACAATTATGAAATTAGAATGAGCGAGAAACATGTCATGGAATCAATATCAAGAAACTCAGTTGTCCATAACCGGGGACACGGCTAATCGATTATATTATACACTCTGCAGAGGTTAGTACACTTTACCCATGTGACTTGGCCAGCCCAGCTCGTACCATCACTCTCATTTTGGGTGATGATAGGGAGAAGACCAAGAAGAGACTGTTCGGAAAGTAGCTCCTCAATCCTGACGCGCACCGGTCCAACCTACCAAAATTCTACATCTCTGGATACGCGGGTTCGAGTTACCACAACCTACTAAGTCCAACCAACCGCCCATTTCATTATTGGCACATGGTTGTACACGTAAGCTACACAATAAAGAAGCCAATCATTCTCTCTTGATACCTGGGTGCCTTTCCGCAATGAAATCACCAAAAATTATCAATACCATCACACCAGTGGGGTTCATTGATTGTTGTTTTAGTTTTCACAAACCAATACTTTGAGAAAACAAGTATCAATGATGTAACCCAGCCCTCGTTCAACATAGCATGGCTAAGCACATCTACAACGGTGGTTCATCTACAAGGAAAGCCCTACCACATAATAGGACATAGCATAGCGATAGTATCATCCTACACATGCATCTACAAAATACACGACAATGCATTGAAAATAGTAGGACGATATCATGAACAAAGTAGCATCTACTTGCCTTGATTGAAGTGGTCGGAGGAACAATCCAAACACGAGCAAGGGTTGCACTCCACACAATCTACACGACACAATTGCATTCATAAACAAACAATTCACAAACATATGCAACAAAGATGATGCATGAATGCAAGAACGGCAAGTAAATTGGTGCTACAGCTGCACCACATAATACTAATACATAATACTACCGAATACATGCATGGAAAATAGATTTGGCGCAAGGGAAACTATTAACCAAAAGTAGAGATCACTACTAGAGCTAGAACTTAAATAATTCACTACCGGTAGTATACTGTTTGTAAAATCCTGGAAAAATTCTACCGCATAGGCATCGCCGATAAGAAACAGTACCAATTGGAATTACTCATAAAGGAGTTATAAAACATCCCGAGTAATTAAAACACTGCAGAAAGCCATTAGACAAATACTGCAGAAGTTTTTACTGTAAGCCTATCTTTTTATTTCACGATGTGATTCCCCTCGTTCATACGAGTTCAGGGACATATCATACGCTATTTTCGGAGCTATGAAACTTTTACTATGAATTTATTACTCCGAAAAGGCCACTAATTAGTTTGATTAAACTGTACTAAACCTGACAGTAAAAGTCTGAACCAAAGGAACAGCGAGATTCTACACGACTCACTGAACTCGTGCATATTTTATTTGCAATTTTTGGCCAAGCGGTTTAATTTCTACGCAATTTACAAGATTCTACCGAAATCTGCCAACTAAAAGGATTAACGAAATTGACCCAGTCAACTGTGTCTGATGACTGTGCGCTGACTGGGCGTATGACCAGTCAACGTCTGGAGCCTCTGACTAGTCAACGTCTGGAGTGCTGACCAGTCAACGAACGATCTAAGCTGCTGATCTGAGATCTGACGGTGGCTGCTGTCTTACCAGAAACGGACGGCGAATCGAACTCCGGCGAGCTCCGGACGGCGGCGACGGTCGGTTCCGGCGGCGTGGAAACTCCTGCAAGTACACACACGGTCAACTACGGCTCCCGGAATAATAAACGCGTGCGCGTACGCGGCGATCTGCAGGGCGTAGTTGGCGGATGGAGACGCGGAGCACGGGAACGGAAAGAGGGCGGCGAGACGAACCCGGCAATGAGCGGCGACGAACAGCGGCGGCCGGGCGGCGTGGCGCGGAAGGCGGCGACGGCGGACGTGCGCGCCTGCGCACGCAGGGAGATGGCGGCGGCCGGGTTGGGTCGAGTGGGGGCGGGGCACGGGTCCCAAGGCAGGTGGGGCCTCCTTTAAGAAGTCCCTCGCGCGCAGAAAGGAAAAAAAAAGAAAAAAAAATCCTGAACCGAATCAGTCCAGATTGGACTCCGTTTCGGAAATCGGTCCCGATTTTCGGACCGTTTTTCGGCGGTTTAATAAAACGTCCGAGTCTTTTGCATACGAACTCCGATTTGAGCGATTTTCGCGCCTACGGGTTCGTATCGTCGAGGGGAACAACCTTCAGTCGAAGTTTGAGCGAAAGCTCGAACCTACAGGGGTGGTTGTTGCAAGTCCCTCTAAAGCTCCCCGCAGGAAACTCGAAGCAAAGCAAAAATGGGGTTTTGCAAATAGCGTTTCGCCGAACCTTTCTAATCGACGATTTTGCATGGAAAGATATGATGCGATGCAATTAATGATATGCAAGACCAAATCTAAAATTTGGGATGTGACAAATGTGCAAGCAATCACAAACATAACATTCCACTCAAACAACAAGTTTTAAGCATATTTTTAGACAATCAAAAATATTTTTGTTACACCACATAAGTTGGTGGGTTTGACTTAAACTAAATATGGTGGTCCATCTATATGGTTCACTTGAAATTTTTCCTTCCTTCTTGGTTGATTATTCTTGAGCAAGATCTTTGTATCCTTGGAGAATTTCTTGAATCTTGGTCACAAAACTTCAAAGGCGGTCATGGTTCCTTCTAAGTTGTTTTTCCTTAGTCTTCAAGTCTTGAGTAACATTTCTTGTCTCACTTGTAGTCTTTAGTGATATCCAAGGTTGAAGTCCTTGGTGAAAATGTTGAAGATGTTGAAGTCATTAGAGTTGAAGATGTTGAAGAAGTCCTTTGCACATGGTGAAGTCTTTGGTCATAGGGTAGGTTTTTCCATTAAGTTTGAAATAGAAGAGATGTAGAGTTGAAACCAAAATGGTTGAGGGAAGAGTTTACAAGATTGTTTGTAAATAAGTTTTGGAACAAATACAACTCCTATTTTTCTAAGGGTTTTTGTCCAATCCTAGGTTTACAAATCCTACAGGCAACACAATGCTCTGATACCATCTGTAGGGATCCCAACCTTTGAATAGGTAGAGTCCCCTGTGTTTACAATGCTAGTCCCTGGATCAATAGCTAGCATCCACAGTTTAGATGTAATATCAAGAAACAAAGGTCATAATATAACTTTATAGCCAGGAATATCATAATTTTATTACATCAATACATAGCTCATTAGGCTATTACATTACATTGCAGCGAGATAACTATAAGCATGGAGTCCTTCATCTTCAAGTGCCACAGGCAGATGTTGGTTGTAGGCTTTGTAATCCTAATCAATCAATCTTCACTAAAAACAATCAAACCTGCAACATTACAAGTTACAGCCACAAGGGTCAATACATTTGAATTGTATTGGCAAGTTTCACTACTAAGTATAATATGAGTGGATCCTATCATTACATGCATATTTGGCTAAGTAGAGTTTTAGGCTCATTTGCAGAAAGCAATAGTTTATCCTATCTTTTCAAAATGGTTTTGATCTTTTGTCAAATCTTTTCTGAACACCTTGGAATCCACCAAGTGTCTTTGTCAAAATCTCTTGAGATCCTTGGTGCCCCAAGTACTTCAAGTTTTTATCAAAGTCTCTTGAACTTCTTGGTACCTCCAAGTTCTTCAAGTTTTTATCAAATCTCTTGAGCATCTTGGAACCCCCAAGTGCTTCAAGTCTTTTGTTATCACTTAAAAAGTTTTCTTTTTGAAATTAGAATGTCGAGATCTCCCATAGCTTCAGGCCTTAGTTGCTCAGTATTGTCCATAACCGGGGACACGGCTAAGTACTTAGATTTTATTATCTTCTGTAGAAGTTGTACACTTTACCCACATATCACACTCTCATCTTGTTGCCACCAGTGGTCGCTGGATTAGTACTCACCAAGATGGAATACTGGCAGATTGAGAATGTGACGAAGTCTTTCCAAAGGGTCCTCCCATACATCATTGCTAGCTTGTCATCAGTAACAATGTAGGATTCCAGGTCCCCATTTTTCTGTAGCCCGAAGACAATGCATGGGTCTTCCCAATGTAGTTGACTAAGCCAGAGCCATAATAGCATGTGGTTGCACACGAAAGCCACAATTGGAGAAACATGTTCAATCTCTAAGTTTCCTGGGTGGTTTTCTTTTGGAGCACAACACAAAGAGATTGCCATAGAATGGTTCCTTTTGTTGCCACCTTCTCCAAAACTCAAAGTCCTTGTCCACCCAGGTGGTTCATTGAGTCCTTGTTTTATTATATAAAATCACAAGTCCTTTTCTCAACTTCATAAAATCTCAACATGTATCTCTTTTCAAAAAATAGCATGGCTAAGCATGTAACAACTACATTGTTTTCACTAAGGTATATATAGGGAATCCTATTAGGATTAGCATAGCATAAGTATAGAAATTATTTTCATGCATGTTTTCAAAATCCACTAAGTATAATGAAAATAGTAGGACTTTGGATGATAGTGTAACTTGCCTTTTTGGTAGGGAATGATGGTTCACTCCTTGATCTTACTAGTCTCACACTTCTCTAACTTCACTACAAGTCAATCAAGCAAACACAAAATCAACTAACATTCCAAACCAATAATCAGTCAAACAAATTCATACACACAAGACAATGGAAACTAATTCATGCTTGGGAGCATGCACAAGATAGTTTTATTTTTGCAAAAGAGGGTCTCTATTGGATTTCTAAACTTTGTATGATCCAAATTGGTCATTTACCAAAGTGGCAAAGTCATTTGCAAAGAGGTTTCACTTCAAAACCATTTTCAAAATAAAGCATCACTTTATGTGGTGTAGAAATATTTTTACTAAGGCATTAATCTCTAAGGTTCACCAAATACATTTTCAACTTATAAAACTTGGTGTTTGGGGTCAGAGAGTTTAAAACAAAACATTTCTCAAAGGTTTTCCTTCAAAATCAATTTTAATAAATAAATCACATTTCTATTTGACTAGAAATGGTTTTAAATAAAAGAATCATAATTTTATTTCACCCAATACATTTTTGAGTCCACAAAGTGTTTCCTAGGGTCAGTAGGTTTGGTCCAAAATATTTTCCCAAAGTTTTCTTTATAAAAAAAAATTTCATAACCAAAATCTTTATTTCCATTTGGCTAGAAATGGGCTAAACCAAGTAATCCATTCTAAACTTTTCCAAATCCATTTTCCAAAACATGGGTTGGTTCCTAGGGTCCGTAAGGTCACAACAAACCATTTTGCAAAGGTTTTAACCCTAAAATCATTTTTAAACAATTTTTATACTCTATACAAGCTCACAAAATAATCTGCAAAAACAAGCAAACTAACAGATACTATTTGTTAAACCAAGGGCATGGTTGGCTAGGTCTTGCTCTCCTGAATCCAACGACATAAAATTTGTAATTTTTGGACGTGTGGATCCAAAGTTATAAGGGTTTGAAATTTGCAAACAAATCTGTTTTCAATTTCTGTTTTAAATTAGAGCTGGCCATGCATCATGCTTTCATTGGACCGTACCGCTTCGCGCGGATCGCATTCTGTAGGCCGTAGGATCTCAATTAGATCGAGTGGCACAGGGACATTCGATACCTCTTCGTTTATGTTCTATTACAGCCTTACGATCTAGATCAAACGGATGCAATCAATCAGATCACTAACCGGCGGCGCTGTGCCACGGTGGACGGCGGCGACGGCCAGACGAGATGCTCGCGGTGGTTCTAGGAAGCGAGGAAGACAGAGGGGGTGCTCACCGTGTTCGTGAGGTCAAAGAGGTGCTCAAGGTACTCTCGAGGAAGCAAGGGGCGCACGGAGACGGAGGTAATCACTTGCCGGAGTCGTCGTCAGCGTCGGTTGGTCCTGCTCGTGGTTGTAGTCGATGCTACAGGTCACGAAAAGACAAACAAAGGTCAGGGCTAGTTGCGCAAGATCGAGTCGAGTGAGGGAGCGTGAACGAGGAAGCTCGGGGCGGTCAGTGTTTACCAGGGGAGGTCGTCGGAGAGGTTGCAGACGGCGGCGTCGTTCGGAGCTTGTCGTAGCCGACGCTTTGGGGCGCCCGCGGTCGAATGGGTGGTACTGGGAGATGCGTCTAGGAGTGGGGAAGCTGCTAGGGTGCTCGGGAAGGCAGGGGGTGGCGTGTACTGGCCTGAATTAGCCGGAGACGGTGGTCGGAACAGAGGAAGTACTAGCTCGATTCGTGGCAGCCTCGGGGCAGAGAGGGAGTGGCGACAGAGGGGAAAGGTGGAGAAGGCGCTGGCGCATAAAAGCGTGCAGTCACGGCGAGGTTTAAGGCGCGGCATCAATGCGAATTAATCGCGCGGATTGAAGGCAGCAACGGCAGCGAGGTTTTAGGAAGGGAGATCGTGCGGTGAGGACGATGGCTAGCGAAGTGGGGCCATTGCGTCAGTGGAGTGAGGGAGGGAAAGAGGGTCCACCGGTCATTCTCTTTGCGGGTAAGAAACGAGGTGCAAATCGTTTTCTGTTCGGGGAGAATAACTGGGCTGCTTCTGGGCCTTAGTGGGCTGCTGGGCTGGGTTGGCCAGTTTCTATTTTTTCCTGTTTAAAATCTTTTTCTATTTTCCAAATCAAATTTCTGTTTTGAATTTCAAACTATCAAACAACATTCAAATTGATTCAAACAATCACCAAACTTCACAACTTTGAACTTGGTTCTGTTTATCAACATAAACCAAATTCTAAAAATAAAATAATATTTTTATTCATTTTAGGATCTATTTAATATTTAAATAAAATAGACCATAGTTATTTAATCAAAATAGGGTTGATTTATTTAATAAAAACTCCATTTGAAAACCAAATATTTTTCAAAACCAAAACAGTAGGTTTATTTGGAAATAAAGAATATTTGGAAATCTTGTTTAAAACAAAATAACATTTTTGCTATAGGGTCCATTAATAATTAAATAAAATGGACCTTAGTTATAATCCAAATAGGATTTGTTTATTTAAAAACTTTATTTCAAAATCTAAAATAAAACCAACACACTTCAGTACGTTTTATTTGAGAATATAAAATACTTGGAAAACTTATTTTAAATAAATAAATAAGTTTTGATGTTTTGAAAATAGTAAAACCTTTATTAATAAAACATGGATATTTAAATCCTTTTTATTTTATTTTAAATAAAAATTTAATCAAAGCAAAACCTTTTGTTTCAAAATCTTGGCCAAGGTTTAATTTGGCTTTATAAAATAATATTTATTTATAAATCCACCTTTTCTTTTGAAAACCAAATCTTTTTATTTTAAAGATTCAAAATAGTAATTCCAATTATAAAAACTTTCTTGATCCTTTGTGAATATTTGTTGATCAATTTTGGTATGGATTAAATCCATCGATTTGGAGATACTTTGGAAATGATTTTCTTCCATTAGGGTTTTAGGATTTGGATTTATTTTCCAAGTGTTCAAATTTCCAGATACATTCATTGAGGAATGCATTTCACTTGATTTGGATTTGTTGAATTCAAACTTTAACCAAAGTTTGTTCAAGATGGGATTTTAAGTTTCCTTTTAGAACAAAAGTTTCTTTTCACCCTGATTTTCAACAAAAAATTTATTTTGTTTATTTATTTTTCACATTACAAGATTTGGAAAATCTTGGGATGTGACATGGAGCCACTAGATGTCATTGTATGTGTGTTCTTTTCATAAACCACATGGATCCACTAGATGTCATTGCATGTGTGTTCTTTTCCTAAACCACATGGATCCACTAGATGTTATTGCATGTGTGTTCTTTTCCTAAACCACATGGATCCACTAGAGTCATTCCATGTGTGTTCTTTTCATAAACCACATGGATCCACTAGATGTCATTGCATGTGTGTTCTTTTCATAAACCACATGGTTCCACTAGATGTCATGCATGTGTTCTCTTTTCCTAAACCACATGGATCCACTAGAGTCATTCCATCATAAACCACATGGATCCACTAAAGTCATTCCGTGTGTGTTCTTTTCATTAACCACATGGATCCAATAGATGTCGTTACACGCGTGTTCTTTAATAAACCACATGGATCCACTAGATGTCATTGCATGTGTGTTATTTTCATAAACCGCATGGATTCACTATGTAGGGTCCCCAACCTTAAATAAGATTGAGCACCCTGTGTTTGCAATGCTAGTCCCTGGATCAATAGCTAGCATCCACAGTTTAGATGTAATATCAAGAAACAAAGGTCATAATATAACTTTATAACCAGGAATAACATAATTTTATTACATCATACATAGCTCATTTGGCTATTACATTACATTGCAGCGGAATAACTATAAGCATGGGGTCCTTCTTCTTCAAAGTGCCACAGGCAGATGTTGGTTGTAGACTTTGTAATCCTAATCAATCAATCTTCACTAAAATCAATCAAACCTGCAACATTACAAGTTACAGCCACAAGGGTCAATACATTTGAATTGTATTGGCAAGTGATACTTTGGTAGTATAGTGGAGTCTATCATCTATATGCATTTGGCTAAGTGGAGTTGAGGCTTGCATTGCTCAAAATAGATTTTTTCCCTAACATTTGAAAAATACTAAGTTTTTGCTTTGATAAAAAAACAATTTCCTCAATCAAAGATTTCAAGATCCTTGTACCAAGCCATCTCTCCATCAATGATTGAAGATTTCAAACAACCCTTGTTCAAACCACAAATTTTACTTAGAAAATTGGAATGATGAGATTCTTGATTGCTTCCATGTCTTGATGCTCAAATTGTCCTTTACCAGGGACATGGCTAAGTACTTAGGTTTTACACTCTGCAGAGGTGGTGCACTTTCCCCACAAGACTTGGTTTCCCAAGACAAGATCTTTCAGAACCCTTCCCTTAGACCATCATGGACGCGTTCCATCCTATCAAACACTACCACCCACTGTCCATATGGCTAAGTTCTTGCAACCTATATGATCATGGCAGAGCCCATATTGCCAAGTGGTTGCACTTGAAGCTTCTCAACATTTGACATCTCAAATCTCTTTGTTTCCTGGGTGGCCATCCACAAGTGAGATACACAAGGTAAACCATAGACATGGGCCTTGTGAACCACTCAACCAAAAACCACCAAGCAAGTCCCATTCCACCCAGGTGATTCATTAACTTAGTTGTTTTATTAAACAAAACACAAGTCCTCAGACTTAGTATATTTTTCCATAGTATGAATATATATTCCACCCATGTTTTCTATTAGCTAGGCTAAGCTTGATAGTAATGGGATTCTTAACTTAGGAAAATCCTACTAAGGATTCATCTACTAGGTTTTCCTATAGCAAGGTCTATACTTAGCAAATAAAATCCATGCAAGATTTACTTAGCAAAAACACTAATGCATAGTGAACATAATGGGACAAAAAGTATGAAGCATCACTTGCCTTTTTCGTAGAGTATGGGTTCACTCCTTGTCCTTGCAACAATCACACTCTTCAAGTCACTACAATTCAATCAAGCAAGGCACAAACTCAATCTACCAATCAAGCAAAACAACACACAAAAAGACAAAGTCAAAGAAATGCATGCAAGCATGCCAAGCTTTGTTTTCTTTGAAAAAGTGGTTCCTAATGGATCATAGACATTTGGGTACACCTAATGGTCATTTTTTAAAGTGGCAAAGTCATTTGCAAAGAGGTTTCACTTCAAAACCATTTTCAAAACAAAGTATCATTTTATGTGGTGTAGAAATATTTTTACTAAGGCATTAACCTATAGGGTTTACCAAATATGTTTTCGAATCACAAAACTTGGTTTTTGGGGTCAGAGAGTTTAAAACAAAACATTTTCCAAAGGTTTTCTTCCAAAATCATTTTTAATAAATAAACCACATTTCTATTTGACTAGAAATGGTTTTTAAATCAAAGAATCATTATTTGTTTCACCAAATGAGTTGCTATTGCAAAACTTGGTGTTTGGGTCAGTAGGTTTGGTCCACAACATTTTCTCCAAAGTTTTAACTCAAAACCAATTTTCATAAACAAAACAATAGTTTTAATTAGCTAGAAATGGACTAAACCAAGTAATCCATTCTAAACTTTTCCAAATTCATTTTCCAAAACATAGGTTGGTTCCTAGGGTCAGTAAGGTCACAACAATCCAATTTGCAAAGGTTTTAACCCTAAGATCATTTTTAAACAATTTTTCTACTCTAAACAAGCTCACAAAAGAATCTGCAAAAACAAGCAATCTAACAGATACTATTTGCTAAACTAAGGGCAGGGTTGGCTAGGTCTTGCTCTCCTGAATCCAACAACATAAAATTTGTAATTTTTGGACCTGTGGATTCAGAGTTACAAGGGTTTGAAAATGGCATTTAAATCTGGTTTCTAAATCTGTTTCAATCAAACACTGGCCACGCGGCGTAAAACGACTGGCTGGTACCGGTTCGGCCGGATCAGCAACGAGGTGCGTTGGATCAACTTAAATCGTGCGGTCCAGAGGACATACCCCTTCGCGGTTAAGTGAAACTATCGTGAGTGTCCGATCTCAATCGGACGGCTGTTGGCCATAGTGAGCGACGAACGGTGTTGGCGGCGCCGTGAAATAGGAAGCGAGGAGGAGGAAAAGGTGCTCACGGAATCGTTGGCGCTTGCTGAAGCTCAACGTGGTACTGGTTGGTGAAGGGCGCGCACGGGTTGCAGACAATTGCTCGTGAGTCCTTGCGCCGCCGGGTGCTCTGTTGAAGATGGTGGCGAGGTTACGGTGCACGGCAGAGGAAAAAAAGAGGTGGCTTAGATGCGTAGGTTCATGGCGAGTATGTGCGTGTGAAAAATAGGTAGAGGGGAGGTCTGGTCTTACCAGCAGTGCTCGTCGGAGCGGGGCAGACGGCGGTGGCGAGTCGAGCTTGTCCTTGCCGATGCTGTGATGCTCGCGCGGATGAACGGAGGCACTGATGAGGTGCGCGAGGTCAGGGAACATGTGAGAATGGTTGAGGAGGCTCGGGGTAACGTCGGCTGGCCGGAATCGCTCGCGGAGCTCGCCGGAGACAGCGGCAGTACAGAGAAGAATTGGGGCGGTCTAAGGCGTGCCAGCGCGGGGTGTCAGAGGGGAATTATAGAGTAGACATGGGCGTTTCAATCTGCGTGATCACTACAGGTTTAACTCGCGTCATTAAGGTGAATTAAGCCGGAGGAAATCAAGCCCGCAACGGCGACGAGAGGAGGAAGAACCGGTCGCAGGGTGGGGAAGGAGAACAGTAGAGATGGGGTCCACCGGCAGTGGGAAAGAAAGGAGGGGGAGGGTCCACTGGTCGGGGACTTAGCGGGTCAGAATCTGGGTGCAAAACGTTTTCCTTCGGGGAGGGAGTACTGGGCTGGTTTGCTGGGCCTGTTGGGCTAGATGGGCTGGGTCGGCCAGTTCTATTTTTTTCTGTCTGTTTTCTTTTTCCATTTCTATTTCTATTTTTCTGTTTTGAATTTCAAACAATTATTCAAACATTCAAACCATTCAAACAATTCAAACAAACACTCAACTTTGTACTTTGAATTTGGTTCTGTTTTTCAACATAATCCAAATCTCAAAATAAAATAATATTTTTATTCATTTTAGGATCTATTTAATATTTAAATAAAATAGCCCTTTAGTTATTTATTCAAAATAGGGTTTGTTTTATTTAATAAAATTTCCATTTGAAAACCAAATATTTTCAAAACCAAAACAAGGTTTTATTTGAGAAAACAAAATACTTTGGAAAACTTATTTTTAAAAGAATAAATAAGTTTTGATGTTTTGAAAATAGCAAAACCTTTATTAATAAAACTTGGATATTTAAATCCTTTTATTTCATTTTAAATAAACCTTTACTATTTTTAATCAAAGCAAAACCTTTTGTTTCCAAAGTCTTGGCCAAGGTTTAATTTGGCTTTATAAAATAATCTTTATTTAAAAAAATCCATCTTTTCATTTGAAAACAAAGTCTTTTGTTAAAAAGATCCAAAATAGTATTTCCAAAACATTTTATTTTCCTTTAATAAATGTTTATCTTTTTAAATCCCTTTAGGATTTTATTTGATCCAATTGGTATGGGTTTTTGGTAAGGGCTTTATTAGCTTTGGTAATTCAATTTCCTTCTCTTATTATATTCATAAGATTTTATTTATGGTTCCAAACTAAGTGAAACCAATCTCTATAAACTTACTTGATCCTTTGTGAATATTTGTTGATCAATTTTTGTATGGATCAAATCCATGGATTTGGAGATAACTTGGAAATGGTTTTTATTCCATTAGGGCTTAGGGTTTTGGATTTATTTTCCAAGTGTTCAAATTTCCAGATACATTCATTGAGGAATGCATTTCTCTTGATTTGGATTTGTTGAATTCAAACTTTATCCAAAGTTTGTTCAGGATGGGATTTTAAGTTTCCTTTTAGAAACAAAAGTTTCTTTTCACCCTGATTTTCAACAAATATTTATTTTGTTTATTTATTTTTCACATTACAAGATTTGGAAAATCTTGGGATGTGACACACTAGAATTCATTGCATGTGTGTTCTTTTCATAAACCACATGGATCCACTAGATGTCATTGCATGTTTGTTATTTTCCTAAATAACATGGATCCACTAGAGTCATTTCTTGTGTGTTCTTTTTACAAACCACATGCATCCAGTAGATGGCATTGCATGTCTGTTATTTTCCTAATCCACATGGATCCACTAGAGACATTGCATGTGTGTTCTTTTACTAAACCACATGGATCCACTAGATGTCATTGCATGTGTGTTCTTTTCATAAACCATATGGATCCAGTAGATGTCATTGCATGTGTGTTCTTTTCCTAAACCACATGGATCCACTAGAGTCATTCCATGTGTGTTCTTTTCATAAACCACATGGATCCACAAGTTGTCATTGCATGTGTGTTCTTTTCATAAACCACATGGTTCCACTAGATGTCATTGCATGTGTGTTCTTTCATAAACCACATGGATCCACTAGATGTCATTGCATGTTTGTTCTTTTCCTAAACCACATGGATCCACTATATTCATTCAACGTGTGTTCTTTTCATAAACCACATGGATCCACTAGATGTCATTGCACATGTGTTCTTTTTACAAACCACATGGATCCAGTAGATGTCATTGTATGTCTGTTATTTTCCTAATCCACATGGCTCCACTAGAGACATTGCATGTGTGTTCTTTTCATAAACAACATGGTTCCACAAGATGTCATGCATGTGTGTTCTTTTCCTAAACCACATGGATCCACTAGAGTCATTCCGTGTATGTTCTTTTCATTAACCACATGGATCCAATAGATGTCATTACACGCGTGTTCTTTTAATAAACCACATGGATCCACTAGATGTCATTGCATGTGTGTTATTTTCATAAACCGCATGGATCCACTAGAATTCATTGCATGTGTGTTCTTTTCATAAACCACATGGATCTACTAGATGTAATTGCATGTTTGTTCTTTTCCTAAATAGCATGGATCAACTAGAGTCATTTCTTGTGTTTTATTTTCATAAACCACATGGATCCACTATATGTCATTGCATGTGTGTTCTTTTCCTAAACCACATGGATCCACTAGAGTCATTTCTTGCGTGTTCTTTTGATAAACCACATGGATCCACTAGATGTCATTGCATGTCTGTTCTTTTCATAAACCACATGGATCCACTAGATGTCATTGCATGTGTGTTCTTTTCCTAAACCACATGGATCCACTAGAGTCATTCCATGTGTGTTCTTTTCATAAACCACATGGATCCACTAGTTGTCATTGCATGTGTGTTCTTTTCATAAACCACATGGTTCCACTAGATGTCATTGCATGTGTGTTCTTTCATAAACCACATGGATCCACTAGATGTCATTGCATGTTTGTTCTTTTCCTAAACCACATGAATCCACTAGATTCATTCAACGTGTGTTCTTTTCATAAACCACATGGATCCACTAGATGTCATTGCATGCGTGTTCTTTTTACAAACCACATGGATCCAGTAGATGTCATTGCATGTCTGTTATTTTCCTAATCCACATGGATCCACTAGAGACATTGCATGTGTGTTCTTTTACTAAACCACATGGATCCATTAGATGTCATTGCATGTGTGTTCTTTTCCTAAACCACATGGATCCACTAGAGTCATTTCTTGTGTGTTCTTTTCATAAACCAGATGGCGCCACAAGATGTCATTGTATGTGTGTTCTTTTCATAAACCACATGGATCCACTAGATGTCATTGCATGTGTGTTCTTTTCCTAAACCACAAGGATCCACTAGATGTTATTGCATGTGTGTTCTTTTCCTAAACCACATGGATCCACTAGAGTCATTCCATGTGTGTTCTTTTCATAAACCACATGGATCCACTAGATGTCATTGCATGTGTGTTCTTTTCATAAACCACATGGTTCCACTAGATGTCATGCATGTGTGTTCTTTTCCTAAACCACATGGATCCACTAGAGTCATTTCTTGTGTGTTCTTTTCATAAACCACATGGAGCCACTAGATGTCATTGTATGTGTGTTCTTTTCATAAACCACATGGATCCACTAGATGTCATTACATGTGTGTTCTTTTCCTAATCCACATGGATCCACTAGATGTTATTGCATGCGTGTTCTTTTCCTAAACCACATGGATCCACTAGAGTCATTCCATACGTGTTCTTTTCATAAACCACATGGATCCACTAGATGACATTGCATGCGTGTTCTTTCCATAAACCACGTGGATGCACTAGATGTCATTGCATGTGTGTTGTTTTCCTAAACCACATGGATAAACTAGAGTCATCTCATATGTGTTCTTATCCTAAACCACATGTATCCACTAGATTTCATTGCATGTGGGTTCTTTTCCTAAACCACATGGATCCACCAGAGGTCATTGCATGTGTGTTCTTTTCCTAAACCACATGGTTCCACTTGAGTCATTTCTTGTGTGTTCTTTTCATAAATCACATGGAGCCACTAGATGTCATTGTATTTGTGTTCTTTTCCTAAACCACATGGATCCACTAGAGTCATTCCATGTGTGTTCTTTTCATAAACCGCATGGATCCACTAGAATTCATTGCATGTGTGTTATTTTCATAAACCACATGGATCTACTAGAATTCATTGCATGTGTGTTCTTTTCATAAACCACATGGATCTACTAGATGTAATTGCATGTTTGTTCTTTTCCTAAATAGCATGGATCAACTAGAGTCATTTCTTGTGTTTTATTTTCATAAACCACATGGATCCACTATATGTCATTGCATGTGTGTTCTTTTCCTAAACCACATGGATCCACTAGAGTCATTTCTTGCGTGTTCTTTTGATAAACCACATGGATCCACTAGATGTCATTGCATGTCTGTTCTTTTCATAAACCACATGGATCCACTAGATGTCATTGCATGTGTGTTCTTTTCCTAAACCACATGGATCCACTAGAGTCATTCCATGTGTGTTCTTTTCATAAACCACATGGATCCACTAGTTGTCATTGCATGTGTGTTCTTTTCATAAACCACATGGTTCCACTAGATGTCATTGCATGTGTGTTCTTTCATAAACCACATGGATCCACTAGATGTCATTGCATGTTTGTTCTTTTCCTAAACCACATGAATCCACTAGATTCATTCAACGTGTGTTCTTTTCATAAACCACATGGATCCACTAGATGTCATTGCATGTGTGTTCTTTTTACAAACCACATGGATCCAGTAGATGTCATTGCATGTCTGTTATTTTCCTAATCCACATGGATCCACTAGAGACATTGCATGTGTGTTCTTTTACTAAACCACATGGATCCATTAGATGTCATTGCATGTGTGTTCTTTTCCTAAACCACATGGATCCACTAGAGTCATTTCTTGTGTGTTCTTTTCATAAACCAGATGGCGCCACAAGATGTCATTGTATGTGTGTTCTTTTCATAAACCACATGGATCCACTAGATGTCATTGCATGTGTGTTCTTTTCCTAAACCACAAGGATCCACTAGATGTTATTGCATGTGTGTTCTTTTCCTAACCCACATGGATCCACTAGAGTCATTCCATGTGTGTTCTTTTCATAAACCACATGGATCCACTAGATGTCATTGCATGTGTGTTCTTTTCATAAACCACATGGTTCCACTAGATGTCATGCATGTGTGTTCTTTTCCTAAACCACATGGATCCACTAGAGTCATTTCTTGTGTGTTCTTTTCATAAACCACATGGAGCCACTAGATGTCATTGTATGTGTGTTCTTTTCATAAACCACATGGATCCACTAGATGTCATTACATGTGTGTTCTTTTCCTAATCCACATGGATCCACTAGATGTTATTGCATGCGTGTTCTTTTCCTAAACCACATGGATCCACTAGAGTCATTCCATACGTGTTCTTTTCATAAACCACATGGATCCACTAGATGACATTGCATGCGTGTTCTTTCCATAAACCACGTGGATGCACTAGATGTCATTGCATGTGTGTTGTTTTCCTAAACCACATGGATAAACTAGAGTCATCTCATATGTGTTCTTATCCTAAACCACATGTATCCACTAGATTTCATTGCATGTGGGTTCTTTTCCTAAACCACATGGATCCACCAGAGGTCATTGCATGTGTGTTCTTTTCCTAAACCACATGGATCCACTTGAGTCATTTCTTGTGTGTTCTTTTCATAAACCACATGGAGCCACTAGATGTCATTGTATTTGTGTTCTTTTCGTAAACCACATGGATCCACTAGATGTCATTGCTTGTGTGTTCATTTCCTAAACCACATGGATTCACTAGATGTTATTGCATGTGTGTTCTTTTCCTAAACCACATGGATCCACTAGAGTCATTCCATCTGTGTTCTTTTCATAAACCACATGGATCCACTAGATGTCATTGCATGTGTGTTCTTTTCATAAACCACATGGTTCCACTAGATGTCATGCATGTGTGTTCTTTTCCTAAACCACATGGATCCACTAGAGTCATTTCTTGTGTGTTCTTTTTATAAACCACATGGAGCCACTAGATGTCATTGTATGTGTGTTGTTTTCATAAACCACATGGATCCACTAGAGTCATTCCATGTGTGTTCTTTTCATAAACCACATGGATCCACTAGATGCCATTGCATGCGTGTTCTTGACATAATACACATGGATGCACTAGATGTCATTGCATGTGTGTTGTTTTCCTAAACCACATGGATACACTAGAGTCATTTCATATGTGTTCTTATCTTAAACCACATGGATCCACTAGATGTCATTGCATGTGGGTTCTTTTCCTAAACCACATGGATCCACCAGAGGTCATTGCATGTGTGTTATTTTCGTAAACCACATGGATCCACTAGAGTCATTTCTTGTGTGTTCTTTTCATTAACCACATGTAGCCAGTAGATGTCATTGGATGTGTGTTCTTTTCATAAACCACATGGATCCACTAGATATCATTGCATGTGTGTTCTTTTCCTAAACCACATGGATCCACTAGATGTCATTGCATGTGTGTTCTTTTCCTAAACCACATGGATCCACTGGAGTCATTCCATGTGTGTTCTTTTCATAAACCACATGGATCCACTAGATGTCATTGCATGTGTGTTCTTTTCATAAACCACATGGTTCCACCAGATGTCATGCATGTGTGCTCTTTTCCTAAACCACATGGATCCACTAGAGTCATTCCATGTGTGTTCTTTTCATAAACCACATGGATCCACTAGAGTCATTCCGTGTGTGTTCTTTTCATTAACCACATGGGTCCAATAGATGTCATTACAAGCGTGTTCTTTTAATAAACCACATGGATCCACTAGATGTCATTGCATGTGTGTTATTTTCATAAACCGCATGGATCCACTAGAATTCATTGCATGTGTGTTCTTTTCATAAACCCCATGGATCCACTAGATGTCATTGCATGTTTGTTATTTTCCTAAATAACATGGATCCACTAGAGTCATTTCTTTTGTGTTCTTTTCATAAACCACATGGATCCACTAGATGTCATTGCATGTGTGTTCTTTTCCTAAACCACATGGATCCACTAGAGTCCATTATTGTGTGTTCTTTTCATAAACCACATGGATCCACTAGATGTCATTGCATGTGTGTTCTTTTCATAAACCACATGGATCCACTAGATGTCATTGCATGTGTGTTCTTTTCCTAAACCACATGGATCCACTAGAGTCATTCCATGTGTGTTCTTTTCATAAACCACATAGATCCACTAGTTGTCATTTCATGTGTGTTCTTTTCATAAACCACATGGTTCCACTAGATGTCATTGCATGTTTGTTCTTTCATCAACCACATGGATCCACTAGATGTCATTGCATGTTTGTTCTTTTCCTAAACCACATGGATCCACTAGATTCATTCAACGTGTGTTCTTTTCATAAACCACATGGATCCACTAGATATCATTGCATGTGTGTTCTTTTTACAAACCAGATGGATCCAGTAGATGTCATTGCATGTCTGTTATTTTCCTAATCCACATGGCTCCACTAGAGACATTGCATGTGTGTTATTTTACTAAACCACATGTAGCCACTAGATGTCATTGCATGTGTGTTCTTTTCCTAAACCACATGGATCCACCAGAGGTCATTACATGTGTGTTATTTTCCTAAACCACAGGGATCCACTAGAGTCATTTATTGTGTGTTCTTTTCGTAAACTACATGGAGCCACTAGATGTCATTGTACGTGTGTTCTCTTCATAAACCACATGGATCCACTAGATGTCATAGCATGTGTGTTCTTTTCCTAAACCACATGGATCCACTAGATGTTATTGCATGTGTCTTCTTTTCCTAAACCACATGGATCCACTAGAGTCATTCCGTGTGTGTTCTTTTCATAAACCACATGGATCCACTAGATGTCATTGCATGTGTGTTCTTTTCATAAACCACATGGTTCCACTAGATGTCATGCATGTGTGCTCTTTTCCTAAACCACATGGATCCACTAGAGTCATTCCATGTGTGTTCTTTTCATAAACCACATGGATCCACTAGAGTCATTCCGTGTGTGTTCTTTTCATTAACCACATGGATCCAATAGATGTCGTTACACAAGTGTTCTTTTAATAAACCACATGGATCCACTACATGTCATTGCATGTGTGTTATTTTCATAAACCGCATGGATCCACTAGAATTCATTGCATGTGTGTTCTTTTCATAAACCACATGGATCCACTAGATGTCATTGCATGTTTGTTATTTTCATAAATAACATGGATCCACTAGAGTCATTTCTTGTGTGTTCTTTTTACAAACCACATGTATCCAGTAGATGTCATTGCATGTCTGTTATTTTCCTAATCCACATGGATCCACTAGAGACATTGCATGTGTGTTCTTTTACTAAACCACATGGATCCACTAGATGTCATTGCATGTGTGTTCTTTTCATAAACCATATGGATCCAGTAGATGTCATTGCATGTGTGTTCTTTTCGTAAACCACATGGATCCACTAGAGTCATTCCATGTGTGTTCTTTTCATAAACCACATGGATCCACTAGTTGTCATTGCATGTGTGTTCTTTTCATAAACCACATGGTTCCACTAGATATCATAGCATGTGTGTTCTTTCATAAACCACATGGATCCACTAGATGTCATTGCATGTTTGTTCTTTTCCTAAACCACATGGATCCACTAGATGTCATTGCACGTGTGTTCTTTTTACAAACCACATGGATCCAGTAGATGTCATTGTATGTCTGTTATTTTCCTAATCCACATGGCTCCACTAGAGACATTGCATGTGTGTTATTTTACTAAACCACATGTATCCACTAGATGTCATTGCATGTGTGTTCTTTTCCTAATCCACATGGATCCACTAGAGTCAATTCTTGTGTGTTCTTTTCATAAACCACATGGATCCACTAGATGTCATTGCATGTGTGTTCTTTTCATAAACCACATGGATCCAATAGATGTCATTGCATGTGTGTTCTTTTCCTAAACCACATGGATCCACTAGAGTCATTCCATGTGTGTTCTTTTCATAAACCACATGGATCCACTAGTTGTCATTGCATGTGTGTTCTTTTCATAAACCACATGGTTCCACTAGATGTCATTGCATGTGTGTTCTTTCATAAACCACATGGATCCACTAGATGTCATTGCATGTTTGTTCTTTTCCTAAACCACATGGATCCACTAGATTCATTCAACGTGTGTTCTTTTCATAAACCACATGGATCCACTAGATATCATTGCATGTGTGTTCTTTTTACAAACCACATGGATCCAGTAGATGTCATTGCATGTCTGTTATTTTCCTAATCCACATGGCTCCACTAGAGACATTGCATGTGTGTTATTTTACTAAACCACATGTAGCCACTAGATGTCATTGCATGTGTGTTCTTTTCCTAAACCACATGGATCCACCAGAGGTCATTACATGTGTGTTATTTTCCTAAACCACATGGATCCACTAGAGTCATTTCTTGTGTGTTCTTTTCGTAAACCACATGGAGCCACTAGATGTCATTGTATATGTGTTCTTTTCATAGACCACATGGATCCACTAGATGTCATTGCATGTGTGTTCTTTTCCTAAACCACATGGATCCACTAGATGTTATTGCATGTGTGTTCTTTTCCTAAACCAGATGGATCCACTAGAGTCATTCCATGTGCGTTCTTTTCATAAACCACATGGATCCACTAGATGTCATTGCATGTGTGTTCTTTTCATAAACCACATGGTTCCACTAGACGTCATGCATGTGTGCTCTTTTCCTAAACCACATGGATCCACTAGAGGCATTCCATGTGTGTTCTTTTCATAAACCACATGGATCCACTAGAGTCATTCCGTGTGTGTTCTTTTCATTAACCACATGGATCCAATAGATGTCGTTACACACGTGTTCTTTTAATAAACCACATGGATCCACTAGATGTCATTGCATGTGTGTTATTTTCATAAACCGCATGGATCCACTAGAATTCATTGCATGTGTGTTCTTTTCATAAACCACATGGATCCACTAGATGTCATTGCATGTTTGTTATTTTCCTAAATAACATGGATCCACTAGAGTCATTTCTTGTTTGTTCTTTTTACAAACCACATGTATCCAGTAGATGTCATTGCATGTCTATTATTTTCCTAATCCACATGGATCCACTAGAGACATTGCATGTGTGTTCTTTTACTAAACCACATGGATCCACTAGATGTCATTGCATGTGTGTTCTTTTCATAAACCACATGGATCAAGTAGATGTCATTGCGTGTGTGTTCTTTTCCTAACCACATGGATCCACTAGAGTCATTCCATGTGTGTTATTTTCATAAACCACATGGATCCACTAGTTGTCATTGCATGTGTGTTCTTTTCATAAACCACATGGTTCCACTAGATGTCATTGCATGTGTGTTCTTTCATAAACCACATGGATCCACTAGATGTCATTTCATGTTTGTTCTTTTCCTAAACCACATGGATCCACTAGATTCATTCAACGTGTGTTCTTTTCATAAACCACATGGATCCACTAGATGTCATTGCACGTGTGTTCTTTTTACAAACCACATGGATCCAGTAGATGTCATTGTATGTCTGTTATTTTCCTAATCCACATGGCTCCACTAGAGACATTGCATGTGTGTTATTTTACTAAACCACATGTATCCACTAGATGTCATTGCATGTGTGTTCTTTTCCTAAACCACATGGATCCACCAGAGGTCATTACATGTGTGTTCTTTTCATAAACCACATGGAGCCACTAGATGTCATTGTATGTGTGTTCTTTTCATAAACTACATGGATCCACTAGATGTCATTGCAGGTGTGTTCTTTTCCTAAACCACATGGATCCACTAGAGTCAATTCTTGTGTGTTCTTTTCATAAACCACATGGATCGACTAGATGTCATTGCATGTGTGTTCTTTTCATAAACCACATGGATCCAGTAGATGTCATTGCATGTGTGTTCTTTTCCTAAACCACATGGATCCACTAGAGTCATTCCATGTGTGTTCTTTTCATAAACCACATGGATCCACTAGTTCTCATTGCATGTGTGTTCTTTTCATAAACCACATGGTTCCACTAGATGTCATTGCATGTGTGTTCTTTCATAAACCACATGGATCCACTAGATGTCATTGCATGTTTGTTCTTTTCCTAAACCACATGGATCCACAAGATTCATTCAACGTGTGTTCTTTTCATAAACCACATGGATCCACTAGATGTTATTGCATGTGTGTTCTTTTCCTAAACCACATGGATCCACTAGAGTCATTCCATGTGTGTTATTTTCATAAACCACATGGATCCACTAGATGCCATTGCATGCGTGTTCTTTCCATAAACCACATGGATGCACTAGATGTCATTGCATGTGTGTTGTTTTCCTAAACCACATGGATACACTAGAGTCATTGCATATGTGTTCTTATCCTAAACCACATGGATCCACTAGATGTCATTGCATGTGGGTTCTTTTCCTAAACCACATGGATCCACCAGAGGTCATTGCATGTGTGTTCTTTTCCTAAACCACATGGATCCACTTGAGTCATTTCTTGTGTGTTCTTTTCATAAACCACATGGAGCCACTAGATGTCATTGTATGTGTGTTCTTTTCATAAACCACATGGATCCACCTAGATGTTATTGCATGTGTGTTCTTTTCCTAAACCACATGGATCCACTAGATGTTATTGCATGTGTGTTCTTTTCATAAACCGCATGGATCCACTAGAATTCATTGCATGTGTGTTATTTTCATAAACCACATGGATCCACTAGATGTCATTGCATGTTTGTTATTTTCCTAAATAACATGGATCCACTAGAGTCATTTCTTGTGTGTTCTTTTTACAAACCACATGTATCCAGTAGATGTCATTGCATGTCTGTTATTTTCCTAATCCACATGGATCCACTAGAGACATTGCATGTGTGTTCTTTTACTAAACCACATGGATCCACTAGATGTCATTGCATTTGTGTTCTTTTCATAAACCACATGGATCCAGTAGATGTCATTGCATGTGTGTTCTTTTCCTAAACCACATGGATCCACTAGAGTCATTCCTTGTGTGTTCTTTTTATAAACCACATGGAGCCACTAGATGTCATTGTATGTGTGTTGTTTTCATAAACCACATGGATCCACTAGAGTCATTCCATGTGTGTTCTTTTCATAAACCACATGGATCCACTAGCTGCCATTGCATGCGTGTTCTTGACATAATACACATGGATGCACTAGATGTCATTGCATGTGTGTTGTTTTCCTAAACCACATGGATACACTAGAGTCATTTCATATGTGTTCTTATCCTAAACCACATGGATCCACTAGATGTCATTGCATGTGGGTTCTTTTCCTAAACCACATGGATCCACCAGAGGTCATTGCATGTGTGTTATTTTCGTAAACCACATGGATCCACTAGAGTCATTTCTTGTGTGTTCTTTTCATTAACCACATGTAGCCAGTAGATGTCATTGGATGTGTGTTCTTTTCATAAACCACATGGATCCACTAGATATCATTGCATGTGTGTTCTTTTCCTAAACCACATGGATCCACTAGATGTCATTGCATGTGTGTTCTTTTCCTAAACCACATGGATCCACTGGAGTCATTCCATGTGTGTTCTTTTCATAAACCACATGGATCCACTAGATGTCATTGCATGTGTGTTCTTTTCATAAACCACATGGTTCCACCAGATGTCATGCATGTGTGCTCTTTTCCTAAACCACATGGATCCACTAGAGTCATTCCATGTGTGTTCTTTTCATAAACCACATGGATCCACTAGAGTCATTCCGTGTGTGTTCTTTTCATTAACCACATGGGTCCAATAGATGTCATTACAAGCGTGTTCTTTTAATAAACCACATGGATCCACTAGATGTCATTGCATGTGTGTTATTTTCATAAACCTCATGGATCCACTAGAATTCATTGCATGTGTGTTCTTTTCATAAACCCCATGGATCCACTAGATGTCATTGCATGTTTGTTATTTTCCTAAATAACATGGATCCACTAGAGTCATTTCTTTTGTGTTCTTTTCATAAACCACATGGATCCACTAGATGTCATTGCATGTGTGTTCTTTTCCTAAACCACATGGATCCACTAGAGTCCATTATTGTGTGTTCTTTTCATAAACCACATGGATCCACTAGATGTCATTGCATGTGTGTTCTTTTCATAAACCACATGGATCCACTAGATGTCATTGCATGTGTGTTCTTTTCCTAAACCACATGGATCCACTAGAGTCATTCCATGTGTGTTCTTTTCATAAACCACATAGATCCACTAGTTGTCATTTCATGTGTGTTCTTTTCATAAACCACATGGTTCCACTAGATGTCATTGCATGTTTGTTCTTTCATCAACCACATGGATCCACTAGATGTCATTGCATGTTTGTTCTTTTCCTAAACCACATGGATCCACTAGATTCATTCAACGTGTGTTCTTTTCATAAACCACATGGATCCACTAGATATCATTGCATGTGTGTTCTTTTTACAAACCAGATGGATCCAGTAGATGTCATTTCATGTCTGTTATTTTCCTAATCCACATGGCTCCACTAGAGACATTGCATGTGTGTTATTTTACTAAACCACATGTAGCCACTAGATGTCATTGCATGTGTGTTCTTTTCCTAAACCACATGGATCCACCAGAGGTCATTACATGTGTGTTATTTTGCTAAACCACAGGGCTCCACTAGAGTCATTTATTGTGTGTTCTTTTCGTAAACTACATGGAGCCACTAGATGTCATTGTACGTGTGTTCTCTTCATAAACCACATGGATCCACTAGATGTCATTGCATGTGTGTTCTTTTCCTAAACCACATGGATCCACTAGATGTTATTGCATGTGTCTTCTTTTCCTAAACCACATGGATCCACTAGAGTCATTCCGTGTGTGTTCTTTTCATAAACCACATGGATCCACTAGATGTCATTGCATGTGTGTTCTTTTCATAAACCACATGGTTCCACTAGATGTCATGCATGTGTGCTCTTTTCCTAAACCACATGGATCCACTAGAGTCATTCCATGTGTGTTCTTTTCATAAACCACATGGATCCACTAGAGTCATTCCGTGTGTGTTCTTTTCATTAACCACATGGATCCAATAGATGTCGTTACACAAGTGTTCTTTTAATAAACCACATGGATCCACTACATGTCATTGCATGTGTGTTATTTTCATAAACCGCATGGATCCACTAGAATTCATTGCATGTGTGTTCTTTTCATAAACCACATGGATCCACTAGATGTCATTGCATGTTTGTTATTTTCCTAAATAACATGGATCCACTAGAGTCATTTCTTGTGTGTTCTTTTTACAAACCACATGTATCCAGTAGATGTCATTGCATGTCTGTTATTTTCCTAATCCACATGGATCCACTAGAGACATTGCATGTGTGTTCTTTTACTAAACCACATGGATCCACTAGATGTCATTGCATGTGTGTTCTTTTCATAAACCATATGGATCCAGTAGATGTCATTGCATGTGTGTTCTTTTCCTAAACCACATGGATCCACTAGAGTCATTCCATGTGTGTTCTTTTCATAAACCACATGGATCCACTAGTTGTCATTGCATGTGTGTTCTTTTCATAAACCACATGGTTCCACTAGATATCATAGCATGTGTGTTCTTTCATAAACCACATGGATCCACTAGATGTCATTGCATGTTTGTTCTTTTCCTAAACCACATGGATCCACTAGATGTCATTGCACGTGTGTTCTTTTTACAAACCACATGGATCCAGTAGATGTCATTGTATGTCTGTTATTTTCCTAATCCACATGGCTCCACTAGAGACATTGCATGTGTGTTATTTTACTAAACCACATGTATCCACTAGATGTCATTGCATGTGTGTTCTTTTCCTAAACCACATGGATCCACTAGAGTCATTCTTGTGTGTTCTTTTCATAAACCACATGGATCCACTAGATGTCATTGCATGTGTGTTCTTTTCATAAACCACATGGATCCAATAGATGTCATTGCATGTGTGTTCTTTTCCTAAACCACATGGATCCACTAGAGTCATTCCATGTGTGTTCTTTTCATAAACCACATGGATCCACTAGTTGTCATTGCATGTGTGTTCTTTTCATAAACCACATGGTTCCACTAGATGTCATTGCATGTGTGTTCTTTCATAAACCACATGGATCCACTAGATGTCATTGCATGTTTGTTCTTTTCCTAAACCACATGGATCCACTAGATTCATTCAACGTGTGTTCTTTTCATAAACCACATGGATCCACTAGATATCATTGCATGTGTGTTCTTTTTACAAACCACATGGATCCAGTAGATGTCATTGCATGTCTGTTATTTTCCTAATCCACATGGCTCCACTAGAGACATTGCATGTGTGTTATTTTACTAAACCACATGTAGCCACTAGATGTCATTGCATATGTGTTCTTTTCATAAACCACATGGATCCACTAGATGTCATTGCATGTGTGTTCTTTTCCTAAACCACATGGATCCACTAGATGTTATTGCATGTGTGTTCTTTTCCTAAACCAGATGGATCCACTAGAGTCATTCCATGTGCGTTCTTTTCATAAACCACATGGATCCACTAGATGTCATTGCATGTGTGTTCTTTTCATAAACCACATGGTTCCACTAGACGTCATGCATGTGTGCTCTTTTCCTAAACCACATGGATCCACTAGAGGCATTCCATGTGTGTTCTTTTCATAAACCACATGGATCCACTAGAGTCATTCCGTGTGTGTTCTTTTCATTAACCACATGGATCCAATAGATGTCGTTACACACGTGTTCTTTTAATAAACCACATGGATCCACTAGATGTCATTGCATGTGTGTTATTTTCATAAACCGCATGGATCCACTAGAATTCATTGCATGTGTGTTCTTTTCATAAACCACATGGATCCACTAGATGTCATTGCATGTTTGTTATTTTCCTAAATAACATGGATCCACTAGAGTGATTTCTTGTTTGTTCTTTTTACAAACCACATGTATCCAGTAGATGTCATTGCATGTCTATTATTTTCCTAATCCACATGGATCCACTAGAGACATTGCATGTGTGTTCTTTTACTAAACCACATGGATCCACTAGATGTCATTGCATGTGTGTTCTTTTCATAAACCACATGGATCAAGTAGATGTCATTGCGTGTGTGTTCTTTTCCTAACCACATGGATCCACTAGAGTCATTCCATGTGTGTTATTTTCATAAACCACATGGATCCACTAGTTGTCATTGCATGTGTGTTCTTTTCATAAACCACATGGTTCCACTAGATGTCATTGCATGTGTGTTCTTTCATAAACCACATGGATCCACTAGATGTCATTGCATGTTTGTTCTTTTCCTAAACCACATGGATCCACTAGATTCATTCAACGTGTGTTCTTTTCATAAACCACATGGATCCACTAGATGTCATTGCACGTGTGTTCTTTTACAAACCACATGGATCCAGTAGATGTCATTGTATGTCTATTTTTCCTAATCCACATGGCTCCACTAGAGACATTGCATGTGTGTTATTTTACTAAACCACATGTATCCACTAGATGTCATTGCATGTGTGTTCTTTTCCTAAACCACATGGATCCACCAGAGGTCATTACATGTGTGTTCTTTTCATAAACCACATGGAGCCACTAGATGTCATTGTATGTGTGTTCTTTTCATAAACTACATGGATCCACTAGATGTCATTGCCGGTGTGTTCTTTCCTAAACCACATGGATCCACTAGAGTCATTCTTGTGTGTTCTTTTCATAAACCACATGGATCCACTAGATGTCATTGCATGTGTGTTCTTTTCATAAACCACATGGATCCACTAGATGTCATTGCATGTGTGTTCTTTTCCTAAACCACATGGATCCACTAGAGTCATTCCATGTGTGTTCTTTTCATAAACCACATGGATCCACTAGTTCTCATTGCATGTGTGTTCTTTTCATAAACCACATGGTTCCACTAGATGTCATTGCATGTGTGTTCTTTCATAAACCACATGGATCCACTAGATGTCATTGCATGTTTGTTCTTTCCTAAACCACATGGATCCACAAGATTCATTCAACGTGTGTTCTTTTCATAAACCACATGGATCCACCAGCTGTTATTGCATGTGTTCTTTTCCTAAACCACATGGATCCACTAGAGTCATTCCATGTGTGTTATTTTCATAAACCACATGGATCCACTAGATGCCATTGCATGCGTGTTCTTTCCATAAACCACATGGATGCACTAGATGTCATTGCATGTGTGTTGTTTTCCTAAACCACATGGATACACTAGAGTCATTGCATATGTGTTCTTATCCTAAACCACATGGATCCACTAGATGTCATTGCATGTGGGTTCTTTTCCTAAACCACATGGATCCACTAGAGGTCATTGCATGTGTGTTCTTTTCCTAAACCACATGGATCCACTTGAGTCATTTCTTGTGTGTTCTTTTCATAAACCACATGGAGCCACTAGATGTCATTGTATGTGTGTTCTTTTCATAAACCACATGGATCCACCTAGATGTTATTGCATGTGTGTTCTTTTCCTAAACCACATGGATCCACTAGATGTTATTGCATGTGTGTTCTTTTCATAAACCGCATGGATCCACTAGAATTCATTGCATGTGTGTTATTTTCATAAACCACATGGATCCACTAGATGTCATTGCATGTTTGTTATTTTCCTAAATAACATGGATCCACTAGAGTCATTTCTTGTGTGTTCTTTTTACAAACCACATGTATCCAGTAGATGTCATTGCATGTCTGTTATTTTCCTAATCCACATGGATCCACTAGAGACATTGCATGTGTGTTCTTTTACTAAACCACATGGATCCACTAGATGTCATTGCATTTGTGTTCTTTTCATAAACCACATGGATCCAGTAGATGTCATTGCATGTGTGTTCTTTTCCTAAACCACATGGATCCACTAGAGTCATTCCATGTGTGTTCTTTTCATAAACCACATGGATCCACTAGTTGTCATTGCATGTGTGTTCTTTTCATAAACCACATGGTTCCATTAGATGTCATTGCATGTGTGTTCTTTCATAAACCACATGGATCCACTCGATGTCATTGCATGTTTGTTCTTTTCCTAAACCACATGGATCCACTAGATTCATTCAACGTGTGTTCTTTTCATAAACCACATGGATCCACTAGATATCATTGCATGTGTGTTCTTTTTACAAACCACATGGATCCAGTAGATGTCATTGCATGTCTGTTATTTTCCTAATCCACATGGCTCCACTAGAGACATTGCATGTGTGTTATTTTACTAAACCACATGTAGCCACTAGATGTCATTGCATGTGTGTTCTTTTCCTAAACCACATGGATCCACCAGAGGTCATTACATGTGTGTTATTTTCCTAAACCACATGGATCCACTAGAGTCATTTCTTGTGTGTTCTTTTCGTAAACCACATGGAGCCACTAGATGTCATTGTATGTGTGTTCTTTTCATAAACCACATGGATCCACTAGATGTCATTGCATGTGTGTTCTTTTCCTAAACCACATGGATCCACTAGATGTTATTGCATGTGTGTTCTTTTCCTAAACCAGATGGATCCACTAGAGTCATTCCATGTTAGTTCTTTTCATAAACCACATGGATCCACTAGATGTCATTGCATGTGTGTTCTTTTCATAAACCACATGGTTCCACTAGACGTCATGCATGTGTGTTCTTTTCCTAAACCACATGGATCCACTAGAGTCATTCCATGTGTGTACTTTTCATAAACCACATGGATCCACTAGAGTCATTCCG
The DNA here is from genome assembly GCA_023614405.1 of Avena insularis. NCBI lineage: Eukaryota > Viridiplantae > Streptophyta > Magnoliopsida > Poales > Poaceae > Avena > Avena insularis. The sequence continues at coordinate 383,161,947 of CM042688.1, forward strand.
TGTGTGTTCTTTTCATTGACCACATGGATCCAATAGATGTCATTACACTCGTGTTCTTTTAATAAACCACATGGATCCACTAGATGTCATTGCATGTGTGTTATTTTCATAAACCGCATGGATCCACTAGAATTCATTGCATGTGTGTTCTTTTCATAAACCACATGGATCCACTAGATGTCATTGCATGTTTGTTATTTTCCTAAATAACATGGATCCACTAGAGTCATTTCTTGTGTGTTCTTTTTACAAACCACATGTATCCAGTAGATGTCATTGCATGTCTGTTATTTTCCTAATCCACATGGATCCACTAGAGACATTGCATGTGTGTTCTTTTACTAAACCACATGGATCCACTAGATGTCATTGCATGTGTGTTCTTTTCATAAACCACATGGATCCAGTATATGTCATTGTGTGTGTTTTCTTATCCTCACCACATGGATCCACTAGAGTCATTCCATGTGTGTTATTTTCATAAACCACATGGATCCACTAGTTGTCATTGCATGTGTGTTCTTTTCATAAACCACATGGTTCCACTAGATGTCATTGCATGTGTGTTCTTTCATAAACCACATGGATCCACTAGATGTCATTGCATGTTTGTTCTTTTCCTAAACCACATGGATCCACTAGATTCATTCAACGTGTGTTCTTTTCATAAACCACATGGATCCACTAGATGTCATTGCACGTGTGTTCTTTTTACAAATCACATGGATCCAGTAGATGTCATTGTATGTCTGTTATTTTCCTAATCCACATGGCTCCACTAGAGACATTGCATGTGTGTTATTTTACTAAACCACATGTATCCACTAGATGTCATTGCATGTGTGTTCTTTTCCTAAACCACATGGATCCACCAGAGGTCATTACATGTGTGTTCTTTTCATAAACCACATGGAGCCACTAGATGTCATTGTATGTGTGTTCTTTTCATAAACTACATGGATCCACTAGATGTCATTGCAGGTGTGTTCTTTTCCTAAACCACATGGATCCACTAGAGTCAATTCTTGTGTGTTCTTTTCATAAACCACATGGATCGACTAGATGTCATTGCATGTGTGTTCTTTTCATAAACCACATGGATCCAGTAGATTTCATTGCATGTGTGTTCTTTTCCTAAACCACATGGATCCACTAGAGTCATTCCATGTGTGTTCTTTTCATAAACCACATGGATCCACTAGTTCTCATTGCATGTGTGTTCTTTTCATAAACCACATGTTTCCACTAGATGTCATTGCATGTGTGTTCTTTCATAAACCACATGGATCCACTAGATGTCATTGCATGTTTGTTCTTTTCCTAAACCACATGGATCCACAAGATTCATTCAACGTGTGTTCTTTTCATAAACCACATGGATCCACTAGATGTTATTGCATGTGTGTTCTTTTCCTAAACCACATGGATCCACTAGAGTCATTCCATGTGTGTTATTTTCATAAACCACATGGATCCACTAGATGCCATTGCATGCGTGTTCTTTCCATAAACCACATGGATGCACTAGATGTCATTGCATGTGTGTTGTTTTCCTAAACCACATGGATACACTAGAGTCATTGCATATGTGTTCTTATCCTAAACCACATGGATCCACTAGATGTCATTGCATGTGGGTTCTTTTCCTAAACCACATGGATCCACCAGAGGTCATTGCATGTGTGTTCTTTTCCTAAACCACATGGATCCACTTGAGTCATTTCTTGTGTGTTCTTTTCATAAACCACATGGAGCCACTAGATGTCATTGTATGTGTGTTCTTTTCATAAACCACATGGATCCACCTAGATGTTATTGCATGTGTGTTCTTTTCCTAAACCACATGGATCCACTAGATGTTATTGCATGTGTGTTCTTTTCATAAACCGCATGGATCCACTAGAATTCATTGCATGTGTGTTATTTTCATAAACCACATGGATCCACTAGATGTCATTGCATGTTTGTTATTTTCCTAAATAACATGGATCCACTAGAGTCATTTCTTGTGTGTTCTTTTTACAAACCACATGTATCCAGTAGATGTCATTGCATGTCTGTTATTTTCCTAATCCACATGGATCCACTAGAGACATTGCATGTGTGTTCTTTTACTAAACCACATGGATCCACTAGATGTCATTGCATTTGTGTTCTTTTCATAAACCACATGGATCCAGTAGATGTCATTGCATGTGTCTTCTTTTCCTAAACCACATGGATCCACTAGAGTCATTCCATGTGTGTTCTTTTCATAAACCACATGGATCCACTAGTTGTAATTGCATGTGTGTTCTTTTCATAAACCACATGGTTCCATTAGATGTCATTGCATGTGTGTTCTTTCATAAACCACATGGATCCACTCGATGTCATTGCATGTTTGTTCTTTTCCTAAACCACATGGATCCACTAGATTCATTCAACGTGTGTTCTTTTCATAAACCACATGGATCCACTAGATGTCATTGCACGTGTGTTCTTTTTACAAACCACATGGATCCAGTAGATGTCATCGTATGTCTGTTATTTTCCTAATCCACATGGCTCCACTAGAGACATTGCATGTGTGTTATTTTACTAAACCACATGTATCCGCTAGATGTCATTGCATGTGTGTTCTTTTCCTAAACCACATGGATCCACTAGAGTCATTTCTTGTGTGTTCTTTTCATAAACCACATGGAGCCACTAGATGTCATTGGATGTGTGTTCTTTTCATAAACCACATGGATCCACTAGATGTCATTGCATGTGTGTTCTTTTCCTAAACCACATGGATCCACTAAATTCAATTCTTGTGTGTTCTTTTCATAAACCACATGGATCCACTAGATGTCATTGCATGTGTGTTCATTTCATAAACCACATGGATCCACTAGATGTCATTGCATGTGTGTTATTTTCCTAAACCACATGGATCCACCAGAGTCATTCCATGTGTGTTCTTTTCATAAACCACATGGATCCACTAGTTGTCATTGCATGTGTGTTCTTTTCATAAACCACATGGTTCCACTAGATGTCATTGCATGTGTGTTCTTTCATAAACCACATGGATCCACTAGATGTCATTGCATGTTTGTTCTTTTCCTAAACCACATGGATCCACACGATTCATTCAATGTGTGTTCTTTTCATAAACCACATGGATCCACTAGATGTTATTGCATGTGTGTTCTTTTCCTAAACCACATGGATCCACTAGAGTCATTCCATGTGTGTTATTTTCATAAACCACGTGGATCCACTAGATGCCATTGCATGTGTGTTCTTTCCATAAACCACATGGATGCACTAGATGTCATTGCATGTGTGTTGTTTTCCTAAACCACATGGATACACTAGAGTCATTGCATATGTGTTCTTATCCTAAACCACATGGATCCACTAGATGTCATTGAATGTGTGTTCTTTTCCCAAACCACATGGATCCACTAGATGTCATTGCATGTGTGTTCTTTTCCTAAACCACATGGATCCACTAGATGTCATTTCATGTGTGTTCTTTTCATAAACCACATGGATCCACTAGATGTCATTGCATGTGTGTTCTTTTCATAAACCACATGGATCCACTAGATGTCATTGCATGTGTGTTCTTTTCCTAAACCACATGGATCCACTAGATGTCATTGCATGTGTGTTCTTTTCCTAAACCACATGGATCCACTAGATGTCATTGCATGTGTGTTCTTTTCATAAACCACATGGATCCACTAGATGTCATTGCATGTGTGTTCTTTTCATAAACCACATGGATCCACTAGATGCCATTGCATGCGTGTTCTTTCCATAATCCACATGGATGCACTAGATGTCATTGCATGTGTGTTGTTTTCCTAAACCACATGGATACACTAGAGACATTGCATATGTGTTCTTATCCTAAACCACATGGATCCACTTGATGTCATTGCATGTGGGTTCTTTTCCTAAACCACATGGATCCACCAGAGGTCATTACATGTGTGTTATTTTCCTAAACCACATGGATCCACTAGAGTCATTTTTTGTGTGTTCTTTTCATAAACCACATGGAGCCAGTAGATGTCATTGTATGTGTGTTCTTTTCATAAACCACATGGATCCACTAGATGTCATTGCATGTGTGTTATTTTCCTAAACCACATGGATACACTAGAGTCATTGCATATGTGTTCTTATCCTAAACCACAAGGATCCACTAGATGTCATTGCATGTGGGTTCTTTTCCCAAACCACATGGATCCACCAGAGGTCATTGCATGTGTGTTCTTTTCCTAAACCACATGGATCCACTTGAGTCATTTCTTGTGTGTTATTTTCATAAACCACATGGAGCCACTAGATGTCATTGTATGTGTGTTCTTTTCATAAACCACATGGATCCACTAGATGTCATTGCATGTGTGTTCTTTTCCTAAACCACATGGATCCACTAGATGTTATTGCATGTGTGTTCTTTTCCTAAACCACATGGATCCACTAGAGTCATTCCATGTGTGTTCTTTTCATAAAGCACATGGATCCACTAGATGTCATTGCATGTGTGTTCTTTTCATAAACCACATGGTTCCACTAGATGTCATTCATGTGTGTTCTTTTCCTAAACCACATGGATCCACTAGAGTCATTTCTTGTGTGTTCTTTTAATAAACCACATGGAGCCACTAGATGTAATTATATGTGTGTTCTTTTCATAAACCACATGGATCCACTAGATGTCATTGCATGTGTGTTATTTTCCTAAACCACATGGATCCACTAGATGTTATTGCATGTGTGTTCTTTTCCTAAACCACATGGATCCACTAGAGTCATTCTATTTGTGTTCTTTTCATAAACCACATGGATCCACTAGATGCCATTGCATGCGTGTTCTTTCCATAATCCACATGGATGCACTAGATGTCATTGCATGTGTGTTGCTTTCCTAAACCACATGGATACACTAGAGACATTGCATATGTGTTATTATCCTAAACCACATGGATCCACTAGATGTCATTGCATGTGTGTTCTTTTCCTAAACCACATGGGTCCACTAGAGTCATTCCATGTGTGTTATTTTCCTAAACCACATGGATCCACTAGAGTCATTTTTTGTGTGTTCTTTTCATAAACCACATGGAGCCAGTAGATGTCATTGTATGTGTGTTCTTTTCATAAACCACATGGATCCACTAGATGTCATTGCATGTGTGTTGTTTTCCTAAACCACATGGATCCACTAGAGTCAATTCTTGTGTGTTCTTTTCATAAACCACATGGATCCACTAGATGTCATTGCATGTGTGTTCTTTTCATAAACCACATGGATCCACTAGATATCATTGCATGTGTGTTCTTTTCCTAAACCACATGGATCCACTAGAGTCATTCCATCTGTGTTCTTTTCATAAACAACATGGATCCACTAGTTGTCATTGCATGTGTGTTCTTTTCATAAACCACATGGTTCCACTAGATGTCATTGCATGTGTGTTCTTTCATAAACCAGATGGATCCACTAGATGTCATTCCATGTTTGTTCTTTTCCTAAACCACATGGATCCACAAGATTCATTCAACATGTGTTATTTTCCTAAACCACATGGATCCACTAGATGTTATTGCATGTGTGTTCTTTTCCTAAACCACATGGATCCACTAGAGTCATTCCATGTGTGTTCTTTTCATAAACCACATGGATCCACTAGATGCCATTGCATGCGTGTTCTTTCCATAATCCACATGGATGCACTAGATGTCATTGCATGTGTGTTGCTTTCCTAAACCACATGGATACACTAGAGACATTGCATATGTGTTATTATCCTAAACCACATGGATCCACTAGATGTCATTGCATGTGGGTTCTTTTCCTAAACCACATGGATCCACCAGAGGTCATTACATGTGTGTTATTTTCCTAAACCACATGGATCCACTAGAGTCATTTTTTGTGTGTTCTTTTCATAAACCACATGGAGCCAGTAGATGTCATTGTATGTGTGTTCTTTTCATAAACCACATGGATCCACTAGATGTCATTGCATGTGTGTTGTTTTACTAAACCACATGGATCCACTAGAGTCAATTCTTGTGTGTTCTTTTCATAAACCACATGGATCCACTAGATGTCATTGCATGTGTGTTCTTTTCATAAACCACATGGATCCACTAGATATCATTGCATGTGTGTTCTTTTCCTAAACCACATGGGTCCACTAGAGTCATTCCATGTGTGTTCTTTTCATAAACCACATGGATCCACTAGTTGTCATTGCATGTGTGTTCTTTTCATAAACCACATGGTTCCATTAGATGTCATTGCATGTGTGTTCTTTCATAAACCACATGGATCCACTCGATGTCATTGCATGTTTGTTCTTTTCCTAAACCACATGGATCCACTAGATTCATTCAACGTGTGTTCTTTTCATAAACCACATGGATCCACTAGATGTCATTGCACGTGTGTTCTTTTTACAAACCACATGGATCCAGTAGATGTCATCGTATGTCTGTTATTTTCCTAATCCACATGGCTCCACTAGAGACATTGCATGTGTGTTATTTTACTAAACCACATGTATCCACTAGATGTCATTGCATGTGTGTTCTTTTCCTAAACCACATGGATCCACTAGAGTCATTTCTTGTGTGTTCTTTTCATAAACCACATGGAGCCACTAGATGTCATTGGATGTGTGTTCTTTTCATAAACCACATGGATCCACTAGATGTCATTGCATTTGTGTTCTTTTCATAAACCACATGGATCCACTAGATGCCATTGCATGCGTGTTCTTTCCATAATCCACATGGATGCACTAGATGTCATTGCATGTGTGTTGCTTTCCTAAACCACATGGATACACTAGAGACATTGCATATGTGTTATTATCCTAAACCACATGGATCCACTAGATGTCATTGCATGTGGGTTCTTTTCCTAAACCACATGGATCCACCAGAGGTCATTACATGTGTGTTATTTTCCTAAACCACATGGATCCACTAGAGTTATTTTTTGTGTGTTCTTTTCATAAACCACATGGAGCCAGTAGATGTCATTGTATGTGTGTTCTTTTCATAAACCACATGGATCCACTAGATGTCATTGCATGTGTGTTGTTTTCCTAAACCACATGGATCCACTAGAGTCAATTCTTGTGTGTTCTTTTCATAAACCACATGGATCCACTAGATGTCATTGCATGTGTGTTCTTTTCATAAACCACATGGATCCACTAGATATCATTGCATGTGTGTTCTTTTCCTAAACCACATGGATCCACTAGAGTCATTCCATCTGTGTTCTTTTCATAAACAACATGGATCCACTAGTTGTCATTGCATGTGTGTTCTTTTCATAAACCACATGGTTCCACTAGATGTCATTGCATGTGTGTTCTTTCATAAACCAGATGTATCCACTAAATGTCATTCCATGTTTGTTCTTTTCCTAAACCACATGGATCCACAAGATTCATTGAACATGTGTTCTTTTCATAAACCACATGGATCCACTAGATGTTATTGCATGTGTGTTCTTTTACTAAACCACATGGATCCACTAGAGTCATTCCATGTGTGTTATTTTCATAAACCACATGGATCCACTAGATGCCATTGCATGAGTGTTCTTTCCATAAACCACATGGATGCACTAGATGTCATTGCATGTGTGTTGTTTTCCTAAACCACATGGATACACTAGAGTCATTGCATATGTGTTCTTATCCTAAACCACATGGATCCACTAGATGTCATTGCATGTGGGTTCTTTTCCTAAACCACATGGATCCACCAGAGGTCATTGCATGTGTGTTCTTTTCCTAAACCACATGGATCCACTTGAGTCATTTCTTGTGTGTTCTTTTCATAAACCACATGGAGCCACTAGATGTCATTGTATGTGTGTTCTTTTCATAAACCACATGGATCCACTAGATGTCATTGCATGTGTGTTCTTTTCCTAAACCACATGGATCCACTAGATGTTATTGCATGTGTCTTCTTTTTCTAAACCACATGGATCCACTAGAGTCATTCCATGTGTGTTCTTTTCATAAACCACATGGATCCACTAGATGTCATTGCATGTGTGTTCCTTTCATAAACCACATGGTTCCACTAGATGTCATTGCATGTGTGTTCTTTTACTAAACTACATGGATCCACTAGAGTCATTCCATGTGTGTTCTTTTCAAAAACCACATGGATCCACTAGTTTTCATTGCATGTGTGTTCTTTTCATAAACCACATGGTTCCACTAGATGTCATTGCATGTGTGTTCTTTCATAAACCACATGGATCCACTAGATGTCATTGCATGTGTGTTCTTTTCCTAAACCACATGGATCCACTAGATGTTATTGCATGTGTGTTCTTTTCCTAAACCACATGGATCCACTAGAGTCATTCCATGTGTGTTCTTTTCATAAACCACATGGATCCACTAGATGTCATTGCATGTGTGTTCTTTTCATAAACCACATGGTTCCACTAGATGTCATGCATGTGTGTTCTTTTCCTAAACCACATGGATCCACTAGAGTCATTTCTTGAGTGTTCTTTTTATAAACCACATGGAGCCACTAGATGTCATTGTATGTGTGTTCTTTTCATAAACCACATGGACTCACTAGATGTCATTGCATGTGTGTTATTTTCCTAAACCACATGGATCCACTAGATGTTATTGCATGTGTGTTCTTTTCCTAAACCACATGGATCCACTAGAGTCATTCTATTTGTGTTCTTTTCATAAACCACATGGATCCACTAGATGCCATTGCATGCGTGTTCTTTCCATAATCCACATGGATGCACTAGATGTCATTGCATGTGTGTTGCTTTCCTAAACCACATGGATACACTAGAGACATTGCATATGTGTTATTATCCTAAACCACATGGATCCACTAGATGTCATTGCATGTGGGTTCTTTTCCTAAACCACATGGATCCACCAGAGGTCATTACATGTGTGTTATTTTCCTAAACCACATGGATCCACTAGAGTCATTTTTTGTGTGTTCTTTTCATAAACCACATGGAGCCAGTAGATGTCATTGTATGTGTGTTCTTTTCACAAACCACATGGATCCACTAGATGTCATTGCATGTGTGTTGTTTTACTAAACCACATGGATCCACTAGAGTCAATTCTTGTGTGTTCTTTTCATAAACCACATGGATCCACTAGATGTCATTGCATGTGTGTTCTTTTCATAAACCACATGGATCCACTAGATATCATTGCATGTGTGTTCTTTTCCTAAACCACATGGATCCACTAGAGTCATTCCATGTGTGTTCTTTTCATAAACCACATGGATCCACTAGTTGTCATTGCATGTGTGTTCTTTTCATAAACCACATGGTTCCATTAGATGTCATTGCATGTGTGTTCTTTCATAAACCACATGGATCCACTCGATGTCATTGCATGTTTGTTCTTTTCCTAAACCACATGGATCCACTAGATTCATTCAACGTGTGTTCTTTTCATAAATCACATGGATCCACTAGATGTCATTGCACGTGTGTTCTTTTTACAAACCACATGGATCCAGTAGATGTCATCGTATGTCTGTTATTTTCCTAATCCACATGGCTCCACTAGAGACATTGCATGTGTGTTATTTTACTAAACCACATGTATCCACTAGATGTCATTGCATGTGTGTTCTTTTCCTAAACCACATGGATCCACTAGAGTCATTTCTTGTGTGTTCTTTTCATAAACCACATGGAGCCACTAGTTGTCATTGGATGTGTGTTCTTTTCATAAACCACATGGATCCACTAGATGTCATTGCATGTGTGTTCTTTTCCTAAACCACATGGATCCACTAAATTCAATTCTTGTGTGTTCTTTTCATAATCCACATGGATCCACTAGATGTCATTGCATGTGTGTTCATTTCATAAACCACATGGATCCACTAGATGTCATTGCATGTGTGTTATTTTCCTAAACCACATGGATCCACCAGAGTCATTCCATGTGTGTTCTTTTCATAAACCACATGGATCCACTAGTTGTCATTGCATGTGTGTTCTTTTCATAAACCACATGGTTCCACTAGATGTCATTGCATGTGTGTTCTTTCATAAACCACATGGATCCACAAGATTCATTCAATGTGTGTTCTTTTCATAAACCACATGGATCCACTAGATGTTATTGCATGTGTGTTCTTTTCCTAAACCACATGGATCCACTAGAGTCATTCCATGTGTGTTATTTTCATAAACCACGTGGATCCACTAGATGCCATTGCATGCGTGTTCTTTCCATAAACCACATGGATGCACTAGATGTCATTGCATGTGTGTTGTTTTCCTAAACCACATGGATACACTAGAGTCATTGCATATGTGTTCTTATCCTAAACCACATGGATCCACTAGATGTCATTGCATGTGGGTTCTTTTCCCAATCCACATGGATCCACCAGAGGTCATTGCATGTGTGTTCTTTTCCTAAACCACATGGATCCACTTGAGTCATTTCTTGTGTGTTCTTTTCATAAACCACATGGAGCCACTAGATGTCATTGTATGTGTGTTCTTTTCATAAACCACATGGATCCACTAGATGTCATTGCATGTGTGTTCTTTTCCTAAACCACATGGATCCACTAGATGTTATTGCATGTGTGTTCTTTTCCTAAACCACATGGATCCACTAGAGTCATTCCATGTGTGTTCTTTTCATCAACCACATGGATCCACTAGATGTCATTGCATGTGTGTTCTTTTCATAAACCACATGGTTCCACTAGATGTCATGCATGTGTGTTCTTTTCCTAAACCACATGGATCCACTAGAGTCATTTCTTGTGTGTTCTTTTAATAAACCACATGGAGCCACTAGATGTCATTGTATGTGTGTTCTTTTCATAAACCACATGGATCCACTAGATGTCATTGCATGTGTGTTATTTTCCTAAACCACATGGATCCACTAGATGTTATTGCATGTGTGTTCTTTTCCTAAACCACATGGATCCACTAGAGTCATTCTATTTGTGTTCTTTTCATAAACCACATGGATCCACTAGATGCCATTGCATGCGTGTTCTTTCCATAATCCACATGGATGCACTAGATGTCATTGCATGTGTGTTGTTTTCCTAAACCACATGGATACACTAGAGACATTGCATATGTGTTCTTATCCTAAACCACATGGATCCACTTGATGTCATTGCATGTGGGTTCTTTTCCTAAACCACATGGATCCACCAGAGGTCATTACATGTGTGTTATTTTCCTAAACCACATGGATCCACTAGAGTCATTTTTTGTGTGTTCTTTTCATAAACCACATGGAGCCAGTAGATGTCATTGTATGTGTGTTCTTTTCATAAACCACATGGATCCACTAGATGTCATTGCATGTGTGTTATTTTCCTAAACCACATGGATACACTAGAGTCATTGCATATGTGTTCTTATCCTAAACCACATGGATCCACTAGATGTCATTGCATGTGGGTTCTTTTCCCAAACCACATGGATCCACCAGAGGTAAATGCATGTGTGTTCTTTTCCTAAACCACATGGATCCACTTGAGTCATTTCTTGTGTGTTATTTTCATAAACCACATGGAGCCACTAGATGTCATTGTATGTGTGTTCTTTTCATAAACCACATGGATCCACTAGATGTCATTGCATGTGTGTTCTTTTCCTAAACCACATGGATCCACTAGATGTTCTTGCATGTGTGTTCTTTTCCTAAACCACATGGATCCACTAGAGTCATTCCATGTGTGTTCTTTTCATAAACCACATGGATCCACTAGATGTCATTGCATGTGTGTTCTTTTCATAAACCACATGGTTCCACTAGATGTCATGCATGTGTGTTCTTTTCCTAAACCACATGGATCCACTAGAGTCATTTCTTGTGTGTTCTTTTAATAAACCACATGGAGCCACTAGATGTCATTGTATGTGTGTTCTTTTCATAAACCACATGGATCCACTAGATGTCATTGCATGTGTGTTATTTTCCTAAACCACATGGATCCACTAGATGTTATTGCATGTGTGTTCTTTTCCTAAACCACATGGATCCACTAGAGTCATTCTATTTGTGTTCTTTTCATAAACCACATGGATCCACTAGATGCCATTGCATGCGTGTTCTTTCCATAATCCACATGGATGCACTAGATGTCATTGCATGTGTGTTGCTTTCCTAAACCACATGGATACACTAGAGACATTGCATATGTGTTATTATCCTAAACCACATGGATCCACTAGATGTCATTGCATGTGGGTTCTTTTCCTAAACCACATGGATCCACCAGAGGTCATTACATGTGTGTTATTTTCCTAAACCACATGGATCCACTAGAGTCATTTTTTGTGTGTTCTTTTCATAAACCACATGGATCCAGTAGATGTCATTGTATGTGTGTTCTTTTCATAAACCACATGGATCCACTAGATGTCATTGCATGTGTGTTGTTTTCCTAAACCACATGGATCCACTAGAGTCAATTCTTGTGTGTTCTTTTCATAAACCACATGGATCCACTAGATGTCATTGCATGTGTGTTCTTTTCATAAACCACATGGATCCACTAGATATCATTGCATGTGTGTTCTTTTCCTAAACCACATGGATCCACTAGAGTCATTCCATCTGTGTTCTTTTCATAAACAACATGGATCCACTAGTTGTCATTGCATGTGTGTTCTTTTCATAAACCACATGGTTCCACTAGATGTCATTGCATGTGTGTTCTTTCATAAACCAGATGGATCCACTAGATGCCATTCCATGTTTGTTCTTTTCCTAAACCACATGGATCCACTAGATTCATTCAACGTGTGTTCTTTTCATAAACCACATGGATCCACTAGATGTTATTGCATGTGTGTTCTTTTCCTAAACCACATGGATCCACTAGAGTCATTCCATGTGTGTTATTTTCATAAACCACATGGATCCACTAGATGCCATTGCATGTGTGTTCTTTTCCTAAACCACATGGATCCACTAGATGTCATTGCATGTGTGTTCTTTTCCTAAACCACATGGATCCACTAGATGTTATTGCATGTGTGTTCTTTTCCTAAACCACATGGATCCACTAGAGTCATTCCATGTGTGTTCTTTTCATCAACCACATGGATCCACTAGATGTCATTGCATGTGTGTTCTTTTCATAAACCACATGGTTCCACTAGATGTCATGCATGTGTGTTCTTTTCCTAAACCACATGGATCCACTAGAGTCATTTCTTGTGTGTTCTTTTAATAAACCACATGGAGCCACTAGATGTCATTGTATGTGTGTTCTTTTCATAAACCACATGGATCCACTAGATGTCATTGCATGTGTGTTATTTTCCTAAACCACATGGATCCACTAGATGTTATTGCATGTGTGTTCTTTTCCTAAACCACATGGATCCACTAGAGTCATTCTATTTGTGTTCTTTTCATAAACCACATGGATCCACTAGATGCCATTGCATGCGTGTTCTTTCCATAATCCACATGGATGCACTAGATGTCATTGCATGTGTGTTGTTTTCCTAAACCACATGGATACACTAGAGCCATTGCATATGTGTTCTTATCCTAAACCACAAGGATCCACTAGATGTCATTGCATGTGGGTTCTTTTCCTAAACCAAATGGATCCACCAGAGGTCATTACATGTGTGTTATTTTCCTAAACCACATGGATCCACTAGAGTCATTTCTTGTGTTTTCTTTTCATAAACCACATGGAGCCAGTAGAAGTCATTGTATGTGTGTTCTTTTCATAAACCACATGGATCCACTAGATGTCATTGCATGTGTGTTATTTTCCTAAACCACATGGATACACTAGAGTCATTGCATATGTGTTCTTATCCTAAACCACATGGATCCACTAGATGTCATTGCATGTGGGTTCTTTTCCCAAACCACATGGATCCACCAGAGGTAAATGCATGTGTGTTCTTTTCCTAAACCACATGGATCCACTTGAGTCATTTCTTGTGTGTTATTTTCATAAACCACATGGAGCCACTAGATGTCATTGTATGTGTGTTCTTTTCATAAACCACATGGATCCACTAGATGTCATTGCATGTGTGTTCTTTTCCTAAACCACATGGATCCACTAGATGTTCTTGCATGTGTGTTCTTTTCCTAAACCACATGGATCCACTAGAGTCATTCCATGTGTGTTCTTTTCATAAACCACATGGATCCACTAGATGTCATTGCATGTGTGTTCTTTTCATAAACCACATGGTTCCACTAGATGTCATGCATGTGTGTTCTTTTCCTAAACCACATGGATCCACTAGAGTCATTTCTTGTGTGTTCTTTTAATAAACCACATGGAGCCACTAGATGTCATTGTATGTGTGTTCTTTTCATAAACCACATGGATCCACTAGATGTCATTGCATGTGTGTTATTTTCCTAAACCACATGGATCCACTAGATGTTATTGCATGTGTGTTCTTTTCCTAAACCACATGGATCCACTAGAGTCATTCTATTTGTGTTCTTTTCATAAACCACATGGATCCACTAGATGTCATTGCATGGTTGTTCTTTCCATAATCCACATGGATGCACTAGATGTCATTGCATGTGTGTTGCTTTCCTAAACCACATGGATACACTAGAGACATTGCATATGTGTTATTATCCTAAACCACATGGATCCACTAGATGTCATTGCATGTGGGTTCTTTTCCTAAACCACATGGATCCACCAGAGGTCATTACATGTGTGTTATTTTCCTAAACCACATGGATCCACTAGAGTCATTGGATGTGTGTTCTTTTCATAAACCACATGGATCCACTAGATGTCATTGGATGGGTGTTCTTTTCATAAACCACATGGATCCACTAGATGTCATTGCATGTGTGTTGTTTCCTAAACCACATGGATCCACTAGAGTCATTCTTGTGTTCTTTTCATAAACCACATGGATCCACTAGATGTCATTGCATGTGTGTTCTTTTCATAAACCACATGGATCCACTAGATATCATTGCATGTGTGTTCTTTTCCTAAACCACATGGATCCACTAGAGTCATTCCATCTGTGTTCTTTTCATAAACAACATGGATCCACTAGTTGTCATTGCATGTGTGTTCTTTTCATAAACCACATGGTTCCACTAGATGTCATTGCATGTGTGTTCTTTCATAAACCAGATGGATCCACTAGATGCCATTCCATGTTTGTTCTTTTCCTAAACCACATGGATCCACTAGATTCATTCAACGTGTGTTCTTTTCATAAACCACATGGATCCACTAGATGTCATTGCATGTGTGTTCTTTTCCTAAACCACATGGATCCACTAGAGTCATTCCATGTGTGTTATTTTCATAAACCACATGGATCCACTAGATGCCATTGCATGCGTGTTCTTTCCATAAACCACATGGATGCACTAGATGTCATTGCATGTGTGTTGTTTTCCTAAACCACATGGATACACTAGAGTCATTTCATATGTGTTCTTATCCTAAACCACATGGATCCACTAGATGTCATTGCATGTGTGTTCTTTTCATAAACCACATGGATCCACTAGATGTCATTGCATGTGTGTTCTTTTCCTAAACCACATGGATCCACTAGAGTCATTTCTTGTGTGTTCTTTTCATAAACCACATGGAGCCACTAGATGTCATTGTATGTGTGTTCTTTTCATAAACCACATGGATCCACTAGATGTCATTGCATGTGTGTTCTTTTCCTAAACCACATGGATCCACTAGATGTCATTGCATGTGTGTTCTTTTCTAAACCACATGGATCCACTAGAGTCATTGCATGTGTGTTCTTTTCATAAACCACATGGATCCACTAGATGTCATTGCATGTGTGTTCCTTTCATAAACCACATGGTTCCACTAGATGTCATTGCATGTGTGTTCTTTTACTAAACTACATGGATCCACTAGAGTCATTCCATGTGTGTTCTTTTCAAAAACCACATGGATCCACTAGATGTCATTGCATGTGTGTTCTTTTCATAAACCACATGGATCCACTAGATGTCATTGCATGTGTGTTCTTTCATAAACCACATGGATCCACTAGATGTCATTGCATGTGTGTTCTTTTCCTAAACCACATGGATCCACTAGATGTCATTGCATGTGTGTTCTTTTCCTAAACCACATGGATCCACTAGAGTCATTCCACGTGTGTTCTTTTCATAAACCACATGGATCCACTAGATGTCATTGCATGTGTGTTCTTATCATAAACCACATGGATCCACTAGAGTCATTCCATGTGTGTTCTTTTCCTAAACCACATGGATCCACTAGAGTCATTTCATGTTTGTTATTTTAATAAACCACATAGATCCACTAGATGTCATTGCATGTGTGTTCTTTTCATAAACCACATGGATCCACTAGATGTCATTGCATGTGTGTTCTTTTCCTAAACCACATGGATCCACTAGATGTCATTGCATGTGTGTTCTTTTCCTAAACCACATGGATCCACTAGAGTCATTACATGTGTGTTCTTTTCATAAACCACATGGATCCACTAGATGACATTGCATGTGTGTTCTTTCCATAATCCACATGGATCCACTAGATGTCATTGCATGTGTGTTGCTTTCCTAAACCACATGGATCCACTAGAATCATTGCATGTGTGTTCTTTTCCTAAACCACATGGATCCACGAGAGTCATTGCATATGTGTTCTTTTCCTAAACCACATGGATCCACTAGATGTCATTGCATGTGTGTTCTTTTCCTAAACCACATGGATCCACTAGAGTCATTGCATGTGTGTTCTTTTCATAAACCACATGGATCCACTAGATGTCATTGCATGTGTGTTCTTTTCATAAACCACATGGATCCACTAGATGTCATTACATGTGTGTTCTTTTCATAAACCACATGGATCCACAAGAGTCATAGCAACTGTGTTCTTTTCATAAACCACATGGATCCACTAGATGTCATTGCATGTGTGTTCTTTTCAAAAACCACATGGATCCACTAGATATCATTGCATGTGTGTTCTTTTCATAAACCACATGGATCCACTAGAGTCATTGCATGTGTGTTCTTTTCCTAAACCACATGGATCCACTAGATGTCATTGCATGTGTGTTCTTTTCATAAACCACATGGTTCCACTAGATGTCATTGCATGTTTGTTCTTTCATCAACCACATGGATCCACTAGATGTCATTGCATGTTTGTTCTTTTCATAACCACATGGATCCACTAGATTCATTGCATGTGTGTGTTCTTTTCATAAACCACATGGATCCACTAGATGTCATTGCATGTGTGTTCTTTTTACAAACCACATGGATCCAATAGATGTCATCGCATGTGTGTTATTTTCCTAATCCACATGGATCCACTAGAGTCATTGCATGTGTGTTATTTTACTAAACCACATTGATCCACTAGATGTCATTGCATGTGTGTTCTTTTTCTAAACCACATGGATCGACTATATGTCATTGCATGTG